>JAAKBH010000029.1:715000-1270740 GCA_019776075.1 Amaranthus palmeri | reverse complement strand
AAAAATGAAAGATAATTAAGATTCATTTGAATACACCACAAGAAACAATATTTCCCAACAAAATTTCTCGTGAATAAAATTTAGGATTCTGAGCTACTTTGTCTACTTGAGATGCTACATGTAAATAATGTAATTCAATTAACCTCCAATCACAACGCAGTTCGATAATATTTTTGCACCTCTATAAAATCCTGTCCCTCGAAAATCGTCCTAAGCGAATAAAATTATAAAATAACAAAAAATTAGAAAGTGAAGAAATAAATAAATAAAAATTAAAATAAAAAATTAGTGTCACTGAACAAAAATAAAATTAGGATGAATTAAATGAGACGTATTGTTCATAATACTCCTTCCAATTCAATTCAGTTGTCCCATTTACTCCTTTATATTTGCCGAGATAACATTTTAACCCTTAATATCTCTAATTATTCTTACTAAAAAATTATATAAAATTGATATTAATAATCCTTGTATTAAGACAAATCAAACAAGATCCCACATGACTGTATTTTAACTTATAGATTAAGAGTAAAATATAAATTGATATGTAAATAGTGCCAAAAACAAATAGGACAACTCAATTGAATTAGACGGAGTATAATTTAAACGATTGAACACAAGATATTCCATCTTCAGGTTATATTAGATAACAACAAGGAATATATCCATTGTTATCTGGTTGTCATTCAGTTTATTATTATTATTTCTTGGTTTTCTCAATAATTATAAGATCTTTTTACTAAAAATCCCTTTTATTAATTGTATCCATTAGAGTTTTGGAAATTTCTGACTCTTTATCCTTTATCAAGATATTTTTGTTATTATTATTATTGAAATATTTTATTATAATAGGGTCAAACAAGTAGCCTCTGCACCGACTTTTAATTAGCTAGGTTTTAGTTTTCAACAAATTAAATCTTTGGAATTGGGGATAAGAAGGCGGATCGGAGCGAAAACTTTTTAAAGGTGTATGATCTAATTAAAATTTAACTTAAATTACTGTAATGATCTGTTTGGTTAGTGATATTAAATGGTGGTAATGGGAATGATTTATAGTGTAAATTTTCATCAAAACTTTCATGTTATTTCCATAGTAATGAAACTTTGATTACGAAAAAGTTTTTTTGTTCACAAATTTCCATTACGTCGTCCTAATACCAAATTTCTCATTGGTAATGCTTTGAATGAATTTTATGAACAAAATGAGATATTCACCAAACAAATCATATACACAACACTTTTTTATGAATCAATTCAACTTTAAAGTATATAACATATTTCGGAACTTCAACCATTAGCTTAAGCTATTGGTTGACGCCTAAAGTATATACTCTAACACACTTGACCAAGAAAACTGCCATGAATGGGTTGATCCAAAACACAAACTCATCTATGTACAAAACATGAAATGATTCATGGTCAAAATTAATACCGAACAAATTAATGAGCCCGGCCAAAACATTTTGCTCAAAAAACTTTTTATAACGTACAATTAATGACAACAATAAACTAAGATTCTTATTAGTTTTGAAATGATGATCACACAAAGCTCATCTCTTCTCTACACCCGGCCACATACATACCCCAGTGTTAATAACACTTAATTACGATGATAATAACTATACTTGAACATGGCATAGTTATCTTTAATTGTGGGATCTAGTAGATTGAGACTTGTTATAACTTATCTACTACCAAAAAGTTAAGCCAATAATCTATTTCGTCTTTTTGACTCCTATATTATAGGGTGGATCTCAAAAGATATGACAAATCTCCTACAAACTGTGCATACGATTTTCATTGAATATGTCTTTCTATAGAATTCGATATGGATCTATGAGATTGAGTATGAAATTTTGTTTACTTACTTTTAATTGAGTACTCATTTCTCGATACCCACATATTTATGATTGAATGACTGTGTTCGTCTATAAAAAAGGACCTTTAATTAAGAATAAAAA
The DNA here is from genome assembly GCA_019776075.1 of Amaranthus palmeri. Classification (NCBI taxonomy): domain Eukaryota; kingdom Viridiplantae; phylum Streptophyta; class Magnoliopsida; order Caryophyllales; family Amaranthaceae; genus Amaranthus; species Amaranthus palmeri. Next base: position 1,268,779 of record JAAKBH010000029.1, on the reverse strand, counting down.
TACTAGTATTTGCAATCTTATTGCTCTTACACTCTAAATATAACTCTCCCAAATGTAAATTCCTTGTAATGCACCAAAACAAGTCATTAGCTTTTCCATAATTGTTTGTCACATTGTGTAACAATAAATTAAGGCTATAAGCACCATAAGGATCAGTGTATACTAGGATAGATATCTAGAAGTTTTTGTTTCACTTTTAAATTTTTTTTCTTTCATATTTAAACCATTAATATTTTACTTATCTACCCATAGGCATTATTAGTTTTACTTCTTGACTTGCAAATTTTGAATTGATGAGCCTACTTGGTAAGTCAAAACCATTCTTATAAATATTTTATTAAAGGTGACAAGAAGCCCGTACATGATTCTTTTTTACATATGTATATATACATACATTAAAAATTATTGATTTTATAATTTAAAGGCTCATGTTAATAAGTGATTTAAAAATAATATAAGCATAAAAATAATAATAATGATAATTGACGCTAGTTCTATTTTAATTTTGGATCACATATTAAATGGAGTATTTTTATCATGACCTATTGACATTTATGTCAATCTTAAGTCTCAAATTAGTTATACTAATATTATTACATGATTTAAGACCCCATCTACCATGCAGAGTCTGACAAGTTGCCTAATCATCGGTGTAACGAATGAGTTTTTTTTAATGAAATAGTCAAATACATAGTTAGCCGTCCTAGCTAGGCCAATCAAACCTTTAGAAAAATATATCTCAAGTGTTATTGAAATTATATTCAATACAATTATTGGATGTATGAGCTATGAAATTACATCAAGCATCACGTAGTATTCAACAATGGAGTATTTGGGAAATGGTCGTCAGTGCCGTTTCTGGCAATGTATGTGCCCTAGGCAAATTGTAAGAAGAAGACCTCTAATGGAGGGTCAATTCTAAACTTAAACATATGTTTGGAAAAATAACAAAGATGACCCTATATATTATAATTAGCATTGAAATTGTAGACGTATCATATAATTCTTAAATGATAAAAGAGCTACTCATAAAGTACTTTTATTAACTGCATTTTCTAATTTTAGGGCTCTTTTTGACTCTAGGTCCCAGGCAAATGCCAACTTTGCCTATGGTCAGGAACGACCCTGATGGTCATTGATTTGTTTAGCTAGTTGAAACTGTGGATGGCAGGGTGGTTTCTAATCATATTATATAAAATATAAAATATACATATTTGCCTAAGAATCAGAGTTAGAAAGGCTCTACTATCTGAAAATTCTTATTAATATATAAAGTAGGCATTTAAAAATTTGCAATTTATGATTAGTTTTTTTATTAATTAAGAAGTATATGATAATGACTCGTTTACATTTATAATGATAACTATAATATATTGGCCATTGGGTCTGTCTATGTTATTTTTCAAAACACTTATATATTAAAGTTTAGAATCGACCCTCAATAGAAAAGACCCATTTCTTTCAGTTTGCCAAGGGCACATAAAATGTTAGGAACGATACGGGTCTGCTGCATTGTTGTCTTGTAAATAAGGGTGTTCAATGGGCTAGGACCTCATTTTGTGCCCTTGTCCGGCCCGTTTATAGAAAGGCTTCGTAAGGGCCGGGGCCAAAAATGGGTCGGGCCAAAAACACGCTAACTATAATTAAAATAAAGTGGGCTATAAAAGAGATCACTAAGGGCTGAAAACGGGCCTTTGTAAATAGTATAATTAATGTATAATTTAAATATTATAAAAGACAATGTCAATGAAATTATTAATATTTTTTCAATCTAATTATTATAATGATAATATAATTGTTATAAGTTGATAAATGGGGATTAATATAATTTTAATAGAAAAAATGGACCGGGTTGGGCCAGATCGGGCTTTGAAAGCCCGACCTGTTTAAAGCCCAACCTATCAATAAAGCCAACTTAAAAGCCATCTATGATCTATCAAACACCACGTCTAATTAATCATTTGTATATAAAAATATAGACAGCCCTAGCTAATCAACTCTAAATAATTACACAATCATAACTTAAAACTACTAATTTATTTGTTACCTAATTATCTATCAAGATTATAGTGGACTATAATGACTTTTTTAGAGGGTTAAAAGAAGCTAAATGAAATGAAATATTTAGGATGTTAGGACAATATTGTCACTACTCGCATACAAGAATGATTTGCTTGTCATTTCCTTGTATAGAAGCAAGATTTGGTTCTTCTAGAACTAATTATATATTCTCGTTGACTCTTTGAACTTACTAATAAAAGTGATATTTCTTCTCTTAATATATTACCTTTATTATTAGCAAACTCAAAGGAACAGAGGAGTATATACTGACTTGTATTTCATGATATATAAATGGAATTTGTTATGCTAAGCATCAAATCACATGTAGGAGGTGATCTTGATCACCTTATTATTGCTAATCAACATTAAAATAGTATGGAGAATTTTACATATAGAAAGAACATAGGGTTTGAGAGCTCTAACATGTCTTGCTTATACTCCCTCTGTCCCATTGAAATTGCAGCATTTTCCATTTTAGTCCGTCCCATTTAATTTGCAACATTTCTATTTTTGGATAATGGTCCACCACTTTCTTTTAATTTCATCCATACATTATAACTCTCTTTTAATTTCATCCACACAATTCATTCTCTCTCTTCATTTATTACCACTTTCTTAACATTTACCCACTTTCTCTTTGATGCAAATCAAAGAGGACGGAGGGAGTAATAGTTTTAATGGACAAAAAAGACCTTAATAAGCTAGTTTTGTATATTGAATCATTATAAAGGCAATTTGTGACCACATTGTTTAAAAAGCAAACTTGTCATTGACAACTTTTGACTTCTAAAAGGTAGGTTTTGGTACTATAAAAATGATAGGATTAATTTATGTCATACTATTCTTGTCATATAATCCCGCACAAATCACTCTCTTGTTTTATGGCTTTACTATATTTTTTAGTCTATTTTCTAAATTTATTATATTTTATTGCTTTTGTTATGATGTATACTTTTTTTTAATTTTCTTTCAGATATTTAACTTACTTTTTTATCACATTTACACATTTCTCTCATATTCCCATAATCACACCTTTTTACCTCCTTTTCTCATTTTTTTGGTTTACACAAAGTTTGTATACACAACAAAAGTTATAGGACAGAGGGACTAGTTTTTTTTCATTGCAAGATCAAGTGTGTTATTATTAACCTTATTTTGAGTCCACATGTATATATTTTAACGATTCAACATATTTACAGTGTGTTTGGATAGCATTCTGAAAGGAAAGGAGGAAAGGGAAGGGAAGATGAGGTGAAAAGAAGCAAGCTAAGGGGAGGGAGGGAGAATATTTAGTTTTATTTCAAGTCTCTTAAAATTCCTCTCATTTATTTCATTCCCTTCTCTTTAAATTTGGTATTCAAATATAAAAACATCATCTCTTTATTTCCTTTATTAATTTTTTCCGGCCTCATTATCTTCCATTCAAGCATATCATTAAAGATGGTAAAAACGTCAAAAATTAATCTTAAGTCCTTCAATCAGTTATACATGGTAAGATAAATAAACAACATTATTGGTTGATCTATGTAAATTTCATAGAGTGACCAACTTAATTAAAACAAAAACGGAATAAAAAAGAAAATTATTGAGACCAAATGAAAATCTGAAATAATAAAAACCAAGGGGACAACTAATTAAATAAATAAGGTCTAAAATTTAAATAAATAAAAAACGTAACTTAATTAGCTAGCTTAGTTGGTGGGATGTGCAATCATGAGGTTGACTCTTACTATGACGAACATATTTTTAATTTTTTAAAAAGTAGTACATATAAACTGAATCCCATAAATAAAAGGATCGACCTGAGCAATTGTCCGTCCCATCCACCTCAACTTCAAGACTGGCCCTACATATAATCTCATCCATTGGCCCATAAGATGATGAATTTTCTTTTTATGCACCAAACAAGCTTGATTAGTTTATAATATCAGTGCATATTGATTAAAAATGATTGTGTGTGATGAGGAGAATAGGTAGACTTCTGATTTTGTTCATTGTAACTCCTCTCATATGACTCATCATACAATAAATATATGCACATATCATGACCTAGGTAAATTTTTAAATTTAATAAGTCTACATTGGATAATGAAAAATATTTAATTTACATATTTTTAATATAGGTGTGCGTGGATCGTTGTTCGTTATTGATTATGTAATACAATGCATTGCATATGTTCTTACACACTGCATCATACATGGAAGTTAAGAAATGAACACGTAAATTATGCGTCTTTATCAAGCTTTGCTCATTTGAATATATAGTATTAATCATCTTTTATTGGATAAGTTGCATAGAACGAGGTTTTTAACTTAAAAATACATTTTTATAAGGGTATTTAATTAGCTAATCATCCGATCTGAGAGATGTCTTTCATGCCCAAAATAAAAAGTTTAATTAAATTAATGGAGTAGATGATAATGGACTTATCAAATTAGGAAAGGTTGTTCAAAGATACCGTCTCTCACTAGAATTTGTGTTAGTTAATGAAGGTATTTATTTCTTAGACATCTTAAATATATCGGATTGGATTATGTTCGAGTTCGGATTATAGGTCTGAACCCTTTTGATCCAAATCTAACCCATTAAGTTAATTAGGTCAAAAATCACAATCTTAACCTAATTTGCAATTAATACATCAGGTCGCCCTAATTTCAATCCACTTAACATGATTTGGGTTTTTGTTTTCATTTATAATTTTATTTAAATTGGTAAAGGTAAAGGACACTCCCAGTATCCCGCACAAGGCAAGATCCGGATGGGGGTTTTCTTTTTTTTTTTGGAAAGATGTGAACAAGTCATGCCCGTTCCCCCAAGGAGGGGGTAAAGAGAGATGCACGCAGTCAAAAAAACCCCCCAATTGATACCTGCACTTAGTAAAGGTCAAACCCCAAACCTTCTGCTCCACATGCAGCTCTATCCATTAAGTCACAAGCGTTTTTTTTTTTTACATTGACTATGTTTGAATAATTAGATCAAAAGTCTCAACTACCCAGATCCACATATTTTGGTTTATAGTCATGTTGGATCAACTTTGTTGGGCCTAGTCTTTCTAGTTGTTGGGAAAGATCTATAAAGGCCTTTCTAGCCAGAAATTACATATGTACAATTCAACACTTCTAAAATTGACTATTTTAATTCTAATTTCTAGTTTAGTTTAAAGTGTTATTTTGAGTTTACACCTTCACTTAGTGAGTACACTATGAGGGTGAGTGCGTAATAACCAGTCCCAAACTTCAATTTTTCTAATGATGTTGTCTTATTGATTTTCAAATTCCTAGACTTTGTTTTCTTAATTAGTTTTCATGGGAATATGTAGAGAAATCCGGAACACTAGTAAATCTTAAGCCATCAATTTAAGCGTTTACTTGAATCAATTGCTGGTCATGGTATCAAAAACCAATTCAACATGACGTTAATACAGTTCCATTTCACCCAATCCTTGATAACTTCAAAGCCCATTAGCAGAATGTGTATCGTATCTACACTTTATATATAGTTCGGAGAACTTTCTTGTGATGGGCGTGATAGTAAACATTAGGTAATAATCACAATTTCTGTACCAATACTTACACTTCTGAATTCTGAGAGTATTTAATGGATTTGAAAGGGTACAAGACCCTACCCAGACACTTTTGGACCCTACCTTTTTTTAGTAGCTTGAATTTGGAAAATAATAGTACACTCAGAAGATGGGAGTACCACACGTTTACAATTTGTCTTCAACCTCAAGTTGTGAAAGTTGAGGGCTTAGATGTTGTCTCGATTAGTTGGAGATCACTTAATTTTCATGAAAAATTTTATGTTTGATTATCACATAATTCTCCATTTATTTTAGCTTACTTTGTAGTCCAACAAACAAATCTATGTAAAATTAGAAAAACAAATCTCGTAAAATTGATCAAAATAAATTATAGGTTATCCGTAAAAGTCAGTGTGAAAATATAATAATGGTTGCGTTCATCGTATTGAAAACACATAAATATAATCATAAGGTAATTTTTGATACGGCCTAAAATAGAGAAACTATTGATCTATTTATTTTGAAAAAACCTTTACAACAAGGACGATGCGATTTGACTTTCTTTTTACACTATGGCATGGTTGGATGAATACCGATAACTGTTCGTGAATGAGGCTTGGAAACTTGGATAATACATATATGTTCAATCAAACTCGATTTTACAAAATAGTAAATATGAATTTCTAGCAAAATATAATTATTTTTTTAATACTCAAGACAAAATATAATTAAAGAACATATGGACTAGTAAGTAGTAAGTAAGCAAGACAAAGAAAAGGAGTTGTATATATGTTGAAATATTTGTGTATGATACAAAAAGGCCCCTTATTATAAAGCCACTCTTGCGAGCTATCATGGGCAATGTAATTTTGGCCATGAACAAAATTAGTAATCCTATTTTTTTCTTATGTTACACCATCATTCCCAAGTTTATCATTCCTTTCCAAATATAGAAAGAGTTAAATTAAAAAAAAACATTCACAATATCATGTGATCACCAAAATGATCTAAATTTCATCCTCTTAATGACAACTTGGTCCCGGTGTTTCATCCATTTCTACTTCAAACCCTTCGGCAGCAAGCCATTTCTCCTTGTACACATACCACTTAGCACAAAACACGAACGCGACAAAATTAACCAGACTTATAATCCCCAGAAGCCAATAGAAATTATAAAGTCGTCCTTCATTAAGATTATCCGCTAACCAAGGATGTGAGTGTGCCGTCAATGAGTTGACTATAGAAACAACCAATGTACTTAAGAAAAACCCTAGAGAAAGTGTACTTAAAAATAACCCTGTACTCATAGTCTTCATTCCTTTAGGACATTCCCTTAAGAAAAAGTCTAATTGTCCGGCATAAATCATAGCTTCACCCGCACCCGTTAAAATAAATTGTGGAATCAACCAAAACACACTCATTGGAAGAACGGCATGTTTGTTATGGACTAAATCATGCGCTTCCGCCACGCGCAATCGTTTGATTTCCGTAAGAGCGGCAACCACCATGGCAATGGTCGCGAAAAATAGGCCGACACCCACACGTCGTAGTGGGGTGAGTCCTTGCGGGTTTTTGAAAAGACGGGCGGCTAAGGGGGCGACCAGACGGTCGTAGATTGGGACGGTAAGGAGGATACTTGCTATAAGAAATGCGGTCATTGAGGCGGGTGGGATTTGGAATTTAGAGCCTATGTGACGGTCCATTGTTTCGGCTTGTGACACGGAAAATGTTGTCATTTGGGCGTGGATGGTCCAAAATTCTATGGTGGTTGCCCAAATTGGTAGCATTCTTACTATCATTTTTACTTCTTCTACGTCTGTTAGTGTGGCTAAGTCCCATTTGCTTACTGATTTTATGTCTTCTCCCATTTCAGGTGTTTTTATTGCTGCCTTGTCCAGAAACCTATAAATTTTCACACAAAGTTTATATAGTTAGTAATTGATCGAGTACTAATTAAAAATAAAGATATTGTTAAACTATACAACTAGATAATACTCGTGTGATCCGCAAGAGCGGTTGTGATTATTAATATTGATATATTGTGGATTCGTCTTACAGTGAGACAGTCTCATACAAGAGCGGTTGTGATTGTTAATATTGTTATATAGATTATTTTAGATTTGAATTATCTTTTTAAATGAATTAACTTCCAATAATGGACATGTATGGACGTAATGAACCTTGAAAAACCATCCAAAATGAATGGGCCAACAAAAAGAAAATTGAAATCCACAAATAGGAAAAAGCCTAAACACATTTAAGTACCCATAAAGTTAGAATTGACAAGTGACATGCATCTTCATTAATTATTGGGTCATGAAACTGAAGCCAAATATCTAGTGGAGGTATACATTTAAATTATTATTTTTATATATACGGGTTATTTCAAATCGAATATTATTTCAGATCAAATTAACAAATTATATTCAATTGTGATTGATCTAGTCAATTTTAAACAACTTAAAGTAGATATTTTTCTATTATATAGATGTGTTTAAGACAAACCCGACAATTAGTGATAATATCATTTGTATTCAAAATCAAAGGCGCAGCTAATTGAACCAATTAAAAGAGAGTAGTTAGGTGAAGAAAATGAAGCTCATTACATTGCCTAATGTAGAAAATCATACATAAATAATAAAAATATGTTACTTAAATGAGGGACAAAGTAAGTAAAAAAAATAAGATCCAATGAATGAAGTGCAATAATTGAGGGACAAGATATGAAATTGTATAGTTAGATAGATTCTTAGTGAAGAAAATGAATATTCTACGTAGAGTTAAGCTAGCAAAGGCCGGTGTGTACGCCAGACTACAGCTAGCTAAGAGGTGTGTTTGTTTTTGTAACTGGGGGAGGTCTATCCTTTACTCAAAACAATAATCGAAGTTTTAAACGTGGGGTTTAGTGACACATGTTACTGTTTTTGTGCTTACTCTTCAGTCCTCACAACAGTATTCCTCAGAGTAAATATTAATATACTTTCATTTTGTATCTTTGGAGTATATTTTAGATGAGGTTGAAATTTGGATATACTTCCTCTCTTTTCAATTCTATAATACTTGCTACTAAGTGTGATATATTGTATAGGAAAATGTCACAATCAGTAGCCAGTATTATGGAACGGAGGAAGTATTTTATTAAATTAAATAAAAGTATCTAAATTATAGAAATGACTAAGATGTCCATTGTTATGTTTTTAACATAAGGAATAATTCAATATCAGAAAACATTAGAATTGTTTGATTAAAAAATATTACTCGAATGTAAATTATTTCGTACAATGATTAATTTGTTAGTGTGTCAATTATTTAACTATATTAACGTAATATACAAACAAATTTAACTTCATTTTGGACTTTAATTTTATATCAGGTTTTAAGATTGTAGTACTAAGCTAGTTATGAAAGAAATTGATTATTAAAAGATTAATTTTTCTATTATTTTCATTTATTTAATTAAAGTTAACATATATTTCAAATTTGGCCAACCGATATCTTAGAAAATTCTAATGTTTAGATTAATGATGATGGTTAATTAATGCTAAAGTAGTGGGCGGAAATATTGAGAAGCAGCCAAAAAACCTTCTTTAGACTAAGAAATACCGCTTTGTTGATTTTGGAAACCAAGAATCTGATCTGAATCTTTAACTAAGTATGGGAGGATTCAGGAATCTTCTTCTACTAAATGCGCCACCATTTTCAATGAATTTAATGAACACATTTCCTTTCAAAATCTTTTAAAATTATTAAAAAATTATTACCCTTCTATATATCCTAGTCAAATAGTCCAATTTATTACTAACACTGAAACTTAAAAATTAAATAGTACTTCGTATAATAGATCAAAATAGTGAGATATATATTTAGGACGAACTAAAATAGAAAATGATGTAAATTCGTTAAGACGAACTAAAATAGAAAATGAAGCAAATTAAATATAATAGATAGGAGTATAAAATTTAATATTATGTGGTCATTGCATTCATTCATAAACTTTAAAGAAAAATCAGGTGGTCACAGATAAAGATATGTTTGTATACACTCTTGGGTTTTTAAGTTTCTTTTTGTTGCCTTTAAATTTGAGCCATGCACTATGTTCATCAACTCACGAGAGAAGATTACCTTACTTTTGTTTTCCTTTTATGGGAAAGAAAAAAAAATGGAAAATAAAATTCACGAGAAATATTTTTATTGATAAGACATATACTGCCTTTTCTTTGGATTTGAGGCTTAAAATCTCTTCAAAAAGATATTCTATCTTGTTTGAGATATAAATTACAATGCTTGAATGTTCTAAAACAAACTAAAATATATTCTAATCAAATTAAATGAGCTTACTTTTTTTTGTGTAAACATAACCAAGAGTTTTAGTTACTTCAAAAAAAAATTATCGATCAGTATTAAGGGACTTTTAAAATAATATGAAATTTGTTGATAATTGATTCAGTGTATGCTAATTATTATCAATTTAAATTTATTATTCTTATTATTTTTTGGTTTTTGGGAACATGTCAACAAATTTTTTTAAAATAATTTTTGTGTGTTCATAAACATTTGTATCACAAATAGTAAAAAAATTATATAAATAAAAGCTATATGGTTTAATTAAATGCACAAGAATTAATGAGTATTTTTTTTTACTTTATCGAGAGTATTTTATTAAAGGGGTTAAACTGATTTGAACTCCTTTCTCAAGCATCATAATATATGGATTATAAACTAGATATTAAATAACCAACTTGTATATATTCCTTAACATAAAAAAATTGCTTACCAAATAATAAAAAAAATCTAGCAAACACCAAAATAGACATTGAAATACAAACAAATTAATACGTCTAGTAATAGACATTTTTGTCACCTAATTTTCACGTAAATGGTCCAACTTATTCTAGTCTTATTAGGACGTATGCCTAGCAACTAGCCAGCAACTAACCACTCCTCCCCAACTTACTGTATTTAAGAATTAATCTTGTACTAATCACTTAATTACTACCCTAACGTAAAACTTATTCTAAATTATATATTTATTATAATAAATAAATATACATTCATACTATAATTGTATTTTATTCTTCAGTGCCTCTTGGTGATTTTAGGAAGTTGTTTTATTTTTTAATTAATACCAAAGTTTCTTAATGTTTGTGACGAGTTTGGTTGGATAAACTATAGTAAACCAAATTTTAATTGATGGTTAATAAGAGATTAACACCTAATTTTTTGACAATTACAAAACGTATTCTTTTATTAGATTAAATTAGGCATAATTAAGTAGATTTATATCTACAGCTTCGATTACAGATTATACACGTATTAATTATTAAAGTATAATTACTATGACTTGATAGAACATATGTGTGTCGTGACGTACTGTATTAAATTTTAAATTAATAATATAAAGAATAAAGATGATGGATAAAATTGACAAACCTGAATTGTTTGCTATGAGGGAGCTTTTGCTTCTTTTTAACACTAGTCTCAGCAATATCATCAACATTAAAAAGTTGGGAAGAATCAGCTGGGAGTTCCATTTTTCTTTTTTTCCATGCTGCGATAAAAACTGCAGCAATTTGGCTAAGTGGGCTACCGGATAGTTTCTTGAAACGGTACCGTTTAGTTCCGATTAGGAACACAATTAAGCACACCACAATTGCACATGCACATATACCGTAACCCCATTGCCTTCCCAAATTGTCTTCTATGTATACTAATACAGTCACGGCAGCAAGTGACCCAATGCTTACGATAAAATAGAACCAATTGAAAAAAGTTGTCATCATTGCCCTTTCGTCCTTGTCCTTATCGTCGAATTGGTCTGATCCAAAACCGGACACACTTGATTTTAGACCGCCCGTTCCTAAGGCGGTCAAGTAAAGTGCTAAGTGGAGAACCCCGAGTTGGGTTCCGTTGGCTTGGACACAAGTTGTGGAGTTCTCTGCGCATGGTGGTGGACGTAGATTTGGAACGACCGTAGATATGGTTAAAATTGTCACACCCTATAAAATAAAAATAATTAGCTTATTTTATTCAATTCATGAAACAAAATTTCTTCCACTCAAAGGGAAATCTTTTCCACATTTGACAAGAGATTTAAAAAGATTATGATCTTATTTACCAGTGCTTGAACTGTGGCAAAGATGGCAATGGTCAAGTACCTGTTAGATCAAACACAAACATACAACAAACAATTAGAAAATTTTATTATAACCATATCACGCATTAAATTCTTTTTAAAATTAAAATATTAATTTATTATTCTTAACAAATAAATTAGATAATACAAAAGAACTATTTCTAGTAAATGACTTTAAAAAATTAATACTGTATTAAAATCAAATTAACAAATACTCCCTCCATTCTCTAATATTCTTCCCATTTTAGAATATTCCATCTTAAGGAGAGAAAAAATTTAACTAATGTTTTTGACATATATTATGAAGATAAAATATATCCATGTCAGATTTTGTTAGATTCGTCTTAACATATACTTTTTTATTATGTATTTTTCCTAATTCTTTACTATGTGTATTTTGAGATATTGAGGTTTAAGATTTGTATTGAAAACTGTGCACAAAGTAAATGGAAAAAACAAAAAGAAACCGAGCGAATATATGTAATTAAATAACAATAATCGCAAGATTAATTTTAAAGCTTATATTTCAATTAATTTATTTTAAAGGTCAGATTAATTTGAAACTAAACACTATAGAATTTCATGGAAAAAAATTGCAAAAAATAGCAAAAATATTTTCTTTTAACTTAATATTATTGATATATATCACAATTTTTTTTATGTTCCTTATATGTTAAAATTCTTTATATGTTATTTCATGAAGATTCCTAATTAATAAGTGAATTGTGACAAAAATAGGATGGGAGATTCATAGTTTTGGTATCCATGAACATGACATTTTCATGTTATGTGTCTAACTCCAAGGTGACAGCAACTAATTAAAACTATAAATATAAATAATTTGTAATTTGTAATATTACACCACCATAAGTTTGGAAATGGGGATCGGAGGTGTCTATTACTAAAACGGTGGAACATGCCACAACCACAACAACTTGTAATTTCATAATATTTCGTATTTTTTGATCAAAACATATTCCAGCTTGCGATCGCGGACCAGAAAAGGAACGGATATGTGGTCACAACTCATACTCACACCTCTCGTGCAGATATATATTATTTTTTTTCTTTTCTATGTTTACATAATGTCTGATTATTTATGATTTTTTTTGGTTTCGGATAATAATGGACTACAGTAAAATGGTAAGTTGTGTCATATGCACGCACATCTTATATATATGTGAAGTTGAACATGACGTTTGTTACCAAGGGTCAATCAGAAACAACCATTTTATTTGTTTTATCGTTAATAAATGAAGGTTGAGTATACCTCAAGTAGGAGTCACTTTATGGTAATGGCGTAATGAAAAATTATTGTTGGCTGTTTTTGTATCTATATGAAGAGACATCATTTTTGTTTTTTTGGAACATGTATTAATTATAACTCTAAAAATAGAAATAAAGATTTTTTTTTTACTTTCTTAATTGTTAGATTTAAAAAACATACTCTTTCTTATCTAATAGTTCACCTTCTAATTCATCAATTCATTCTTATATAATGATTTTAGAATATTTTATAAATAAAATTTATACCCTATTTTGGAACATCATGACTAGTATACTTCTATAAGTATATATACTCCTTTTATTAATGGATTAATAAACAATTGCATATAAAATCAATTTAATTCTTGAAGGTGTCAACAAATTGAGTAATATAACAATTATTTCAATATAGAATCATTATTTTTGTAATTACATTTAAATATTAAAAATAAAAAATTGAAGTAGAGTTAGAAAATACGAACCGTCCAAGAAATGTATCCGCAACAAAACCACCAAGAAGGCAGAGCATGAAAGATGTACCAAGGAAATTGGTGACTGTATTAGCAGAAGTAGCACTTCCTAGATGCATTACTCCGGTCAAATATGTCACCAAATTAAAGGCAATCCCTAAAGTTATCAATCTTTCACATGTCTCAACACCTAATTACACAAAATCACAAACCAAAAATACTCAATTTTATTATTAATTAAAATCGACGTGCGTACAAAAATTAACTCACATCATACGATAAACTGCTATAGTATATGTTAATTTTTAGAAAAATATACGGCATAAAGGAAAGAAATGTTGACCTAAAATCATGGCGGAGCTGATCCACCCGCCAGTTTTGGACCGATTAGCGAGTTGACCTTTATAATCCCAAGCATCATTGAGAGTTTTTCCATAATCATCACTTATAGGAAGAGCCATTTTAAAACAATGCAAACTTATTTAAATTTTGTTGGTCACGTTAAGTGAAAAGGCAAAGGAAATAAAAGGAAAGGAATAAGAGGATGTGTATATTGACGTTAAGCAGGATATGAGGCTTTATATAGCAGTTGCTGGAGGGAGAAGAAAGAAGGAAGTAATCTGTAGGCCAACCAAATTGTATCCTACGTGTTGTATTGGGAATCTGGACCCACCTTACTACAGATTATAGAATATACTACTTTTTTCCTTTTATTTTCTTTTTATTAATTTGGTTAAAAGTGAATAATTGACAATTTGGGTGTTTTTCTGGTTTTGACAATTGTCAGTATCTCAAATGGGAGATATTTGATCTTATTTAATTCTCAATTAAATTAAATTTTATCAAAAAAATTTTTTTTTATTATATTTACTTAAATTTTTTTAGGAAAAATTATTTGGAATATTCTTACTTTTCATGTTTTTCTTACAATAATCTTACCCATTTATTAATCACCAATATTTCCAACTTTAGGGGCATTTTGCTTAGAATAAAACTCAGGTAATCGGATGACTTGCCATATATAGTATATATGAAATTAAAAAAAAAGTAAACTGAAAATTAATGTTAAATTAGAGAAATTTTTTGAGCATTCACATAAAAATTCTTAATAATAAAAAAATCAGAAAAAAATTAAACATTTTTTTACATTTTTTTCAATATTTTATTTTAATTTATCTTTTTTCAAAAAATAAAGCATGCTATAATAAATCATCCAATTACTGGGTTTACTCTAAACAAATACCACCTAAAGTTTGGAACGACATTCATAGTTATCAATAGGTGAGATTATTGTAGGAAATTATGAAAAGGTTGAATTATTTTAAGTAAATTTTTCATTTTTTTAAAAATTAAATATTTATTATAATTAAGTATTTTTTTTAAAACGTATAAAAAATAGTCATGTGAGATCTTATTTGAATATCACTAAATGCATATTTTCATTATGTAATTTTATAATTTTTATTTTTATTATCCACATTTTAAAAGATAATACTTGATGTTAAATTAGTATATTTAATAGAATAAAACCGAAACTACAATCAGTTAAAATGGATGAAGTAAATTATTATGGTCAAACTTAGCAATTGTGGACTATGTTCCATGATTTATAAACAAGAAACAATAAGAAATTTTTATATTGTCAAAATTTAATGTGTAGTAGTTTAAAGCTATCAAATTTAGTGTCGTTCATTAATACTTATCAAAATGTTTAACAATAAATTATCAAATATAGATATTTGACAATATATAGTTTACATGTTTAACTAACAATATAGAGAACTTTTAGTTTTTACAATACTTCATCCATTTCATAATACTTGATACATTTTTCATTTTTGACAATTTCATATTATTTGCTACATTTCTATTTTTAGTAATAAAAATCATAAAAATATCTACTTTATCCCTATTTTTATCTTAGTCTATACCTCACTAATTTTTTTCCCTCTTCAATTAAGAAAAAGTGGAGGATATAATTGTACTTTATATGTTTTGTCCACCTTTTCTTAATTTTCGTGTCCATGCAAATGTAGCAATATAAACAGAATGGAGGAAATACAATGTAGTTGGTCAAGATGTCATCCTATATTTTTTTTTTTTATAAAAAATTAACAGTTAAGTTGCTTGAGATTTACCAGACATTATTATTGTTATATAAATAAGAATGATCAGTGATTCATTAAAATGTTCCATTATTGGTGATGAGATCAGCATATAATTATAAATTTATTGGTAAAAATCCAGAACACTATGTTTTAAAATTCATTTACTGTGTTTTTTTGATTGTTTTGTTTGTGTCAGAATCTCTTGTTTTTATTGGACGTCGGTATGAATTAAGTTAATACTCCCTACGTCCTCTTTGATTTGAATCAAAGAGAAAGTGGGTAAATGTTAAGAAAGTGGTAATAAATGAAGAGAGAGAATAAATTGTGTGGATGAAATTAAAAGAGAGTTAAAATGTATGGATGAGATTAAAAGAAAGTGGTGGGCCATTATCCAAAAATAGAAATGTTGCAAATCAAATGGGACGGACCAAAATGGAAAATGCTGCAATTTCAATGGGACAGAGGGAGTAATGTTTTTATGTGTACAAAAATCAGAACTCTATATTTTAAAATTCATTACATGATGATGTATAAAATGAGTTGTGTGACAAATAAGATGAGATGTAAATTGAAATATATCTTCCGCTGATTGGGTTGGAGTTGACTTTTGAGCCACTTATCTCTTCCCATCTCACAACTAAAGGTGTTCAATGGGGCGGGTCAACCCAACGGGTTAAGGGTTGGGTCATATTTTAACGGGTCATTAGCAGGTCGGGTCAATAATGGGGCGGATCATTAACGGGCCTTTGTGTAAAGGGTTGGGCCGGGTCGGATAATTATAAGTATTAATTGCGGGAAAAAAAACCACTTTTTTTTATATTTTTAAATGATATTATTATATACATAAGTGGGTCAATCCATCGGGCCATAAAGTATAATAAAAAATTATTTTATGAACTTTTAAAAAAAGGGTCAAATAATTGGGTCGGATTTAAATGGGCTTGACTCGCCCCGGCCCATTTAACATTTAACATGACCCATCCCGCCCCATTTAAATTTTGACCCGCCCCGCCCCGACCCGTTGAACACCTCTACTCACAACATATATAGCAATTATGTGGGTAACTGTTAACGATTTAAGTAATTCTAGTTTCAGATGTAAGGTATTTAACTGTCGTCTAATTAATTGTATATAATAATTTTGTTGGGTTAATATAGCGCATATGATAGATGTTTTAACGTGCAATTTGAAAACAATTATATATACTGTTGAATGCTACTTAAACTGTTATTTTGCCGAATAATGCAATGATACTTTTTAAAGTAGCGTATTAGCGTCTTTTAACCAATAAAAATTACTTAATTGGCTACATGCCTACACCAAACACGCCCAAAATAATATAATGATCTTTTTAGTAATTTTATAGTAATACTTTCACCTTATTACAAATTGACCTAACGGGCCTTGAAGTATAATAATAAAAATTATTTTACCGAGAACATTATTGATCAATTGTAGATATTATCCCGAAAGGACTTATCCAGAAATAAAATACGTCAGTTGTTAACTTGTGATAAGGGTTCATATTGTTAATATTTTCCAATTTAAGATACAATGATCTTTTTAGTAATTTTATAGTAATACTTTCACCTTATTACAAATTCATATTAGTGTATTTTTTTATATTTTTCACCCTTATAACAATCATCCACAAAATAATTAATTTTCCTTTACAAGTGGTAACACTTGGATGAAAAGATTTGACTTTAGAACTAGGTTTCGACTGATTATAGACCCAGAAAGAGTTAAACATATATAGAACCCATACTGTACCAAAGCTTCAATGGCGTTCCCCTCCAAACATCACGAGAGTTCTATACCCCCACTTCCTGTCATTTGCAAAGCGAGTACATAAAGATATAAATCATATTATCACAAACGTGTAATTTAGCTCTTTGTTACAAAAATATTAATTTTACCACATATTCAATCAATGTTTAATGATACTTGATTGATGGTGTCATCATACATAATAATTATGTTCAAAAAAAATATCAGGGACAAAGTCTCTTACCGTCTCAATCATGTTCCATATAAATTCATATGTTTTCTCTTATCAGTATGAAATAATTATCCTTAACTTGAGATATAATTAAGCCTAAACATAATTAAGATCACCCACAATAATTACATATATTTAGAATAATAATTTATATAGTGAGATTATTTTACTAAAATAAGTCCTAAAAGAAGATTTTAAAGATTCTATGTAGCCAAAAGAGAAGAAGTGGCATTGTTGGTTTTAGATTCCTCAAATGAGCAAACATGTGGGAGTTTGTTAGTCCTCCACTAGTGTGGGAAAAGTTTTCTAACTTTACGGACCATAACTTTTGATGGAAATCTCCTCGATGCAGGGCCTAAATTTTCCACGGCTGCAGTAAAAAAGTCAGTAAAAAGTCAACCAATTGGGCACTGGCCACCGTTCATGCTGCTTCATTTTTTTTTTTGAAAATTCATGGTGCTTCATTTAATACTCATTTGTTGCCTTTATAAAAGGTTTTATATAAAAAAAATTAATAAATTTAATAGAATAAAAAAAAGGAGTATATATATTTTCTCTATTTCATTATATTTGCTATATTTGACTTTTTACGCAGTTCAATGCGCTATTTTGATCATTTATATATTGAATTATACACGTCTAAAAATTATAAAAAAATTAATACTATGAAAGTATGCGATTAGACAATTCAAACAAGATCCCACTTGACTATATTTTTTCTTACACATTAGCCGCAATTTATAAAATAAGGTTAAACAATGAATAATGTCGATAATAAAAATGTAGTGAGTATTTCAGATGAAGGAAATAATACGTACAATTACCTACTCCATTTACCGTAATTGTACCTTTATTATGACTTTTTTTTCTCATAATATGACATTGTTTATGGCGAATCTAATACAAATTAGTTCATAATACTTCTATTTTAAATTAATATAGTTGATGTTAATTACTTATCAATGTATTTAAAATTAAAAAAAGTGAATTCTTCTATATAATATCATCGTGAAGATGATGTCAATCAACGTGTAATTATTTATTCTTACCATAAAAAATATAGCAAAAACCTTTTACGTCTGAGTTTCATAAATTTAATTGAAGTATTTGGATTTGTAACATAAACTACAACTGTAAGTACATTCATAAATGTCTTTTTTAATTTCTAAAATATTGTCCATTTTAAAATAAAATCCTCTAAAATGAAATTTTTGGGAAAACTACTCCAATAATAAATAAGAGCTAAGAAAAAAGAGTTTTGGCAAGTAAAGAATTTATGGCCATAAATAAACTAAAGGGGTTTCTTCCTATAATCTCTTAAAATAGAAGAACTCTCAATACAATCAATGAAACTTATACTCCCTCCTATTCTTTAGTTTTGTCCACTTTGGGTTTGGATCGGATTTTAAGAAAAAATGATAGTGGGGTATTTTAAGTGATTATAATAATTGAAAAGGTGGTAGTGGGGTATTTTAAGTGATTATAATAATTGAAAAGGTGATAGTGAGGTATTTTAAGTGATTATAATAATTGAAAAGGTGGTAGGTGGGGTATTATTAAATAATATAAGTTGGGATAGTTGGGGGTATTTAGGTAAAAAGTTTTGCCAAAAATAGAAAGTGGACAAGTGAAGTGACTTTACCAAATAAGGAAA
This sequence comes from Amaranthus palmeri, assembly GCA_019776075.1. Classification (NCBI taxonomy): domain Eukaryota; kingdom Viridiplantae; phylum Streptophyta; class Magnoliopsida; order Caryophyllales; family Amaranthaceae; genus Amaranthus; species Amaranthus palmeri. Next base: position 1,249,560 of record JAAKBH010000029.1, on the reverse strand, counting down.
TTGGACAAAACTAATGAATAGGAGGGAGTATATCTTATATAAAACCTTGTTTGGTCTAGTTTGATCAAATTTAAAATGTTATATAGATTTTTTAGCTTCATTGATATAATCTATAATATGCTTATAATAAATGTTTGTTGTTAATAGTTTTGAAAATTTTATATTAACTGGTTTTATTTCTTTTTCATAATAAGTAAATTTGGTTCCTACAAATTATATTAATGTGTTATATAATTTAAGATTGTATAGATTGTATTATTACTTGTGAGTAATGCTATTAGTACAAATTATATTGCTTAAGGTAAAATAAGGGCTATATTCATCCAACAAATACACCGCATAAGAAAAGGCATAATTTTAACACTGATTTTTTACTACAGGTCGTCTTACCATGAGACGTCTTTAATTGTGACAGTTCAAACAATTTTTAAAAAAAATTATTTTTTTTGTACAAATGTAAATTTAGTTTTCATTATTTTTTAAATTTTTTTACTAATAAGCTACTTATATGAGTTCGTATGACAGTGAGACGGTCTCATGTAAAATTTGCTGTAATTTTAAAATTGCAAATGAAATTTAATTATTATCATACAAGTTGTAACTAGTATAGTAGTATGCTCCCAACCTAGTAGGCTCACAATACGCCTTAGGTGATACATTGACATACATACACCATTGAGGCCATTATCAAGCTGCCAACCTGAATTATCCTTTAATTTATAAAATAATTAAATCAAGTAAAGCCAACCTAACTTATTGTGAGCTTTAATAATTTTCTTTGACTTTTAGCAGGTAATAGTTTCTTTTAATTTATTTAAAAAATTGTTTTATTTTTTCTGTCCCTATGAAATAGCATTAAGTATAAGTAATATGAAATTTAAAACAAAGTTTAAAAACGTATAATCAAATATGGATAGTATAAAAAATATGTTTTTTGAGAGAAATAAAAAAAATTGTTAAATGTATTAATTAAAATTAAAAAAATAAAATATAATTAATTTAATGAGTAAAAAAATTAGGATGAACCTTTGGGACGAGTATATTCACTTGTCTACAAAAATTTGTACAATTCTGCACTTGATTGTCATGCCTTATGGGTCTAGGTCTGTCCTATTCGGCATCTTTCTCTAGTACAATAATTTTTCGGAATCTTGGCATCTAAAAAGTGTAGATGTAGATAGATATTTAATTAAAAATTAGAATTAGATTTTATTTAGATTTTTTTCAAAAGAAATTTGCTTATATCACATAAATTCTATATCCATATTTGTTAAAAGAATTATGGAATACAAGTATAAACCCATGCATTGCACGGAATTTGTAGAATAGATTTTTTTAAAGTATAAATTTATTGCAATATGATACCATTATTGCAATAATTTTATTAATTTTAAATGGTAAAAACATTTTATATAAAAGGAAAATATTGAGATTCTATGCATATTGCCATTTATAATTAAATGACCAGTAATTTTGCTGCATTTGGCAAATGACTGTTAAACTGTCATTTGTCATTTAGCTGTAAAATTATAGTATTGTAAGATGATATGATATGATGATTACACTACTCCCATTGTTCCTTAAAAACGTTCCATTTGTTATTTTAGGGTGTTTCATTTCTTGTTTTCCTAGAGAATTTTTCCATTTATGTCACAAATTTTGGACAAAAATAGTCTTATTCATACTCATTTTAATATTTTTATAATGCTTATATATCCCACATATCCTCCATTAACTTTCTTTAATTAATATTTTAATTCTTTGTAGTCTCCACACGTTTCCCACTAATTTTATAAACCTAATTTTTTATTAGTTGTGGTCATACTCCCTCCGTTCCAGTTTAGATGTCCCATTAATTTGACTTTTCACACATGTCGAGGCAACATTTTAACTTTTAATATCTCTAATTATTCTTAATCAAAAATTATAAAAAATTGATATTAATAATCCTTGTATTGAGACGAATCAAACAAGATCCCACATGACTATGTTTTAACTTATAGATTAAGAGTAAAATACAAATTAAGAGTGATGAGTGAATAGTGCCAAAAGTCAAATGGGACATCTAAACTGGACCGGAGGGAGTATGTTTTTTCACTAACTTTCTTTTAATATTTTTTTAATGCTTATGGTCCTTATTTTTTTAATCAAATTTGTTATTCAATTAAATAATATATCCACCATCTAAAATATTCTATTTTTCTTAATTCCCGTGAACATTCCTTCTGGAAACTTCATTAGGAAACGAAGAGAGTAGTTGTAGTAACAAGAAATAAATTGGCCACAAAATTAATTATCCCATGTCAAATATAATAATTTGAAAAAAAAATTGTGATTAAAAATTGTGCTTTTTAGACGGTTTTGGAAGGAAAAAGTTAAAAAAGATTATGATTTTAAGACACTCAATAGTATTAGGGTACCATTAATAATAAAAAAAAATTAAAAAAACCCTTAGCATGGATAAATTTTTCTTTATATTTAGAATCCAATTTTATCCCTACTTCTCTAGCTAGCTTCCTATAACATTCTCAGTGCTATGTTATTCTCCTTTGATGGCTATTAATAGGCTCCCATGCATGCATTTTCCCACAAACATAATTCACTATGCAAACTTTTTCTTTTGCTAATGCTTAGGGAGAATCTTTGAGTAGATTATATTTTAGGTTTTGTAAGATTCTCTCATTTTATTAAAGAGAAAGTAGACAAATTATATACTTCTTTCGTTTCATAATACTTGTAATTGAAAGGAATAGTACATTATGGAACGAAAGAAGTATACTTCAGCATAAGTGGAATTAGTAGGTACTCAATTTTCTTACTAATCAACATTGTGAAAAACACAAAAGTAATAACCCATGTAGATTGTTCAAAAGAGAATACTTCATTAAAGGAATAGTGTTAGGCTCACCGGAACTATACGTAACCTATTGTCAAGGAACAAACTGTTAGATTAGAATTATGGACTCATCAATTATTTAAAAAAAAGCGGGCTAAAGTCCAACACATAAATTTTTAGGGCCCAAAAAATGTATTATTGAATTAAATTTCGATATGTATAATTTACATTGTTCGCTATGTAATCAAGTTATTAAGCTTTTTTTATTAATTACCTAATATATTAACTTTACAAAATAAAAGGGTATTATATTATTATTTATTACACTTTACATTTTTAATATAAGGGTTTTTTTTATCTTTTACTTTGAACCTAAAAATATTTAAGACGATTATAAATATCATACATACCCTACTCATACGTGACCCTAAGTATGCTCTAAAAAAATGTAGTTCATTTCGTATAAAAACGATACCGATTTGTTTTAAGGCACATTTCCTATAGTAATTTGCTTGATACGTCGCCCTCGCTCATTATTAATTTTCCATATGAGAATTGAGACATTGGGATGACAATCACTTTAACAATGCTCCCCCTCAAACCAAAGTTTACTCATAAGAAAAGTCCATAATTTTGAATATTTGATGAATAGATAAAAATTAATTTTTTGGGCCCTAAAATATTAGAGGCTCTGAGCGATAGCTCACTTTATCCTTGCTAATCGACGGCCTTGCATAGTCCATGGGCGGTTCTTTGGGCATCCGAGATAGCCGACTGCCTAGGGCCCTTCGAAATAAGGGGCCCTCGAATATTAAATGGTGCTATTTAGTCCCGGTTCCGAGCAATACTTTTTAAGTGATTTGTTTGTAAACTTTTTTTATATTTAAAATATTATAATGTTACAATACATTTTGTCTTGAATTATTTTTCTTGGAGTGGAAAATTTTGAATCTTTTGATATAATAAAGGGCCCTATTTTTAAAAAAATCACAAAAACAAATAGGGCCTCCAAAATTTTTGCCCCACCCTACTCCATACTATAAACTATGCATATAATAATAGTACAACCTAAAAAAACAACGATTTGCAGAATTGCGTCAGCAACTCTATAACAAGAATTAAAAATAGTCGTAAAAGCCAAAAAAAAAACCATTCAAAGCTTAAACAAATGTCAAAAGCCTATGGAGTAGCAAGCACAAACACAACTCCTGCCACAAAATTTTTTAATTTTTAATGTAAAGAAGAACACGAGTATCTATAAATACAATTAATCTAACATAATTTGAACAGTCTGAAGTTGAAAATTTTGATAATAAATAGACTAATCAATTGAGTTAAATAAATTTTCTTTTGATTGGTCGGTTTATGTGACCTTTAGCAACTGACGTTGTTATATTTTTAAAAAGTATATAATTTTTTAAAAAAATTGTATTAAACATACATTACTCTTTTTTTTTATTGAAATATTTCTAATTAAATGTCTTATTAATAAGCATCAATCTGAAAAAAAATGAGAGTGAGACCACATGGGAGGAATATAATGAGCAAAGAAAAAAGTTGAGTAATAAATTAATGACAATTATATATATATAAATAAATTCAATCGGGTATATAATTAAATAAGTAAGGTAAAATGGTTGCCTGATAAGGAAATCATTATCATTATTTATATTCAGTATATTCCGCCCATAGAAAATTATGGTTAGGGTCTGGGGAGGGAAGGACGGCGGCAGCTCATACCTATAAAGGAGAGCACGGCCAAAGAGCCTCCCGGCTCGAGAAAAAATATGATAAAATCTCTGATTATGCAAGATAAGGAATTAAAAGAAAAAATGAGACATTCAATTATTACGAGAGGGAGTAAGTTTGTTCACCGTTATTGACGTTATGCATAATGAGAAATGAATAATAGTAAGAGTTGTGTATGAGAAAATATGAATGAATTCAAGTTATTCAACCTAACTCTATTAAAAGAATTTTATTAAATTACATTAAAACTTTTTTCAAATATTTCTGTGATTGCTTAAAATAAGTTAGATTTTTATAGTGTTTTTATAAATTCTTGTATGGACTGGTGTAAATTAAAATTAAATATAATCCATTAACATCAAGATAAGAGGTACTTTTAGTTCTATGAAATAGTGGAATAGAGAGTATAATTAACTTTTTGTAAATTAATAGTAGGAAGAATGAAATGTAATGCACAATCACACATAACTCTATATTAAACTTTGTCTTATATTTGGGCGTGCTAAACATAACAATATATTATATTTGTAACATTAATAAATTACCGTCATAACATTATTTACTTAAACAATCAGATTTCATCTTCATAAAGAAATGAGTAAATGTATAAATATAGACTAAGTTTACACAAATATTTTACATGATTTTAAATAGCTAGGGCTAGCCACATGTTGAGTGAGGACAAATTCATACATTGTTTGGGCTTAATTAGTGTCATTGCACTTATCTAGTTTAAATTTAAAATTTGAATATATAATGAGCTTATGAGGAAGAATCCTATCCAAAAGGAGAGTATAGTGACATATTAATAATTCATATTCATTGGTGAAAGGTATATGTTAGGAAACAACAATTAATGTAAAACTATTAAAGTCAAATGGGAATCAACCAGAATCAATAATTTTTTGGAAAATACTCTATCTTCATCGTTCTTTCAAGAGATCCAAAAGGTATTTGGATTCCATTGGGCACCACAATACTCATACAAGTTGACCAATTTATTATTATTTTTCTTATTTTATTATATTTTAATAATTTTATATTCAATTATTGAGAAGTTGAGTTCGAATTACTTCTTTGTCTTAGTTGTTCGTTTTCTAATTCATGCAAGCATAGATAATTAGATATTATATTGAATACTTATACTCCCTTCTATATAGAGACATGACCAAAATAAAATCAAATGAAAGGACACTCTCAGTATCCCGCGTAAGACAAGGTTTGGGTGGGGATTTTCTTTTCTTGAAAAATGCGGACAAATCATACCTATACCCTAAGAAGGGAGTAAAGTGATGCGCGCAGTCAAGAACCCCCAACTGATACTTGCGCCCAGTAGGAGTCGAACACCAAACCTTCTGCTCCACATGCACATGCTCTATTCATTGTGCCACAAAATATATTAAGTTTTGTTTTTAAAAAATTTTGATGATAGAACTTGAACCTGAGAAGATAGTACTATCACACAAAGTATTTCCACCATATAACCAATACACTAATGACTTAGCATATTTAAAGATATAAAACTTCTTAAATATTGTCAACTTCTATTCTAATTAATTAACAGTTTTATATGAATTTACAGATTTTTTTTATTTACTATTTCAATATTAATTATTTTAAGTTGTAATTGATTAAAAATTATAAAAAAAATTTAATTTATAAAAATTTACATTCAAACAAATCAAATAATATTCACAAATTCTTGTGAGAGACAATCTCTAAATGGTTGGCCCATTAGGAAAAATATAGAGTAAATATAGGCAATAAGTTTTAATAAATTGGGCTTGAGAGACTTCTCTCAGAAAAACGGTCTTTCAGAAGACTGGCTAATAATATTTCAGTTAAATACTTATTGACATAGTGTAGATATTATGGATGTGTATTATATAAATCCAGTTCAGAATACTTATATTATTGAAATTATCGATTCCCATGTCTTATCCACTTTGTTTATAGTGTTCTATTATGAGGCTTAGCCTTCTTCGGGTCTACTCATTTCTGTTTTTTGGCTAAATTATGATGTAATATTTCATTTTCCAAAAAGAAAATATACAATCATTATTTTAAACATTTTAATTATAAATTAATTACATTTAATGATCTATTCTTCAATGGGAATACTCTAGCAATGAAAAAAACAATATTTTATGTACAAAGTTTCTAAACATCTCAATAACATTGATGTAAACGTTTTAAATTTTGCTGGACAAAGATAATGATATCTATTTTTGAGGCACTGTAATACGTACCTCAAGTTGAGATAAAGAAATTAAAAGAGAAAAAAATGTTGGATTGTTAGCTTTACTCATGATAACAAATTATATCGTTTTTCAAAGAAGCTAATATGATAAGAAGTGCACAATTAAGCATGCATGGTGATCAAAAGCTAACAATGCCAATAGTTTTGTATAGTAACCAACGCACACTTTGAGTGAACAAACTCCAATGTCAAAAGCTTACTTATTACTTCCTCCGCCCCATATAATTTGTAATATTTTTTATTTTGATTTGTCGTTCCACTTTATTTGCATCATTTCTATTTCTAGGGTGAGGCCCACCATTTTTTTTATCTCATCCATACAATTTAACTCTCTTTTAATTTCATCCACACAATTTATTATCTCTCTATATTTATTTTCAAAATATTAAAAACTACTTTCTTTCTCTTTAATGCAGATCTACGAAGACAGAGGGAGTACTTATTAGTGAAATGACTTTGACTTTTACTATTCAACATAGAAGAAAAGAAAGCAAAGAGGAATAAAGAAGCACAAAATGAAGGGTAGATATAGCGCGTGCTTTTCACGTCCAATATGTGCCCCTCGCAAAATTAAGGAACTTAACTAAGATAGGCACCAACTAGTGTAGGCAAAAATAAAAATAATTTTAAAAAAAATTCCTTTAAGTGAGTCTACGACTCGGTTGACTCACTCAAACCTGGAAGCTGGCCACATGTATTGTTATGATTGGGCCCAAGGGCTTTGGAGTTTGGAGTTCCAAAGTCAAATATCACTCAACTAAATGGAAAAGATCTACAGACTACAATAAGAACAAAACTATCTTTATTTGCCTTGTAATTCTGGGGCCCAGAGTTATTTTTCATTTTAACCTTATTTTAACAAGAATAATCTTTTAATTTAGACAAAAACTTGCGTAAGACTGTCCTATTTTAAAATCATAATTGGGTCGGCCCATAATCGCGTGTTCTACACGCGCGCACCTATTTCCCTCAAAAATCCTTTTTTTTCATTTTCTAGACATTTTTCAATTTGGACTTTAAAGGTATCAATTTTGACCTTAAAAATGTCAATTTCGACGTAAAGTAATTCTTAAACATATCAATTAAAGTGAATTTCAATTTGAACCTATAAGTGATCAATTATGGCGTTAAACTGATTAATTTCTACTTAAATTGAAATTGATATCTTTAAGGTCAAAATTGATACATTTGAGATTAAAATTGAAAAATGCCTAGAAAATGAAAAAAGAAGAGAGAAAGCACGCAAGGAGCGCGAATTAAGTCTTTCCACTCTTGTCTTAATATGAGACGGTCTCGCCCAAGACCAGCTGTATAATTTATGAGGAAATTATTATTATAAATAACAGTAATGAAACCGATGTATATATTTTAGTTAAAATATTTATTGATTTTTCTTTTACATAATATCATAAATTAATGTTTTTCTTTTTCAAGTGTAATAGTACTAATTATATATATGGTTTGTATCATGTGAAAACCAATTAAAGTAGTGAAAACTGAAAACATACATACATAAAACCTTAAAAGTGTTCATAAATTAATCTCTCTATTTTTAAAAGACTGCTAAAGTTTTTTATTTTGTATATTCCTTCAAACTTTATTTTATTTCTATTTTAGGTAATAATTTTATCAATTTTTAAAGTTTTTATCTACTCACATGATCCTACTTTAATTTTATCCTTATCTACTTATATTCATCATATTTTTTTTAATATTGATATATTGCATTGATTTAGTGGTACATAATTTTCCGAAACCTCATACCACATATTTTAAAGCTATAATACTACTCGAGATTCTAAAACTAGAAACACGAACAACGGTAATAATTTTAATTTTGTATACGAGAGGCATCATTGTTTCTTGAAATGCGACATGAGAATAATAGAGCCGATGGGCCAGCTTAAAGGGCATTTTATAACATGCTTTTAACCTTTCATAATATTATTAATTTTCGTTAATTAATTTGATTAAGGTAATCTCTTTCTATTATTAGTATTAAAACATTTTCAAAAAGATGGCTTGTCCCATTTCAACATGAATCATACATTGACATGTTTTGGACATCGTTGAACAAATTATAATCAATTTATATTTAAGACAAATACTACTATAATTTATTGTCTTAAATATATTAAATATTTTATTCTAGGCAGTTGTTATAAGGGTTCGTCTATGTTGCCAGCTTTAGAAAAAACTAGCAGTGACGAACTGATGTCATTGAGGTCAATTGATATCACTTAAATTTAAAATAAAATCAAATATTACATATAATTTACATTAGCTAGATGAATTGGTCAGACTAGAGATCAAAGCTCAATTGGCCTATTTTACTTAAATTGACATTATTTATTTTCCAACGAGAATTAATAAAGGTGAAAATATATGATATATTTTTATGCCCGGATTAAGCCTAAATCATTAAGGGGGAAAATCCATTTTCCTCCAAATTAATGAGGATAAATTTTTACCTCGGGGTACTAAGGATACTTTACCTCTAAACAAATGAACCAACATTGTGTAATTCTGAAATCTCAATACCATTATTAATATTTTCACTCTTGTTGTTCTTAATATTCCAAAAAAAAAAGATCTTTTTGTGAAAAAAAGATCTTAATAAGTACATTAAATCCAGATTTCAAAAAAACAAATAAATCTTTATATTTCAAAAAACTTAAATAGGATAATTTGGCGTACATAAGATGTTTTATATTTTAAACTAAGTGAAAATCATGTGATGACATTGGAGCAATAAAATAGTCTACTTAAATATATAAATGTTAAAGTATATAACATATCTTGGGGCCTCAACTAATCAGCTTATTAAGCTTTTGGTTGAATTTGTTCCTTGATGACGAGCCGTGCCGACTAGGGTGCAAAGGAAAAAGATAACCTAGGGCTTTGATACCATGTAAGAATAATTGGGCTTCAATGATTTTTTTTTTATTCAAAACATGAATATAAATGTATACAAAGAGTATAAGAGGAAATTAAATAGCTTGATTATAGCCTAACTAACATATTGCCTATAATATTGCATTATTCTATTCTATAATTAATGGAATATAATTACAATTGAAACATACTAAGAATAACAAATATTTGGAGAATATTGCTATATTCTATCACTTGGCATGGTATCAGAGCCAAACGTGACAAGAGGTCATTGGTTCGAATCTGATGGTTGAGGCCCCTATGAATATGTTATATACTTGTAATGTAGCCTTACATGTAAGTATGTGGGCTATTTTCCGACACGACCCCTGGCCTTATTGTGAATGAATAATATTGGAGTCGTATAATTGTAATGTAGCCTTACTCAGAAAAAACCTTGCAAGCCAATTCAATTTTGATGACACACTTGTCGAATCAGATTCAGAAGCTAAAAATATACATGAATGATAATACTTGCACTTCTCCAGGCAATCCAGTTCATTAGAAACATTAATTAGTACTCCCTCCGTCCCTTATAATTTGCAGCATTTTTCATTTTCGTTTGTCCCACTTAAATTGCAGCATTTTTATATTTGGACTATGGCCCACCACTTTCTTTTAATCATCCATACATTTTAACTCTTTTTTAATTTCATCCACACAATTCATTCTCTCTCCTCATTTATTACCACTTTCTTAATATTCACTCTTTTTCTCTTTGCTATTAACTCATCAGGACGGAGTACTAATTAACTAATTAATTAATGAATTTTAAGAAAATAAGTCAACTTCATTCGTGACATCGTCCAGATGATGATCTGTTCGCCATCGGCTGCAAACAACTGTATGTATCCGATTAAACCCTAATTAAATTGATTCAGTAAGCAAAGGTATCGTATTATATTAATAATCTTTATAATCATCATATAATGAAGTTATTATATAACAATGATAGCTACTTTATATTTAAATATTATATTATTACTATAAATAATTAAAGGAAAAATCAACTATGCTTAATATAATAGTGTGACGTGAATATCCGACTCTGATACTAACGCTATGTGAATATCCGACGATGATCCTTTTTTTTTTTTTTTTTACCATTCTAATTATATTATATATTATTTAGATGCCTTTTCCTTTTGCTCTAAGGCCAAAAGATTCAAGTTTAAAAAATTAAATATTTTAAGAAAATTAATTTATTCACGTACATTGTTTGATGTTAATGACCATATCACTCAATTAACACCTCCCTCGTAAATTAATTGTAAATATGGAATCAATTGACGTAATGTTGAGATTATTTTTTTCAAGGTCAATTTTGTTGGATTTAAAAGAATGCTTCTTTTTTTAGAATATATATATTGGTCCTTTATAACAAATAATACTAATTGTCACACTATTGCTATATTTTTTTTTCTAAAAAGTGGAAAATTCAAGATTAACTTTAAAAAAAAATAATTTGGCATGTGATTATATTTATCACGTCAAATAATCAAATAAGTATGCTGAAAAGGATTTTAAAGTTATAGATATAATTAAGAAGAGAATTAGATATATTGATTCGGTTATGTGCAAAGACATTGAGAAACTCGGTAATTAGAAAAGTAAACATTTTAAAACTTGGCAGATCTTTAAGCGTAAGGAAATGATCGAAAATGACTTAAATCATATATAATAATGAATTTGGTATATAAAGAGCTTTTATTTGTGAACACATGACAACAAATTTTAAAGCCTAAAATTATCATTGTTCATATTATGAACAAATTTAAATATAAGTAAAAAAAAGATATGAATACATTGAATGATTATTAATATTAAATTTTTAATTTATATATATTATCATTTGTCTAATATAATTTTTAGTTGGTGTATACTTATGTAACCATTAGAGGTTGGTATAGTTGATGAATATCCCCTAGGTCATGATGACTGAAAACTCGATCCTTTGATCGGGATCCCCAGCCCTTACCTTAACTCTCGCTTTAAAGTGCCTAAATTCTTTGTGGCTCGTTTGATTTGTGGTATTAAATGGTGGTAATAGAATGATTTATAGTGTAAAATTTCATTAAAAGTTCCATATCATTCCCATGGTAATCAAGAAACTTTGATGACAAAATTTTTTTTTTTGTTTACAAAGTTCCTTTACCACCTAATACTACATCTCCCAATGATAATACGTTGGAATGAATTTTATAAAGAAACTGAAATGATTGAAGTTGGACAAGCATGACCATCAAGGTGACCAAGAGATTTTTCAACCAAAATTACACTAGTTTTTCATTCCCACTATCACCGTTTGTTATCAGCTACCAAATGGGCCGTTATTCTGTTAATAATTACCTAAAATAAAAAGAAATTCAAATTCGATAAAGCTCCAATTTACGGTAAAAAAATATCAAATATATATATACCTTCAATATATCACATTAAATTTTTCATATTCTCTTATAAAAAAACTTAAATGTAACAAATTTAAGTTTTGTAATAGTGATAATCTTTCTAAGATTATTATTGATTACATAAGGACACTAAATTATATATAGCCCACCTCCCAACTTGTTGCCGACTTGGTATCAATATCAATAAATCATTATAAACTTAATATATCACTAGATTGCATAACTAATAAATAATGAATGATTTTACACAAGGAAAATGACAATAATCAACTTAAAGAATGTAATAAAAAGTGACAAAAATTCAAAGTATTTAGGTGTAAATATAATAAAACGTAGAATCAAACTACTAATTATAACAAGTGATTGGTTGTTAGAAGAAGTTGAGAGTAGAAAGTAAAAGTGATGATGTATACATTGGAGTCAACAACTAAATAGTAATACTTGTATATATAGCTTGTCACCTTTGAGGTATCCCATAAGCCATTATGAACAAATTGTTATATAAACCACTTATCTCTTATCCTACCACTTCTTAGCCATGAATAATTCGTCATATAGGTCTCCCCTACAAGGACCTTCCATCAATTTATTATTTTTTTTTATTTTTCTACTTTGATGTAATGTTCAAAAGCCAAAAAAATAATGTATATATAGAAATATATAACTTAATTTCACTCTATTTATTAGCATATGATTAATTAGGATATAAGAGTAGTTATGTATATTTAGCGCTATTTATAAATAATAGATAGATAATAGACGATATTGTTCACACTATTTATGAATAACATGTTATTCATGGAATTCTTTTTGCCGAATATATAATGTGTGAATCCTTTATTTACTAACAGAATTTGTAGCTAGTATAAAACTATAGGATTCTTAGCTCTAGGTACTCAGATTTGTTTTAAAGTCATATTTAAAATGATAATCTTAATGAAATGAATTGAACTTTTCCCCTTAGTATTCATGTAAAATTTAATGACGAGTCTTTGAAATTGTTGAAAGGGATTAATATGATAATTAATAAGTAACATATTATTATATTTAATAGTATCAATTAATATATCGTTAGGTTAATAATTTATGATAAAACATATAATTTTGTGAATTTAATTATGATAAACCATATAATTTTGTGAATTTAATTGTTTTAAAATCTTTTTGCGCAACCTAATTTATTGGGTTTGGCTCTAAAAAAAATTACTTAAATTTAGAAAAATAAAAGTCATTTTATAAACAAGTTTCACATACAAAATTGATAAAATCTTATTAAAACAGTCTTATTGTTAGATTGCTCTATTTTTCATGGTGAAAATTACATAAGCAAATAAACAGCGATGGTCTAAAGGCCACCAGCTTTGTCGAAGATATGGAATATGGACTCCTTTAGGGCCCAATACTAATTAAGAAAGCATAAGCATACTTCTCTGGGCCACGTGCAAGTCACGTAAGTCTAATGACTAGAAAGCTTGTACTTCACTTCGTGTTCATTGGGGTCATCAGGTTGAATTTCGGGTCAGGTGTTTCAGGTCGATTTAAAATCGAGTTTTGTTATAAAGTCGGGTCAAATCAGGTTCGGTTATAAAGTCGGGTGTCTATCAGATTATCGGATCTGTTTTGAACACCTCTTTATACATTTTAGGTATGTACGTAAATCGTAATAAAAGTGTATGATATATCATCGTCATCACACTTAGTAAATTCTACTTATAGTCAAAACGAAAAGGGTGAAGTTACCTACAAAATAAACAAACAAATTAAAATAAAATGAAAGAAAATAGCCAGAAAACAATAATATATTCTTGACATATTTTAATTCCATATAAATACATTTATCAAAGTTTATAATTTTAAGTTTATATTTTCAATTTAACTACTTTTTTATGAGTATGGTATGTAATCTCCATATAAAGTGAGTTACAATTATGAAAGTGAATTATCCAGAAAAAAGAAAAAATGAATCATGTATTAAATTAAAAGTACAAAAAGTGTTGGCAAGGGAAGCTACTCTTATATCAGAGCCAGGTTTCGATCCTGGGACCTGTGGGTTATGGGCCCACCACGCTTCCGCTGCGCCACTCTGATTTGTTGATATATGATTTTCAACAAATATTAAAATACCAAAAAAACAATACTCCTAATTCTTTAGCGGACTCTTTTTGAGTGTGGGCCTTGGGGAATTAGCGGCTGAGCTCACAATATAAATTTCTCGGCATCTTCACAAATCACAATATATATTGTGGGCCCAAATATTTTAAATCTCACATCTCCTTGACCACAAATTATGGGTTGTTATTTACATTATTTTTCATGAAATAAAATAAGGCGGTAAAAAGTTCATCTTATTATGAAAGATTAGATTGATACCATTAGATCAATTTTTTAAATGAAGTTTTTTGATTTATTTTTGGGTATATTAAAAACCAGAATATGTATTTTAAGAGTTATGTAAAAACGCAATTTTTTAACATCTAACAAAGTCAATTTTCACTTATATGGAGTATCTTTTTTTTAAAAAAGAGCTCATTATTTACGAATCTCTTATTTATATTAACGGTACCCCTCATCTTATAATAAGTCTTCTTGCTTTCGTTTTTTCTTTTATTTCAAATAATAATAATAATAATTATTGTTTATTCCAATAAACTAGCTAGTGGTAAACATAATGGAATTTTATCTCTTCCTAGTACTCTTTGCTTTTTCCCATATTTAAAATAATGAGAATTAAAAACATTAAAAAACAAAGAGAGTAGTTTATTTTAATGAAGCTTACATGAAAACTTTGTCATTTTGTAAATGTAATAGAACCAGTTGATTATTTATATTGTATCAAGAGAATCCAGTCTTGTCTTAATTGATTCAAATATCATATTTTTCATATATTGTTTCGAGTTAAATATATTTTCACTAAATCTCCCCTTCATCCTACTGTATATTCTAAAAAAATGCTTGCATCAAAACAAACAAATCAACTAAGAAACAACTAATTAATATTATGTTTAATCTTCAAAAAAAATTAATATTATGCTTAATTAATCAAAACAAACTTTCAAATTAACAAAGACGATATAATCAAATTAGTTTAAGGGAAAATTACACCGGAAAATAGTACACTTTTGAATCAAAGTCGACCATACTTGTACTTGAATTAAAACACAAACATACATGAGACATTAAACAAATTCAAAAGTCAATGATTGATCATAGAATAGACTAGCCTTACAACATTTCAATACTACGTAGTACGTACCATTAAATTAATTAAAAGTTGTTACTTAATTAATCAACTTTTAACATTCAATTTAACCAAATTAATCAATCACATTGGAAATCAGAGGGTGCATTCTGCCCACAAGCATTAACAATAAGGTTTAGAACAATAGGAATATTAATATCAAGCCCAAGAATATTAGCCTTAATAGCAGTACATAGACAAACAGCGGCTTCTAAGTCGAGAAGACCAGCAATAACACTACAACATGGGTGCGAAGGCGGGGTTCCTACAATCGCATTCACCGGGCCATTCAACACTTTGGCGCATACGCCAAGTTTTAGGGCATCTCTTGGGCAGTGAGCAGGGCGACCGCTCGATGGCGATGAACTTCCGCCCTCGCCACCACCACCAATTACTGGCACATTTGGGGTGTGGGGTTGATCACAAGTGAAGCAACTTTCGGCACATGATAATAAGTTTAAGGAAAGAATTAGAATAGCTAGGGCTATGCTCTTGCACTTCATGTTTGCTTTTGTTATGTGTTTGGGTTAGTTTGGTGCGTGTTTTTTGCATGGATAAGATTGATATATATATAGTAAAGTGGAATATAAGATCGATTAGGGTAGGATTATAATCTAGGTCTAGATGCGCTAAGGTTATTCATTAGATTAAAATATTTATTTATTAAATTGTGTAATATATAACATATAGAAATAAAAAGTTTGCTATATTTTTTTAAGAGAAATGAATGTTAGGCTACTAGTATTATAGATTTGCGTTTCATTAAAGAACCTGTGTTGGACTTGTATGTGATTAGATCTTTAAAAATAGATTGGTCTGTTCCTTTCAGCTTAGTTTTACCATATTAAACTAATTGCATTAAATAAATAATAGAAAAAAATTAGTCAGTAATTTCCTTGTAATTAATCATAACAACAATTAATATCGATCAATGAAGTATATAATTAATTGAATTGATTAAACAAAAATAGTTATAACAAATCAGACGATTACAATTACAATCATTAATAATGTTTGTATTAAAATCATAAATGAGTAACTACATCAAATTCAATTCATTAATAATGTTTGTAATAAAATTACAATCATTAATAATGTTTGTAATAAAATCGATTAAACTACATCACATTCAATTCTATCTCAAGACTACAACAGATCGAAAGACCCCCCTCGTAGAAGGCTGTATCAAACAACGATGTGAAAGAAAATATTCAGAATTGTCAGATCTCATACACAACGATCGTATGTAGTTTTGTTATTCTTGAATTATATTTGGTTTTAGTTGCTATATACTTGCATATAAATATATAATGTTGGAAACTCGTCATTTGTTATATGCAAATCAACACTCATTGCTTTTGGGTATGTGGGCCCAAGTATCCACACAAGTGGACCACTGAAATAATCACGTGACGAATTGTCAGTTTATCCCAGCCTAATACGTATATGAATAAGAAAATATATATTATTAGGTGATCTTTGTTTAATTTATTGCTTTATTCTAAATCAAAAATTTATCAAACATATATATTCACATTTTGTTGCAGAGAATAAAAAATATCAGTAAACATGTGAAATAAAAGAGATAAGTTTGGTTTTTGGATCTACAGTTAAGCTAACGTTGTTAGGCTGTGAGTGTTCCCACTTCCAGTTTAGTTTAGTCATTAGTGCATTCTTAAAATAACGTTGGAATTATATGGCTCCCACATCTATGTTAAGTTGGCCCGTGATCGAAAACCATATTGAAATTGAGATCTGCTATTTCTACATCGTTGGACGTTCGATTTCAAATACCAGTTTTTGCAGCCCATCGATTAGCATCAGCCCCTTTCACTTTCATACTACCATATACACTCTGTCCCTTTAACACCTTTTGCCTTAATTTTTTTTTTGTTCTTTTAGTTAAATGGTATTATTTTAATACCAAAAATTCTTACTTGAGACCGTCTTTATAAGGAATGCGTCTTAAATGGGCCGGCACATTATTACTTAAGAAAAACTTTCAAAATCACAAAATCTCACAAGAGACGGTCTATAGGATAGACCATAAAATTGAGCCAGTCCATTTCCCTTAACTGATTTTTTTTTTATAATATCAATTATATTATGTTATAATCCTAAATGTAAGGTATTATAGCCTCGAATATACTATTCTATAACCCCAAATATAAGTTATTATAACCCCAAATATACTATGTTATATTTTGGGCTAGACTTCATGGATTCCGTCTATAGAATAGACCGTCTCCCATGAGACTTACTGCAAAATAAATTAACGTTGTGTAATCCAATTTGAAGTTGGCATTATAACTTATTGGAATTGGTATTATAACTTGTTAGAGTTGGTAGTATAATCTATTAAAGTTGGTATCTCCAAACAGGTATAAAACTTTAATTTGTTTTAACACCAATTCCAAATATCAACTTTAATAAGTGATAATACCAACTTTAATAGGTTATAACACCAACTTTAATAGGTTATAACACCAACTCGAAATATGCTTAACTGCGCGCGTCAGTTTTTAAATTTTTTTTTTTGTATTTATTGAGAATGTGGGCTGAGCTCTTTTAAGAGGGGTCTATTCTATAGAAGATCTCTGAAGAGAAGACCAGTTTTAATATATAATCGGAGGGAGTGTAAGTTAGAGTTGTACATTGTCTATTACCTTTGTTTCTTAAAAAAGTTATCAATTTAAAAAAAAAAGTTATTATTTGTCATCTTGAGATGCTAAATTTGTTGTTCTGATCATAAATAATTTTTTTTATACCATTAATAAAATAACCATATTCATCCTCATTTTAATATTTTAATAAATGTTTATGATCATATATATCTTCTACTAACTTCATTTTATATTTCTTTATGTTTTCCACATATTTCCTACTTTTTTTTTTTTGGAAATGGTCCACTAATTTTATAAATTTTTTTTTTATTAATTGTGATTCTTATATGTTTTCACTAACTTTTTTTGATAATTTTTTAATGTTAATGTCCTCACTTTTCCTCTATCAATTTTATCACTTTTTTAATTAAATAGCATATCAACTATCTAAATTATTCTATTTTTTTTAATTTCCGTGAACACTCCTTGTGAAACTTCATTATAGAATGATGAAAGTACATAACAATTAAAAATATAATTTATAACTTTTGGATATCTCTAGCTGCATAGGTGAATACAATGCCAAAAGATAGAAGTATATGCTAAGATAGAACATAAAGAAGTGCACCC
The DNA here is from genome assembly GCA_019776075.1 of Amaranthus palmeri. Lineage (NCBI taxonomy): Eukaryota > Viridiplantae > Streptophyta > Magnoliopsida > Caryophyllales > Amaranthaceae > Amaranthus > Amaranthus palmeri. Next base: position 1,230,902 of record JAAKBH010000029.1, on the reverse strand, counting down.
TATTGGTGGTGAAGGATAGCAAGAAGATGATGTTTTCGATGCAACAAAACTGAAATGGACTATGTTAACAGAGGGGTGTTTGAGAGTATACGAGGTGATCGACCGCACATGACCCCTCTTTCTCCCTTATATGAAAAAGTTAATAAGAAAAAGAAATATGTTAAATTTATTGATAAAATATATTATATTTACTATAAATAAGACACACACAAAATTTAGCACAAGGCCCTTAAATTTTCCAAGGCAGCTCTGTTAATGTAAAAGAAATTGCAGATGAGTTATTATGTGAATGAAAATGATAGAGTATTATCTGTATAAGAATATAAGACATATATAATACATGATTGGCATTTGGAATTACTCAAAAATGCCAGATCTTCATCATATAAGACATTTAGATGCTACAACTTGTATGCTAAGTTGCGCAATCGTCACGGGTAGAGTTCCCTACTTTGTATGTCTTTACATTTAGAATAACACTCCATTCTAGGAATAATATGCTAGCCTGGACTAATTCTTTTTTATTTGATCCACTTGATTAAAAAATATATGGATTTTTTTTGAAAGATTTTATAATATTTATAAATTCATGCTTAGTAATCCTTAACTTTTTTGGATTATAGGATAACTTAAGAGAAAGAAAGTGATAGATTAGAATCGAACTGAAATAAGATGTAATTTTTCTATTATAGAGTTACAAATCAAGTGCATATGCAACATTAATACAGGAGATATATAATAATGTAATAAATATTGTGAAACAGATAAAAATGTTTAGAAAGTATTATGAAATATATAGAGGAACTATAATGTTCATTAGGAATAATAGTTTTGATCTTTCTCAAGAACGTGATTGATTGATGTGAAGTCAAAATTATGCTAACGTTGTATTTGAGAATAAGTAAATCATTTCAAATTATTAATTTCAATTATAAAATGATTATAAAATAAGAATTTGAACATGACAAGGTATGAGAAGTCATTTTTAAGAATCAACTTTAACTATTTTTAAATCAATGCTGAAATTGACTCAAATTCAACTAAAATGTTTCGATTTGCTAAAGGCTAAATTTAAGACAACTCACAATTCCCAAATGAAATTATAATTCACAAACATGGCATAAGATATTTTGCCCCTCCAAAAATATAAGAGTATAAGGAACGATTCACGTGTCTTCTATACTTTGACACTAATTCGTGTAAGAGACGGTAACCTTGAGAAATCATCTCTAATTGGGCTGACCCATTAAATATATTTTAAAATATTATAAGTAAACATTCAAGATATTGAAAGTAGACATTTAGGATACAGTAAATAAGCATTAAAGATAATGTAAATAGAAATTAAGAATACAATAACTAGACATTAAGTTTTAATAAACTTGGCTTGAAATACGTGTTTCTCAAAGAGATGGTCTCTCAAGAGAGTAGTTAATAGTTTGATAGTACATCTTACGTTGATGGAAAATCATACTAAAAAAATTGAAAACATGACATATAACCTCTAAAAAAATTACGTTTCCTGTGAACCAAGTGTATCAAAAAATGTTTATTAGGCTAAATTTTGGATCAATGCAAATTAGAGTACAAAATAATCTCAAAACCATTAAACCGAAATTCGAATGCTATAAACGCGTCCAAATTAGAAGCCCACTTCCAAAGACTCTGGCCCATTATATCCATGTAAAAATGACCAGTTTTTCAGGCCTAGTCACGTGCATAGTATATGCATGATTGTAAATCTTAAGAGACGTTTCTTAAGCCCAACTCATTAAAGCTTAATTTAATTAAAAATTGATGATGGGTTAACCAAATATGAAATGGTCACTCAAAAAGATTGTCTCTCACAATAATTTGTATTAGCTTATAGATCTAATTGATGACTGTAATATTGTATTCAATCACTTTGAAGTTGGAAGTACTAAATTTAAGACTAAAAAGTGATCACTTGAAACTGTAAGTGATAATTTTAAGATTATAAATAATTACTTTAAAATTATAAGTAATTATTTTAAAATTATAAATAATCACTTCAAAACTATAATATAAAATAGATAAGTCCAATAGAAATAAACTAACCGTAAAAACTTTCATTTTATAATTTGTGTATATGCATAAAATAAATCTTGTCCAATAATCAAAGCCCATCAACAAAATAGCACAACAAAGTCAAAGCCCATTGTTCCATTCCACCTAAAAGAACATATTACCCTTACGGTCCGTTTGGTTAGTGATAATGGGAATAATTTATAGTGTAAAATTACATCAAGAATCCATATCACTCCCATGGTAATGAAACTTTGATCACAAAAAGGTTTTTTATACAAATTTCCACCTAATACCACATCTCCCAAGGATAATGTATTGGAATGATTTTATGAAGAAAATGAGATAATTGGAGTTGGCCAGCATGACTATCAAGGTGGACAAGAGATTTTCAACTAAAATTACACTAATTTTTTATTCCCATTACCATCAATTATAACCACCTACCAAATCGGCCATTAATTAATTGAACAATTTATGACTTTTTATTAAAGCAAAATGCTAAAGGCCACAAAAATTCATGAATATAAAGTTGTGGAATTCGATAAAAGTGTGTTTGATTGGAACTAGTAAATTATTTCAATTTAATTTGAACCAATTCTAATGGAGCTTTATGTTCTTATTTTCTTTCTTTTAATTTGATTTACTAATTAATGCTCTTTTTTAGTCTCTTTAATATACATCCTTTGTTTTTTTGAGTTTACATTTTGAAATTCAAATTTTATAATAACTTTTAAGTCTTATAGTGCACCCTCAATAATCATTTAACTGCGTATTTTTTATCTTATTTTTCTATTATAAATTAAAAATAACTACTCTTGAAGTGTCAACTCATACAGATGGATTCGAATATCTATCTAAATTATTGAAGTAATAATAAAATGAATATTTTAATATTCATTGATTTGTCATCATTGTAATATCCGATATTGCTCCACATGACTATATATCATCATTGTAATATTTCTACATGACATTATTTGTGGTTTTTAAAATTTTTTTGATCATTCATCTAAAGTTCTAATAGGATAATTTTATACTCCATTGACCACATAAAATTAAGTTAATTGATTTTCATGTATTATATCACGAGGACTTGCTTATGATTGAGGATAACCCTCACGGCAATGACAGCTAATTAATTACTAATTATCCAAGGAATTCACTCAAAATCACGGTAATATACTTCTTTGGTCGTTTTCAGTTATCCATTGAAAATGACATGTTATAAGAAAAAATGTTACATTCAGTAATCACATTTTCTAAGAAGAAATGTTACATCTATAACTATTACTAAAGAAAAACACGCTAACGTCATTATTATTTAATTTTGCTTACGTGTCACAATTTCAACAAAAGCTTTTCTTCCAAAACTCAATGATGTTGTCATTGTTTTTATGACTAATATTTATATCTTTGACTTTGTTACTTTCTAACTATGACTATAAAATTATCTATATTGATTGATTTTATATTTTTTTAGGTCACATTATTTAATGTATTAGAAAATTATGTATTTTATTTTATTTATTTCATTTATTTATAAAATCTTATCAATTTCATTTATTAAATGAGTATTATATAAGTGTATTGGATATTTTAAGTTGGTCAAAAGATAATATACTTGTATGAAGATTTTTTATATTTACATTTTTGAAATTATTTAGTTAAATGCAACACATAAGTCTAATATGGTTTAGGTTGTGATTAATTTTTTTACTACCTTTATGCAAGTCACTTATATTTTTTATGATAAATAAATTAATTTTTTTTACTTATATAAAATTATTTTACACAACTATTTATGTTAAATCTAGAACTAAATTTTCACAATCATCTACGCGCACAATGCAAAGTATGATTCTGATTAAACAATGTATGTAATGCATACAAATATTCAGAGTGAAATGAGATATAACTATAATTTGAAATTATAATTTCTTAAATAATACAAATATGTCGGTAAATTTAATAAAGTCGTGCATCACACGGGCACAATTTAGTTCAGTATTAAACGCAATGGGACAAGTGAGGAGCACATTGATAAATGGGGGTAAGTACGCCCGTGATATGTCCAACTTAGCACACAACTTGACCTTCAACAACATGCCAAACATTTGTGGAGAAAAATGCTTCATTATTTTGCATATTGATTTTATAATTAAGTTTCAACAACTTTATTAAAATAAAACACAATATTGTAAAAATGCCAAACATTTTGAACCAATCGATCCCCACCTAAAAGGTTCATTAATAATAATTCTCACAAGAATCAAGATCAAGGATGTGAATCAATTTGTGTTTATTTGTGCAAGTAGTATAACTAATTTATTAGGGCATTAGTTATTTATTAGGATATTAGATCTAGTATCTTCTAAAAATATGCATTTTAGCTAGCATTTTATTAATTATGGTTATGGTTCATGTATTGTCAAAGGAGGTTCTGAGCATGTTTAATATATTTGACAGTATAAGACCCCAAAAAATTAGGAATTTCAATATAAAATAACGTATATTATATGTTAAGTGTTTAAATATATACAAAATTGTAAGAAAAATATTATAATTATTAACTATGCACAGAGCCTTAAAAAATTTTTTCATTTGTTGCTCAGCCTTTGTTCATGGTTATAAAATGATGGGAAATATTTTAAGAGATAGATATGGAATTATCATTATCATACAATATATTAATTCATAAGCATTTGTGTTTTTGTCACTCAATAGTAGCATTTGTTCCAAGTATTACTTCCATAAGCGTTTTTGTCATTTGTCACTTCATATAAGCATTTGTTCCAAATGATTAAATCAAAACTTTTCTACTCATCCATTTAATCAAACAATAATAATCCATCAACTACTTAATGGACAACTACTTAATGGACGACTCTACGTATTCTTGCATTTTCTTATTGACAAATGGCACAACTGCTTATGAATTAATATATTGTATGATGTATGATGTATGATGATGATTGCAAAACAAGTTGTACTTTTAGGTTGATTTCGAAAAAAAAGAAGTAATTTTTATAGCTTCGTAGGTTTAAAAGATGATAATACCACTTTGTTAACTTGAGGAGTAATTCCTACTATTACTACTGTCAATTGATTTTGGCCATTTATCTTTTAATTTTTGAGCTTATAAGTGGGTTATCTCCCCTTCTCCTTGTTTAGATTGTTTAGGTCCATTTCTTAAATTATATCGTGGTATTAAACTATCAAAGTCATGTTCTTTGGGCCATACGTTTCATATAAAGTGGTGGGCTCACATGTGTATGTTAGAGAATTAACTAATATTATTTTTAGTGGGCTTATCTTTTTACTAATATATGATTTTCAGAAAAAACTTCATCAAATTTATTTTAATCAACTATCTTTTTATGTGGACTACTTGTACATATACCAACTACTGGTGATCAGCGGCCTGTCCACATGAGCTAACAATGGGCCTAAAATGGTGAAACCAAACAATGTTAGATCACTTGACCGGCCACTTGTACTTGTAATTTGTAAATATTTAAAAATGAAAGAGATATTTACACTTGCACTAAAATAAAGAAATTATTCATTTTCAAAAAAAAAAAATAAAGAAATTATTCCAAATAGTATGAAATAGTAAATCGTAAAAGGCAAAAAAAACCTCCTTTAATGGGACATCGACAAAAAGTACATCTCAGAGCATATGAAGCGGTTGAGAAATATTTGTTTGCTTTCTCATAATTGATAGAAAACAAATATATATACAATAGTGTTTTACTCTAAGACTAATTGAGTTAACACACAAACCATTATTATATTAAACTATATAATATCTAATACTAATAATTCCAATTTCACTTAAAGAAGGACAAATGCTTATCTTGTTCCGTAAATCATCAAAGAGTATGCAAAGAAGATCTTCAAAGAAGAAGCTGGGACATTGTCAAGAAACCAATCCAACCAAAAGCTTATGCTGATGGATGAGGCCCTGGGATATGTTATATACTCTAACACGCCCCCTCACACGAGTGCCCTTTGGACTAGAAGTGTGGATGCAGCACATGCCCTCATCATACATGGCCCTAAATATTCCACATTAAATGAGGGGTGGTTGAGATTTAAACCTAGAACCTCTTGTCACGTTGGTTTCGATACTATGTTAAGAAACCAATTCAACCAAAAGCTTAAGCTAAAGGTCTAACATACATAATGTTAAAAACTCAGACTTAACCCAATTGTACTAATGCGGAAATGAATAGTTCATTTTATATTCTTACAGTAAGTCTCATGGGAGACGGTCTATTCTATAGACGGAATCCATGAAGCCCAACCCAAAATATAACATAGTATATTTGGGGTTATAATAACTTATATTTGGGGTTATAGAATAGTATATTCGAGGTTATAATACCTTACATTTAAGATTATAACATAATATAATTGATATTATAATAAAAAAAATCAGTTAAGGGAAATGGGCTGGCCCAATTTTATGGTCTATCCTATAGACCGTCTCTTGTGAGATTTTGTGATATTCTTATACTAATAAATAGTAAATCAACATAAGAGATATCAGGTCATGTGAAAATCAAATACCAACAATAATGAGATGCCAATACAAAGTTGGATCCTCGTGCATGTGGAACCCAGGCGCAAACCCTAACTTGTCCTTTGTATCATCAAGAGTGAAACTAGCTAATGATCCGTTTGAAAATCTATATTTTATTTGCAAATATGAATTTCAATCAAATTATGTGTTTGGATATATTCAGAAATTCAAATTTGAAATTCTAATTTTTAAATGAAATCAATATTAACACCACCTAAGGTAATTTGCGATGAGTCATTATATTCCAAATATCAAGAATTTTACTTGCATAGTTATTTTGAAATAATAATATTTGCCGAAATTCCTCTAATCATAGATATCAATATTTTTACATAATTACCACTTTGATCCATGCATGGACCATGGATGTGCATGGAATGTGCCAAATCTAAGAACATGTTGAATTTCACAAAACTCCAATAAGAATTGTGTCAGGCTGCATATAATCAAATAGTTAGACACCTACTTCCCGTAATTAAGGCCACACTTGATACATAGTAACAAATTTAGATGCATAAGCAAACTCTTATAATTGAGGAAACTAATTGGATTTATTTAGTGGGTTTGGTACTTACGTATTAGAAATGCAATCTTACAAATTGATCTGCACAATGTAGACCCAAAAAATTTAAGCATATACTAATTGAAGCATATACAACAAAATAAATTTAGGTCATTTTTATTCAACGTATTAAATGTTAATCTAACCTGACTAATCGACTGAATCATATCCGTTTTTCCAAGGAGGGAGTAAAGAGAGATGCGCGCAGTCAAAAAACCCCCAATTAATACCTGCGCCTAGTAGGGGTCGAACCCCAAACCTTCTACTCTACATGCAGATGCTCTATCTATTGAGCCACAAACGCTTTTAAATATAAAATCCATTTACATTTAATCATTTTACATCAAGTATGGTTGAAATGAGTAAATTAAGATATAAAAAAAATCTCAATATAGTGAATTAGCTTCACGTAAATGTTATATTTTCTTCATTAGGCTCTACCGTTGACTTTCTATGTTATGACTATATGAGGTAAAAATAAATAGTGACAACCAACAACTGTTGATGTTTTTTACTCGGAACAAGATATAACCCTTCCCATCATCTCTCTTAACTAATAATTATAATGCGGCCAATACAAGATTATAATTTATAGGCTTTCATTTTTCACTTTATACCAAAATGATTTTGTATCTAGCAAGTAATGATATATATTATTTTTCTGGAAACTAATGTCTTTTACATGATATTTGCATGGGAGACAATAAAATAAAGAAAACTAAGGTACAACTTGTGTAAAAATCTGTCCGTTTTTTTAACATTGACATATATAAATATATAATATTATATGATATAAAAAAATAAAACCAGAGATACTATGTAGTAGAAACATTCAATTTGACAGTTATATGTATAAATTAACTATGTAATTATTTTGAAAATTGACAACAATATACTATAATCTCTAATTGAGTACTTAATTTAATTATAAATAAATGCTAGTTAAAGATACTATAATGATAGAGATATTGGTCAAGATTAAATGCCAATATAATTAAGTCATTTAATAGAGTTATAACGCTTTTTATTTATAAAGAATAATTTTGAATCGTCAAATCAAACTTTTAATTACCTAAGATGCTAAATTTTCAATCTAAATTTTACTTGGCTAGGTCTTACACAAAGTGGAAGTCATTTAATGTTATTAGCTGGGCAGTTGGTAAAGTGGACTATCGTTTAAGACCCTAATTTTTTTAAGGTTCAACAAACTTATTTTTATGTATACGAGGGATATTAATTTGAATTAAATTTAGATATACTTAGTATATTTTTTTCTAAGTGATAATGAGTGATTTGTGTTTTTTATAAAGTAGTTTATATATCAACAATAAAAAATAAAATGTGTATTATATTATTCGTTACGTCTCAACTTTTTATGGTCCCTTTTGATCCTTTGTTCCGGGGCCCAAAAATAAACGAGACGACTATTAGCATAATATTGCAGAGCAAAAATTGACAAATTCTATAAAGGCCCGGTGCATTTTTAAAAATTATGATTTCTAATTACAATTTTGTATCTTTAAACACCTAACATATACTCCCTCCGTTCCTTTTTGATGTTTCTATTTGGGTTTTTCACCAAGATTAAGAAAAATGGAATCTTTGGTAGTAGTGGGTATTATTTTAATTATATAGTAGTGGGAAGTAATGATTGTATTGAAAGTATGAGAAAAAAATAATTAAATAATAGTGTAATGTAATGATTGTATTGGAAGTATCAGAGAGAAAATAATTAAATAGTAGTGTGAAGTGAGGAAAGTGGAGTCTTAAGGGGTAAAAGTGGGATGAAAACTTTCAAAAAATGGAAAGTATTCTAAAGTGAGAAAACTTATGGAACAACCCGTTTTAGTAAGGTGGAAAAACAAAAAGGAACGGAGAGAGTACTAAATAATTTAATATTGAAACTCCTAATTATTCGAGGCTATGTACGATCGAACATGTTGAACATGCTCAGAGCCTCTTATACATTATAAAATGTTATTTTTGTTATTATTAAAAAATTTAATATCAATTTTTCCCATTACTATTACTAGAGTGCTAAGCTAGTACGTACATACTACTCTTAATTAATTACTAACGATTTTAATTTTGGCTTCGTTAGCCTTATAAAAACCCTTGTATGACTTCGCTAATCCATCATCCACAACCTTCTTATACAACAATCAAGATCTTAACATAATAATTAATGGCGCCTTCCTTTAAGAAAAATACAACACTAACCCTGATTTTCTCTTTCAACCTTCTCCTTTTCTCCACCTATGCATGGAATAACCCTTATTATGGGCCTAGTGTCCCTTCCGGAAGCGGAAGTAGTGGTGGAGGTGGTGGAATCATTGGAGGCGGCGATGGTGGAGGTGGTGGAATCATTGGAGGCGGTGGTGGAGGTGGAGGTGGAGGCGGAGGCGGAGGTAGCGGAAGAGGTGGTGGTGGGTCATCAAGGGGAACAACTTCAAGTTGTCCCGTTGATACCCTAAAATTAGGAGTATGTGCCAACTTATTAGGGAACTTACTTAATCTCCAAATAGGCAGTCCTCCAGTTCAGCCATGCTGCACTTTAATTCAAGGTCTTGTAGATGTTGAAGCTGCTCTATGTCTTTGTACAATGATCAGAGCTAATGTGCTTAACCTTGTCAATCTCGATTTACCTGTTAATCTAAGTTTGCTCCTAAATGTATGTGGAAGACAAGTTCCAAGGGATTTCTTGTGTCCATAGACCAGTGCCGTTCCTGGCATTGTATGGGCCCTAGACAAATTGAGAGAAGTGGGCCCTCTCTATAGTCTATGAAAGGTCAATTCTAAACTGAAACGGGTGTTTGGAAAAATAACAAAGACGAACTTTATATATTATCATTAGTATTAAAAATGTAAACGTATCATATAATTTTTAAATGAGAAAAAAACTACTCATAAACTGCAAATTTTTATGTGCGTACTTTCATTAATTAACCGTTATTTTCTAACTTTAGGACCCTTTTTAACTCTGGACCCTAGGCAAATGCATATCTTGCATATAGTCAGGAACAACCCTGCCATAGACGTTTTTTAAGCAATAATTACTATTCATCAATAGCACTTATGAACAATAATAAATAATAAGAGAGTGAACAGTGATGAATAGTGTTGTAAGTTAAGCCATATTTATATATACAGATTTGTGGGTTTAAAAATGTGTCATTTTTTACTAATGCAAGCTTGACTTTGTTGTACTTTATGTTGTTTTTGGCACGTATGTGATGTATGGTGCGTATATGAATGTTGGTCATTAAAATGATGCTAGTCCTTACATGTAATAATTTTTCTTTCTACACAAACTTGAACGCAATTAGTAATATTTGATATGTTAAAACATTTTTAATAAATAGCTTGCATTCGACTCTTTATTTAAACAGGCGTTCATTTTGATATTCGACGGATTTTAAATATAAAATATTAAGTCGGATTCATTTCGATACCAATGTCAGCTTATACACAAGCATGCAAACATAAAATCTTAAGTCATGTACCTCAATTATATATGTATATATATTATTATATCCTTAATTATTAGTCAAGTAACGATTCAGATTGATACAAGTGTAGAAGTATTTATTGATTTTTGATTTACTATTTTGAAGTTCAAATCACCATTTTAAATAGTTTTGTGGGTTAAAAAGTTTCTTAATTAACTTGACTCATGTCAATTTACATAACATGTGCAGGATATCTCACATAAATAACTTTTCACTATGGTGTAAATATCAATCTTAATTAATACTGATCACAATATTTTACTCAATATATTCACCAAATTAATTAGTACTTTTCTTATATATTCTGGAGGGGTTAACGGAAAAGGTATCCATGCGATGCAGCTTTTCGTTCAATTAACCAGGTATTAATCCATATCATGCACGGTATTTTTTAAATTATTATGATAAGGGTGACGTTTAGTTTGTGTTGAAGATACTACTTGCGGATTTAGGTTCACTCAATTCTCTTTATTGTATGAATATTTTTTTCTGAGAATTTTTCTCGAGCCGAGAGACTATTTGGCCGCATCCTTTTTATCGGTATAAGTTGTCTTATCTTTTTTCCTTACTCAAAATACTGATCATAATTAGTTTTTATAATGAGCAGGATATATGGGGCTGATGACATTATTAATATATAACTGATTTTATAAATTAAAATATAGTATTTACCTTTTACAATTGAGAATTATATTGAAAGATTCAAATTATTTTTTGAATGGATTTGATTTGACTAATTTGTATTTGTGCGTTAATTTTGGATAGTTTTTAAAAAATAATTAATTATTATATGCCATTTATTTTAAACCTAATGAGTTATACTCTTTGTACTCAAATAAAAATTTGTCCACATTGAAAATAATGATTTGAAGAGAGAAACTTAAACATTGTTTTTCGTGGTTATATAAAAGTTATAATATATTCATGTAAAATCTTGTCAAATACTTTTTGATGTGTTAAATTATAATATGGAATATTTTTTAAAAGTTTTGACACATTTTAAAAGGTGTTAAGGCTTCAAATATGCTTTTAATTTAAATATACCAGAATAAAAATTGATAAACTTTTGGAAATAGATAGATTTATTTATTTTGTGCTAATGAGATTTTGAAGTCTTTGAATTGACCATGGTTTTAATTGTTTTGTCATTTTGAGTTTTTTTATTTGTTATTTTGGCTAAAAAATACAATTAACAAATAAAAACATATAAAATACATAAATAGATCAATAACAAATTAACATACAATACAAACGCCATATTTTATTAATGTGATCGATAACAAAATCACAAATCAAATACATATAAAATCATGATCATATATCAAACACACAATTCAGCAACATACTCGCCATCATTTTGTAACATATAAAAATGAAGGACGCAATCACATAAAAATTAATTATAACGAACAAACAGAAAATACTGAATTTTTGAGGATTAAATATAATCAAAAGATCGAAAATAATTAATGGTGAGGAGCACATTGAAAGCCTTTTGGAAGCTGACAATCACATTGGTTAACAAGAAGAGAAAGATCAACGTCAAGATTAAGCTTAACGATGTTTAATACGTTTGCATGAATTGCAGTGCAAAGGCATGCGGCAGCATCTGCCTTGATGAGATTACCGATAAGCTCACAGCATTCCTTCTTGCGTGAACCCACACGAAGGTGTACCAGATCAAGCACATCTGCGCACACATTTAACTTGAGTGTGTCTGGTGGGCACGTTTCGATTGGGGGTGGAATTATGTAAGTTGAAAAGGCTATATTGAACAATACAAGATTCAATGCAAGAAAAAGAGCTGCGGCTGATGAGCTGATTTTGGTGGCCATTTTAGATATGGTGTTTGAATTGAAAGTTATAATTAAGGAAATAAATTAATGTTTTGATGGTGGAATGTTTGGATGAATGTGGAGGTATTTATAGATGGAATTGGGGAGGAATATAGTGTTAAACAAATAGATGACAAGTAATTTGAGTTGGAGATATAGGTGTTTTTGTATGATGATGCATGGTAAGATCTCCCATAATCCCAATCACACTTTCTCAGCACCATTGTCAATTGCATGATGGTGTAGCAAGTATTGTTTAATTTTTTATGTTGCATTGTTTTTATACAATTACGCAATTTGCGGACTTTTTATAGTTTGACGACCCAATTGTCTTGTTATTTGATATTGTATATTTTTAGTGGGATATACCGATATACATCTAATGCTCTCTCTAATTTTTTAAGTTCTCATAATGATTTTTCACGTGGATTAAAAAAAAATTTTTTTTAAGTAGTGGAGATATTATTTTATTGAGTAATAAATTTGATGGATGAAAAGTGTGGACCATAAATATTAAAAAATATTAAATATAGTTAGTGAAAAAAAATATGAGGACCACAACTAATTAAAAAAATATGTGTTTATAAAGTTTGTTATACACATGCAAGGACCATATGAATTTTTAAAAATGTTAAAATAAAGTTAGTGGAAGATATATGGGGATCATAAATATTAATTAAATATCAAAATGAAGATGAACAAGGTTATCTTTGTCTAAAATTTGAGATATAAATGAAAAGATTTTTTATGGGAACAACAAATAAAACACCCCAATATTGAAAGTGAGAACTTCTTTAAGGAACGAATGGTGTAACATTTAATATAAAAGTCAACATTTTAAATTCCTAGTGGTATATATAATGGTTTAGTGATATTCTTTAGAATCTTTTAGCAGCAAACAAAAAATCATACTAAAACTTTTAGCTACATTGAATCCACTATAGGCTTTTGTGAAAATTACATATATCACTTAATTTCAAATAAAGTGTTTTTAATCACGTTATAATAAAATGAAAATAAAAACTAACAATCATAATATACTAAAAATATAATTAATGCCATATTTTTCAATGTTACTAAATATGTGCCACCAAAAATTAGCTTTGTTGTAGTGTATATAGGTGATTTGTATCATGCATTGCAGGATAGATCATCGATATTCACACTTTCTCATATCAGGTAGCATTGTCAATCCATCATCATCACTTCTGCTATATCCCACTTATAGAAAGTATAAACAGACTTTGAGGACCATTGTCAATTGCATGATGGTAGCAAATGTAGTTTAAATTTATATAGCTTTATTTAAAAAAAAATTACAGTTTGCAAACTTTTTAAAATTTGACGACCCTATGATCTGATCTAAATATTTGATATGATAAGTTAGTTTATTATTAAGTTAAATATTTGGGTAATTGAGTTTTTTGACATGATATCAAAGTTTCTTTCATTTTTACAAGTTAGTTTAATAAAGTTTAAAGGACTCTCATATAAAAGAGTGTGATAGGGTACATAAAATTTGTTAGAGCTTTAACTAGGTTTAGTTTATGGTAAAATTCATTCCTTCACAATTTAACCGTGGCCAAAGTAACAATAACTTGGACTCTAATCAAGACACCATCCATATATATAATATTTGTTCACATTAAGTAACACGAATAGCATTGTAATGTAACAATAATATTTGATAGGGTATATAAAAAAATTCCACCGAATAGCATTGTGTAATGTTGTATTTAAAGTTAACAGTAATATTAATGGGGTAAAAAATGTTCTATAGGCCATTAACTTGTGAAATATCTTAGGTATATACATGGTAGTAACATACTTTTATAAAACGCTAGTGGTAGTAAATCTTAACTATCAACTCTACTGTAACTTTAAGGAAAGAAGAAACAAGAAATAAGATATTTCACAATTTGACGGTCATTTTAACATTTCTAGCGCATCAATGTTACTGTAGTTTAAGTACAACATTATAATGCTATTTTGTGAAATTGTTATATAAATTGCTATCGCGTTTCATAAAAATATGTTCTGCCATATAGAATATTAAAAAAAAAACAGATCTAAGGATAATATATAGTAGAGTTTAATTTGCAATTTGTCAACATTTTAAGAGCTCGTGATCTATTATTGATCATAGCAATACCGGGTGAAATAATTATTTGTATATTTAAATTAAAATTATTGCACTTCACCAACATTGTAAGATGCCTTCTCTACTGTTTGGTTTCAAATTTAATGATAGATAACAATTATCAGCATGACCAACATACCATTATTTATTGTAAACAACTAGAATTATAAAGAGAGATAAGAATTAGCATGACCAACATCCATTCAACAAAAAAAATAAATAAAAATAAAAATTAGCATGACTAGAAAATAATTTTTTTTTCAATTTTACTTAATTTGCATCAATTTTCATTTTGAATTATATGACTTATTTTATTTTTTTTTATTTATTTCAATTTACATCAATTTTTATTTTAAATTATTGACTGAATGATGATATTAATTATTTTATTTAGAAATGCATCTCACAACTTTCTTTCAATCTGAACTACAAATTTACTTATTTTTATTATCATCCACAAAATTTATTCTCTGTTTATTTAATAATTCTATCATATTTTCACAACTTTAATTTCCATACATTTATAAAAAAAAAACACCAATTTTTTACTTAGTTCATTCTAATCAGCATTAAGTAATATGAGTAACTTTTATATTAAATGATACATCATCCTATAATTTTGTAAATATTATCTCATATATTAAATTATTTCAAATATTATTCTAGTTTTTTTTATAGTAAGAATTTTATTTTTTTTAATTCGGTAGTTAGGATTTTATTCTATTGTGATCCCTTCAATCAAGGGATTTTTTTTGCAATAATATTTATGCTTTTAGTCAATAATATTTGAGCAAACTCAAATTCTATTGTGGTAAATTAAAACTGCTTTCTTGATCTCTTCTTATTGTCTTCCTTAGTCGGTTTCCATTCTTTGCTCGAACGGTTAAGTTCATTGATTAATTATTTTTCTATATTCAATTAACATGTTATAAAAAATTTAGCCGGTTTCTTGAGAGACCGTCCATCAGAGAGACGTTTTTTAGGCCTACCCATTAAAGCTTATTTTAACTCCTACTCTACATTTTCGTTTATGGGCTGACCCAATTAGAGATAATCTCTAAAAATGAACGTCTCTCACAAGAATTTGTAAAAAATTTTCTATCTCTCAAATTGACTTGGGTTTTCCCATTTTTTCTCATAACTACTTTATGTTCCTTCCTATAATTTTTTTACTGATATTATCCTCTATTTTCTCAATTATGTCTTGCTCTTTTGATTAAAAATTCAACCTTTAGTTTATAAGATTTCATCGATTACTATTTGCAAATTGTACAACTGCATACTTATTTTGTCTAACTCATTGGTTTGATGATTGTATAAATATGCTTACCCCTTTTATCTCTTACTGATTATTATTTTTACTATTTTTACTTCACGTCGATCAAGTGTTCCAGTCATACTACATTTTTTTCAAAACACGAACGTTCGATTACCGTTAAAGAGTAACTCTTTCGGATCGGAAATTTGGTCGAAACAAGTACTTATTTTCCTATTTCCCCATACGTAGACCAATTTAGTTATATAACATCGTTTTTACCCATGAAAACGACATTTTTAGCAAGTACTTATTAAATAGCTAAGAGGTTACCTTGCTATATTTTTTAGCAAAGCAATCCTTATAATTGAAATTATTCATATTTAATTAAAAGTTGAGACTATTATAGGAAAATCAATATAAAATTTGAATATTCTGGATAAATTAGAAAGCACAAATTCTTGTGAGAGACGATCTCTTTGAGAGACCATCTCAATTGGATAGACCATTATATATTTTTTGAAATATTGTAAGTAGGCATTAAAAATAATGTAATTAGGCAATTAAGATATAGTGAGTAAACATTAAGAATATGGTAGGTAGGCATTAAGTATAATGTAAAAAGGTACTCCCTCCTATTCATTAGTTTTGTCCACTTTCCTTATTTGGTAAAGTCACTTCACTTGTCCACTTTCTATTTTTGGCAAAACTTTTTACCTAAATACCCCCAACTATCCCAACTTATATTATTTAATAATACCCCACCTACCACCTTTTCAATTATTATAATCACTTAAAATACCCCACTATCACCTTTTCAATTATTATAATCACTTAAAATACCCCACTACCACCTTTTCAATTATTATAATCACTTAAAATACCCCACTATCATTTTTTCTTAAAATCCGATCCAAACCCAAAGTGGACAAAACTAAAGAATAGGAGGGAGTATTAATTTTTAATGTGTTGAACTTGAGAGAGGTCTTTCAAGAGACTAGCTATTTTGAAAATTGAAATAATTATTATATTTTGCGGTTATGAGATTTAGAAGTATTTGTATTTTGAGTAGTTTTTGAATCGATTGTAGTTACAAGTTATTTATGGAAAATGCATTAATAGGATCGGATATACTTTTTTTTTTGAAGAAAGAATATACTTCTCTTGTTCCTAAACAATGTTTTATTTTATCATTTCAAGCCATTTTATTTGTTATTTAGGGATCAAAAATACAATACTAATAACACAGAAAATGATGTGAATAATGACAAACAAACAATATATGTAAACAAATGCCTTATTTTATTAATATGATAACAAAATCACAAATCCAATGATAACCAGATCAAATCATGATCTTATCAAACACACAATTCAGTAACTCGTCCTGATTTTCAAAGATATAAAAATAAAGAACAATGACAGAAAAAAAATAGAAATTGTGAATTGAGGAATAATGAATAATCAAAGATGAAAAATAATTAATGATGAGGAGCACACTGGAAGCCGGATGGAAGCTGACAATCACATTGGTTAACAAGAAGAGAAAGATCAACGTCAAGATTAAGCTTAACGATGTTTAATACGTTTGCATGAATTGCCGTGCAAAGGCATGCGGCAGCATCTGCCTTGATGAGATTACCGATAAGCTCACAACATTCCTTCTTGGGTGAACCCACACGAAGGTGCACCAGATCAAGCACATCTGCGCACACATTTAACTTGAGTGTGTCTGGTGGGCACGTTTCGATCGGGGGTGGAATAATGTAGGTTGAAAAGGCTACATTGAACAAAACAAGGTTCAATGCAAGAAAAAGAGCTGCGGCTGATGAGCTGATTTTGGCGGCCATTTTAGATATAATGCTTGATTATTGGGTGATTGAATTGAAAGTTATAATTAAGGAAAGAATTAAATGTGTAATTTGATGGTGGAATGTTTGGATGAATATGGAGGTATTTATAGATGGAATTGAGGAGGAATATTGTGTTAAACAAATAGATGACAGAGTATTTTGAGTTGGGGATAATATAGGTGTTATTGTATGATGACATGGTAAGATCTCCCACAATCCCATTCAAACTTATTCAGCACCATTGTCAATTGTATGATGGTAGCAGTATTGTTTAAATTTTTATGTTGCATTGTTTTTATATATACAATTACGCAATTTGCGGACATTTATAATTTCATGACCTAATCATCTTGCTGTTCTATATAGTATAGTTTCAGGATCACGTATTTAGCAACGTTTAATTTAAATGTTATTGTTTTAAATTTCTAATTATATATATAATGGTTTTAGTAACATGTATTGAACCCTTCAGCAGCAAATAAAGATTCATACTAAATTTTTCGATTCATTAGATTTATTGGCATTTCTCATAAATGTCACTATAGTATAGGCTATAATGAAAATTACATATGTCATTAAATGTCAAATAAAGTGTCAATAAATCTCTTTATAATTAATGAAATTAAAAAAATAAAAATCAACAATTATAACCCTAAAAATATAAATTAATGACATATTTTTCAATGTGATAGTTTTGTTTTTAAATGATTTTGCAGTTTGCAAACTTTTTTAAATTTGACGATCCTGTGATCCAATCTAGATAATTGATTTGATAAAATGATAATATATTCTAGAGTCTCAAGCTTAATTTAAATATTTTGGTATTTAAGTTGGGTTTTTTAACAAGATATCAAAGTTTAGATAGTTAGCTAAGTCACAGTTTTTACAAGTTAAGTTTTTGTAAAGTTTTTTTTTTTTTTTTTTTTAATTGGGGATATATATATACAGAAAAGTTTTTGTAAAGTTTGAAAGACTGATATAAAGGAGTGTGATAGAATATACTCCCTCCGATTCAACACTAACGTCTTATTTGCTTTTTAGACACTTATTCATCTCCTACTTTTAATTTGTAAAGTTAAAACATAGTCAAGTGGAATCTTGTTTGATTCATCTCAATGATAGGATTATTCATATCAACAATCTATAATTTTTAATTATGCACAATTACAGATATTAAAGATTAAATAAGTGTATTAGATAGAGTGCAAAAAGTAAATGAGACATTAGTAGTGGATGGGAGGGAGTATAAAATTTTCTAAAAGCTTAAACTAGGTTAAATTTTTGGTAAAATTTGTTATTGATAATTTAAACATGACCACAGTACAATAATTTAAGGAGTCAAAGACGCCATGCATTCATATATATAATATTTGTTCACATTACGTAGCACGATTCAAAAAAATAAAGGAAAAAAAAAGTAAAGAAAACAGATCAAAGGATAATTATTTGTAAAATTTAATTAAAATTATTGCAATTCGCCAACGTTGTAAGATGCCTTCTCTAGTGTTTGGTTTCGAATTTAATGATAGATAACAATTATCAGCATGACCAACATACCGTACCATTATTTAATTTATAGATTTATTCTCATTATTGTTAAGTAATATTCCCTCTTATTCATATAAAATGTGACATTTTCTTATTAGACAAATTTATTGAAAATGTCTTATTTCTATTTTTATCTTATTTTTGTTACCTTTTATCCTCACTATAACAACACAACAACACATAAATATCAATACCCTTTATAAAAAAAAGGATTTTTCCACCCACTTAAAGTGGCCCCCCACCTTCTTTGATTTTGGTGCAAAGACCAAATGTCTCATTCTCTATGAATAAAAAAGAGTATTATGTTAATTTTTGTATTAAACGAGTTATTATCCTTCAGTAGTAGTCTTGTAAATATTATCTAATATATATTAGATGGAATATTATTCTAATTTATTTTATAGTTAGAATTTTATTTTTTTTCGGTAGTTAGGATTTTATTCTAGTATGATCCCTTCAGTCAAGGGATTTCATTATATTTAATATTTAGATTTTTGTCAATAATATTTAAGCAAATTCAAATTTTATTGTGGTAAAATTGATTTCTCCATCTCTTCTTATTTTTCTTCCTTAGTCGGTTTTCATTATTTTCCTTCAATGGTTAAATTTATTGACTAATATCTTTTCTATATTAAATTAACATCTTATAAAAATTTTTCTCTCTCCAATTGATTTGGGTTTTCACATCTCTCTCTCTCTCATGACTACTATATCTAACATAAATAACTTCTCACTACGGTTTCAATATCAATTTTAATATACAAATTGTTATGAGAGATGGTATCTTTAAGAGATCCATCTCTATCTGGGTCGGTCTATAAAAAAAATTATTAAGTAAAAATGTGCATTAAATTTTGTTGGTTGGTCCTGAAAGATGTCTCCAAAAAGACAATATCTCAAGAAATCCGCTAATCTTAATTAGTAAATGTTTTCATCAAATTAGTTATTTTCTTAATACATAATCTGGAGGAGTTGACAGAAGAATTATATTGTATCCATGCAGTGCAATTGTTCGTTTATCAGAGCTTGATATTTTTCCATGTAATGCACAGTCTGACAGTCGTTTATTAATTAAAAGTCTACTACTCTACTTCTAACTAAAGTAATTAAGACATAATATTATAATTAAAGATTTAAAATAATACTCTCCGTTCTTTTTTATTTGTCCACTTTAAGTTTTTCAACTTTATGAGAGAGAAATTTATATTTGATTTTTAAAGTATATATTCAAGACAAAATATACTCATGTGGGAATCTTTTTAGATTCATCTTGATGCAAAGAATTTTAATATATAATTTTTATAACTTTTTATTATGTGTACAGTGTACTATGAGATATCGAGGCTTAAAATTTGTGCTGAAATACGTGAAAAAGCAAAGTGGACAAATAAAAAAAAAACGGAGGGAGTAATTACATTTTACAATTCAGAAATATGCGTTAAAATATATTTTTTAAGATCTTGTTAAATTCTTTTTGATGTATAGAATTTTACTATAAGATACTTTCTATAATTTTTTTGTGACACATTTTAAAAGATGTCAATGCATTAATACTTAAAAATAAAGACAATCAAGTACGAAGTGAAGTCAAAACCGTTGAAGGTGTGTTGAAGACAATCAAGTACGAAGTGAAGTCCCGTTCCACCTTTTGTGCATCAAGGAAACGGATAGAGATAGAAATTGGATGTATAGGACCATATATGATGTATAGTTTTTTGCTTATATGGTCTCCTAATTTTTTGAGACCTCTCCCCTGAATTCTGTGCACATGAAGAATGCGGGTGGGAAACCCTTCCTAGAAGGTGTGCCCTCTTAGCAATCTGATGCAATTAGATGAATTCAGAAGGTTAGGCCTGGACTGATCTTGTACATGTTTTGCAGTTTGCTTTGTTAATAGATTTCGTTCATCTTCCAAAAAAAATAAAAAAATAAAATAAAGACCAAAATAAAAAAAGTCTAGAATAATTCAACTTTTTATTGATCTTTCCTACAATAATCACAACTTTTTATTAATTATAAATAATATAAATTTTAAAATCACTTACCCAAACATTTTTACACAAATAGTGACATGTTTTTGCAGGTTAATTGCTAAAAAGAAATAAAAATAAAGTAAAAAATGAAAAATATCAAAAACTAAAAGTTAAAATCTAAAAAATAAACTTACTTGATTTATCTCTTAATTTTTTTTAAAATTTTAAAATTTTTATAACTTTTATTTATTTACCCTTTTTATTTTATTTTTATGCAAAATGACTTGTTGTATAGATATGAGATTATCTTGGTAGTTGGTACATTGTTAGCAAACAATCCTTATGGTTTGATTATTCATGTTTAATCAATAAAAAATTAAGATTATTGTAAAAAAATTCAATAAAAAATTAAATTAGTTTGAATAATTTTTTTCAACAAAAATTGACAAACTTTTTAAAATAGAGTGAATATTATACTTTTGCAGGGTTATGAGATTTAGAATTCATTGAATTGGTTGACGTGTTTTATTTTGGATAGTATTTGAAGTAATTTTTTTATCCTAAATAATGTTTTATTTTTCATTTTAGATATAGTCTTATTTATTATATAGAGCAAAAATGCAATTAATAAATAAGTACACTATTAATAAGATATGAATGAGAAACAAACAATGCAAACGCCATGTTTTATTAATTAATCTCATAATAAAATCACAAATCAAATGATAACTAGATCAATTGGTGATCATATGAAATACATAATTCAGCAACTCGTCCCCATTTTCAAAGATACAAAAATGAAGGACTATGACAGAAAAATAAAAAAAAAAACAAGAAAAAAAATTAAAAATAGTGAAATTGAGGAATTAATAATGAATAATCAAAGATCGAAAATAATTAATGGTGAGGAGCACATTGGAAGCCTGGTGGAAGCTGACAATCACATTGGTTAACAAGAAGAGAAAGATCAACGTCAAGATTTAGCTTAACGATGTTTAATACGTTTGCGTGAATTGCCGTGCAAAGACATGCGGCAGCATCTGCCTTAATGAGATTACCGATAAGCTCACAACATTCCTTCTTGCGTGAACCCACACGAAGGTGCACCAGATCAAGCACATCTGCGCACACATTTAACTTGAGTGTGTCTGGTGGGCACGTTTCGATTGGGGGTGGTATTATGTAAGTTGAAAAGGCTACATTGAACAAAACAAGATTCAATGCAAGAAAAAGAGCTGCGGCTGATGAGCTCATTTTGGTGGCCATTTTAGATATGGTGTTTGAATTGAAAGTTATAATTAAGGAAAAAATTAAATGTGTAATTTGATGGTGGAATGTTTGGATGAATGTGGAGGTATTTATAGATGGAATTGGGGAGGAATATTGTGTTAAACAAATAGATGACAAGTAATTTGAGTTGGAGATATAGGTGTTTTTGTATGATGATGCATGGTAAGATCTCCCATAATCCCAATCACACTTTCTCAGCACCATTGTCAATTGCATGATGGTAGCAAGTATTGTTTAATTTTTTATGTTGCATTGTTTTTATACAATTACGCAATTTGCGGGCTTTTTATAGTTTGACGACCCAATTGTTTTATTGTTTGATATTGTTATTTTTAGCGGGATATATCTAATATCTAATGCTCTCTGTGATTTTTTAATGCCATATTTTTCAATGTCATTAAATATGTGCCACCAAAAGTTAGCTTTGTTGTAGTGTATATAGGTGATTTGTATCATGCATTGCTGGATAGATATATCATAGATAGTCACACTTACTCATATCAGGTAGCGTTGTCAATCCATCATCATCACTTATGATGTATCCCACTTATAGAAAATATAAACAGGCTTATTTGAGGAGCGACGACCATTGTCAATTGCATGATGGTAGCAAATGTAGTTTACATTTATATAGCTTTATTTCTAAAAGATATTTGCAGTTTGCGAACTTTTTAAAATTTGACGACTCTGTGATCTGATCTGAATATTTGATATGATAAACAATAATATATTTTCGAGCTAGTCTCAACGTTAAGTTAAATATTTGGGTAATTGAGTTTTTTTAACATGATATCAAAGTTCCTTTTGTCCTTACAAGTTAGTTTATTAATAAAGTTTGAAGGACTCTGTGTGATAGCGTACATAAAATTTGTTAGAGCTTTAAATAGGTTTAGTTTATGGTAAAATTCGTTCTTGGCCGGTGTAACAATAACTTGGACTCTAATTAAGATACCATCCATATTTTTTAAATTTATTCACATTAAGTAACACGAATAGCATTGTAATGTAACAATAATATTCGATAGGGTACCGTATATAAAAAAAATTCCACCGAATAGCACTGTGTAATGTTGTATTTAAAGTTACAGTAATATAAATGGGGTAAAAAATGTTTATAGGCCGTTAACTTGTGAAATATCTTAGGTATATATGGTAGTAACATACTTTTATAAAACGCTGGTGGTAGTAAATCTTAACTATCAACTCTACTGTAACTTTAAGGAAAAAAGAAACAAATTAAAAAATAAGATATTTCACAACTTGACGGTTATTTTAACATTTCTAGCGCATCAATGTTACTGTAGTTTAAGTACAACATTATAATGCTATTATGTGAAATTGTTTTATAAATAGCTTTCGCATTTCATAAAAATATGTTCTGTAATATAGAATATTAAAAAAAAAACAGATCTGAGGATAATATATAGTAGAGTTTAATTTGCAATTTGTCAACATTTTAAGAGTTCATGATCTGTTATTGATCATAGCAATGCCGGGTGAAATAATTGTTTGTATATTTAAATTAAAATTATTGCAATTCGCCAACGTTGTAAGATGTCTTCTCTACTGTTTGGTTTCGAATTTAATGATAGATAACAAAACAATTATCAGCATGACTAACATACCATTATTTATTGTAAACAACTAGAATTATAAAGAGAGATATAAGAATTAGCATGACCAACATCCTTTCAACAAAAAAAAATAAATAAAAATATAAATTAGCATGACCAACATAAGAGAAAATAATATTTTTTTCAATTTCATTCAAGTTCCATTAATTTTCATTTTGAATTATATGACTTATTTTATTTTTATTTATTTCAATTTACTTTAATTATTGACTGAATGATATCTCCTCTTATTCACTCAAGTTGTCCCATTAGTTTTTGGGCACTATTCACTTATCACTCTTAATTTGTATTTTACTCTTAATCTATAAGTTAAAACATAATCATGTGGGATCTTGTTTGATTCGTCTCAATATAAAGATTATTAATATCAATTTTTTATAATTTTTAATTAACAATAATTTGAGATATTAAGGGTTAAAATGTTGTTTCGGCAAGTGTGAAAAACTAAATGGGATATTCTCTATTTATTTAATACTTCTATCATATTTTCACAACTTTAATTTCCATACATTTATCAAAAAAAACACCAATTTTTTTCTTAATTCATTCTAATCAGCATTAAGTAATATGAGTAACTTTTATATTAAATGATACATCATCCTATAATTTTGTAAATATTATCTCTTATATTAAATTAGTTCAAATATTATTCTAGTTTTTTCTATAGTAAGAATTTTATTTTTCTTAATTCGGTAGTTAGGATTTTATTCTATTGTGATCCCTTCAATTAAGGGATTTTTTTTGTTATAATATTTATGCTTTTAGTCAATAATATTTGAGCAAATTCAAATTCTATTGTGGTAAATAAAAACTGATTTCTTTGATCGAACGCTTAAGTTCACTGATTAATTATTTTTTCTATATTCAATTAACATGTTATAAAACAATGTTCCTCCCTACAATTTTTTTTACTGATACACTCCTCTATTTCTCAAATATGTCTTGCTCTTTTGATTAAAAATTCAACCTTTATAGTTTATAGTTTATACTCCTTCTAATTCACCACTAAGTTCCCATTTATTTTCGACACTATTTAATTATATCTTACCCTTAATTTGTATTTTATTATTAATTTATAGGTTAAAACATAGCCAAGTGAGATATTGTTTAATTCGTCTCAATGCAGGATTATTTATATCAACTTTTCATAATTTTTAACTATGCACAAAGAAATATTAACGATTGAATAAGTGCTCTAGATAAAGTGCTAAAACAAATGGGAACTTAGTGGTGAATTGGAGGAGTAATATTTCATCGATTACTATTTGCAAATTGCACAACTGCATACTTATTTTGTCTAACTCATTTGTTTGATGATTGTATAAATATGCTTACCCCTTTTATCTCTTACTGATTATTTTTACGATTTTTACTTCACGTCGATCAAGTGTTCCAGTCATACTACTCCGTTTCATATGATAAAATTCTATGACTAAAAAAAAAATTAGCAACTAACAGTTTTCAAGTTTAGGACTTTTACAAACTACAACTTTAAAATTTGATTTTCGCAAATTATTGCCTCCAAAGTATAAAAGTCTACACCATTTAGGCCAAGTGACGGTTAATCATCACTGATCACCTTTGACTTTCGTTGACCATCCACAATCATCTTTGACTTTCGTTGACCATCCACAATCACCTTTGCGATTTATTCCAATAACGTTGTTTTTACCCATCATAACGATATTTTTTCAAAACACGAACGCGCGATTACCGTTAAAGAGTAACTCTTTCGGAAATTCAGTTGAAACACGTAATTATTTTCCTATTTCCCCATACGTAGACCAAAAAAGATATATAACGTCGTTTTTAACCATCAAAACGATATTTTTAGCAAGTACTTATTGAACAGCTAAGAGGTTACCTTGCTATACAAGCAATCCTTACAATTGATATTATTCCTATTCAATTAAAACTTGAGATTATTGTAGCAAAATTAATAGTATAAAATTAGAATATTCTTGATAAATTAGAAAAAACAAATTCTTGTGAGAGACGATGTTTTTGAGGGACCATCTCAATTGGACAGCTCATCATAGTGGAGGGCAAGAGAAGCCGGGGAAGACCTAAGAGGACGTGGGAGGAGCAGATTAACAGCGACCTGCTCGAACTACACCTCTCTAAGGACCTGACCAGGGATAGAGCCACATGGCGGCGCCTTATTCACGTCCTAGATTACTAGACTAGTTTGTTACTGTTCTGTGACTTTTGTCATCGCTTTTCACTTCCTTTTTTACCTATATCGCTTAAAGGTTTTTTTTTTTTTTTTTTTTTTTTTTTTTTTTAATCCCTATGCTTGGCTAACGTGGGTGTAAGATGCAGGTTTTCGGATTTTTGCAGGTCCTATCCTTGAAGACTCCTCTAGAGGCGAAGGACTCTTATGACCGCCCTCTCCTTATGGGTATGAGACGCCGTCGACCTTCCTTCCCCAGACCCTGGCCATAGAGTATCTATGTGCGGGAACACTGGGTATGATGATGATGATGATTATATATTTTTTGAAAAATTATAAGTAGGCATTAAAAAAATGTAATTAGGCAATTAAGATATTGTGAGTAGATATTAAGAATATGGTAAGTAGACATTAAGTATAATAAAAAAAAGTATTAAAAATAATGTAATTAGGCCATTAAGATATTTGCGGTTATGACATTTAGAAGTCTTTGTATTAATTGATGTGGTTTATTTTGAATAGTTTTTGAATCGATTGTAGTTACAAGTTATTTATGGAAGTTGCATTGATAGGATATACTTCTTTTTTTTTTTTAAGAAAGAATATACTTCTATTTTTTTTGAAGAACGAATATATCTTTTGTTCCTAAACACAATGTTTTATTTTATCATTTTAAGCCATTTTATTTGTTATTTAGGGATCAAAAATACAATAATAATAACACAGCAAATGATGTAAATGACAAACAAACAATATATGCAAACAAATGCCATATTTTATTAATATGATAACAAAATCACAAATCCAATGATAACCATATCAAAGACACAATTCAGCAACTCGTCCTTATTTTCAAAGATATAAAAATAAAGGACAATGATAGAAAAAATATAAATAGAAATAGTGAGTTGAGGAATAATGAATAATCAAAGATCGAAAATAATTAATGGTGAGGAGCACATTGGAAGCCGGATGGAAGCTGACAATCACATTGGTTAACAAGAAGAGAAAGATCAACGTCAAGATTAAGCTTAACGATGTTTAATACGTTTGCATGAATTGCCGTGCAAAGGCATGCTGCAGCATCTGCCTTAATGAGATTACCGATAAGGTCACAGCATTCCTTCTTGCGTGAACCCACACGAAGGTGCACCAGATCAAGCACATCTGCGCACACATTTAACTTGAGTGTGTCTGGTGGGCACGTTTCAATCGGGGGTGGAATAATGTAAGTTGAAAAGGCTACATTGAAGAAAACAAGATTCAATGCAAGAAAAAGAGCTGCGGCTGATGATGAGCTCATTTTGGTGGCCATTTTAGATATAATGCTTGATTATTGGGTGTTTGAATTGAAAGTTATAATTAAGGAAAGAAATTAATGTTTTGATGGTGGAATGTTTGGATGAATGAGGAGGTATTTATAGATGGGATTGAGGAAGAATATAGTGTTAAACAAATAGATGACAGAGTAATTTGAGTTGGGGATGATATAGGTGTTTTTGTATGATCACATGGTAAGATCTCCCACAATTGACAATCCCATTCAAACTTATTCAGCACCATTGTCAATTGTATGATGGTAGCAGTATTATATTGTTTAAATTTTTATGTTGCATTGTTTTTATATAATTACGCAATCTGCGGACATTTATAATTTGATGACCTAATCATCTTGCTGTTTTATATAGTATAGTTACAGTATGACCTATTTAGCAACGTTTAATTTAAATGTTATTGTTTTAAATTTCTAATTATATATATAATGGTTTTAGTAACATGTATTGAACCCTTTAGCAGCAAATAATAAAGATTCATACTAATTTTTTACATTAGATTTACTGGCATTTCTCATAAATGTCACTATAGGCTATAATGAAAATTACATATATGTCATTAAATGTCAAATAAAGTTTCAATAAATCACTTTATAATTAATGAAATTAAAAAAATAAAAATTAACAATTATAACACTAAAAATATAAATTAATGACATAGTTTTCAATGTGATAGTTTTGTTTTTAAATGATTTTGCAGTTTGCAAATTTTTTTTAAATTTGACGATCCCGTGATCCAATCTAGAGATTTGATATGATAAAATGATAATATATTCTAGAGTCTCAAGCTTAATTTAAATATTTTGGTATTTAAGTTGGGTTTTTTAACAAGATATCAGAGTTTAGATAGTTAGCAAAGTCACAGTTTTTACAAGTTTTTGTAAAGTTTTTTTTTTTTTGAAAATTCGGGATATATATATACAGCAAAGTTTTTGTAAAGTTTGAAAGACTGATATATAGGAGTGTGATAGAATATACTCCCTCCAATTCACACTAACATCTCATTTGCTGTTTAGATACTTATTCATCTCTTACTCTTATTTTGTAAAGTTAAAACATAGTCAAGTGAAATCTTGTTTGATTCGTCTCAATGCAAGGATTATTCATATCAACTTTCTATAATTAAATAGTGGTGTAAAGTAAGGAAAGTGGGGTTTTAAGGGGTAAAAGTGAGATAAAAACTTTCCAAAAATAGAAAGTATTCTAAAGTGGAAGAACTTTTGAAACTACCCGTTATAGTAAGGGGGAAGAATATAAAGGAACGGAGGGAGTAAATGTTTTCATCAAATTAGTTAGTTATTTTCTTAATACATAATCTGGAGGAGTTGACAGAAGAATTATATTGTATCCATGCAGTGCAATTGTTCGTTTATCAGAGCTTGGTATTTTTCCATGTCATGCACAGTCTGACAATCGTTTATTAATTAAAAGTCTACTACTCTACTTCTAATTAAAGTAATTAAGACATAATATTATAATTAAATATTTAAAATAATACTCTCCGTTCTTTTTGTTTGTTCACTTTAAGTTTTTTCACTTTATGAGAGAGAAATTTATATTAGATTTTTAAAGTATATATTCAAGAATCAAGACAAAATATACTCGTGTGGGATCTTTTTTAGATTTATCTTGTTGCAAAGAATTTTAATATATAATTTTTATAACATTTTATTATGGGTATATGAGATTTCGAGGCTTAGAATTTGCACTGAAATACGTGAAAAAACAAAGTGGACAAATAAAAAGGAACGGAGAGAGTAATTACATTTTACAATTCAGAAATATGCGTCAAAATATATTTTGTAAGATCTTGTCAAATTCTTTTTGATGTATAGAATTTTATTATAAGATACTTTCTATAATTTAATACTTAAAAATAAAGACCAAAATAAAAAAAGTCTAGAATAATTCAACTTTTTATTGATTTTTCCTACAATAATCACAACTTTTTATTAATTATAAATAATTTCAATTTTAAAATCACTTACCCAAACATTTTTACACAAATAGTGACATGTTTTTGCAGGTTAATTGCTAAAAAGAAATAAAATAAAGTAAAAAATGAAAAATATCAAAAATTAGAAGTTAAATTCAAAAAAATAAACTTACTTGATTTATCTTTTTATTTTTTTTAATTTAAAATTTTTTTATAACTTTTATTTATTTTCCTTTTTATTTTATTTTTATGCAAAATGACTTGTTGTATATATATATATATATGAGATTACCTTGGTACATTGTTGGCAAACATTCCTTATGGTTTGATTATTCATGTTTAATCAATAAAAAATTAAGATTATTGTAAGAAAAATTCAATAAAAAATTGAATTATTTAAAAAAAAAATTTTCAATACAAAATTGACAAACTTTTTAAAATAGAGTGAATATTATACTTTTGCAGGGTTATGAGATTTAGAAGTCATTGAATCGGTTGACGTGTTTTATTTTGGATAGTATTTGAATTGATTGTAGGTACAAGTCATTAAGTTACAATATTAGGATATACTTTTTTGATCCAAAATAATGTTTCTATTTTTCATTTTAGATCCTTTTATTTGTTATATAGAGCAAAAATACAATTAACAAATAAGTACACTGTTAATAATATACAAATGAGAAACAAGCAATGCAAACGCCATGTTTTATTAATTAATCTCATAATCAAATCACAAATCAAATGATAATAACAGATCAATTGATCATCATATGAAATACACAATTCAGCAACTCGTCCCCATTTTCAAAGATACAAAAATGAAGGACTGTGACAGAAAAATAAAAAAAAAAGAAAAAAAATTTAAAATAGTGAAATTGAGGAATAATGTATAATCAAAGATGGAAAATGATTAATGGTGAGGAGCACATTGGAAGCCGGGTGGAAGCTGACAATCACATTGGTTAACAAGAAGAGAAAGATCAACGTCAAGATTAAGCTTAACGATGTTTAATACGTTTGCATGAATTGCCGTGCAAAGACATGCGGCAGCATCTGCCTTAATGAGATTACCGATAAGCTCACAGCATTCCTTCTTGCGTGAACCCACACGAAGGTGCACCAGATCAAGCACATCTGCGCACACATTTAACTTGAGTGTGTCTGGTGGGCACGTTTCGATTGGGGGTGGAATAATGTAAGTTGAAAAGGCTACATTGAAAAAAACAAGATTCAATGCAAGAAAAAGAGCTGCGGCTGATGAGCTGATTTTGGTGGCCATTTTAGATATAATGCTATTGATTGGTGTTTAGATAGAAAGTTGTAATTAAGGAAAGAATTAAATGTTTAATTTGATGGTGGAATGTTTGGAAGAATGTGGAGGTATTTATAGATGGAATTGAGGAGGAATATTGTGTTAAACAAATTGATGGCAGAATAATTTGAGTTGGAAACATAGGTGTTTTGTATCATGGACGATAGATCACCGATATTTACACTTTCTATTTTTTAAAGATCATAACCATGATCACATCGTCATCTATATTATTATATTCTACTCATTAAAACTATAATTAGGCTATGAAAAGAGACAATTGTCAGTTGGATGATGATGGCAAATATAATTTATTTTATATAGCTTAATTTGTTATTATACAATTTTGAACTTTGCAAACATTTTAAAATTTAACTCCCAATGATAATAAGATTTTGAAGTCTCAACATTAGTTAAATATTTTGGTGATTAAATTGATTCTTTAACATAATACCACAGTTTAGGTACTTAGGTCACAAGTTTGTATCCCTCCCAAATTCATCCTTACAAGTTAAGTTTTTGATAAACTTCGAAGGACAACTCTCGTATAAAGGAGCATGATAGATTATAAAATTTCTTAGCACCTTTAAGTTTTTCGTAAAATTTATTCATAGATAGTGGGCGTGTTAGGCAATTGATTGTTTGTTGTTGGGTGTTTTAGGTTGCATATATTTGACCATTTCGAAATATTGGTTGTTTTTATCGGCTTTTAAGTTAGCTAAAAAAGCTTGCTATTTGTGGAGATGTTTGATATATTTAAGTATTAGTTGTTAGCTGTTTATTATTGAAAAAACAGGCCACCGAGCGTAAAATAACCAACCAAAAAAGCTAACTGGAACAACTTTTTTAATTTGGCTTAAAAAAACAGTTGAAATTGCTTTAAAAATTATTTACAAAACACTTTTTTTTTGTTTGACCAACTAACAAATCAAAAAGTCAAAATTAACGCAAAATTAAAACAACCCAATTTAAACTGTGGATGAAGTACAATGATTTTAAGTAGTCAAAGACACCATCCATATATACTCATATAATACTAATTCACATTATGCAGCGCGATGGCCGGTAAATAATCAGATCAGATGGTTACAAAGAAGTATATAATTTATAGTTGAGTTTATAACAATTTGCAATTTGTCAACATTTTAAGACCTCATATTGATCTTTTATTCATCACAGCAATTATATAATGCGGGGAGTATTAATTATTTGTACATTTTAATTATAATTATTGCAATTCGGCAACGTTCTAAGATGCCTTCTCTACTGTATGATTTCGATTATAATGAGTGATAAGAATCATATGCATGACCAACATTCCATTATTTATAGTAAACAACTACTACTACAGTCTAGACGTATATTATATGAGACAAAATAGTACTCTTTTCGCTCTAGTCAATTTGCAAATTGACCGACTTATTTTGAATGATTTTTTTTATTAAAACTGAATTTCACCACCTTCTTAATACATCAACTACACATATTAATTATCAATACACTTTATTCTCTCTTTTTATTCAATATTAATTATCAATATAATTTATTATCTCTTTTTATTCAATATTTAACTTCTCAAATTTTTACCAATTTTCTCATTGATTCTTTCTTTATTATTAAATGATATACTATCCCTCCGTTTTCAAATGTTCTTCTCATTTACTTTTTGCATAGTTTTCAAAGTAAACTTTGAGCCTTAATATCTCTAAATACTCATCATAAAAAAATTATAAAAAATATATAATAAAAGAATATACATTAAGACGAATCTAATGAGATCTCACATGGATATATTTTATCATCGATATATGTCTTAAAAATCTTAATCAAATTTCTCTCTAAAATAGAATATTCTAAACGGGAAGAACTAACATTAGGAAACGAAGGGAGTATTATCCATTGACTTTGTAAATATTATGTTATGGAGTATATATTAGTTTGAATTTTATTTTAGTTTATTTATTTTATATTTAGGATTAAAAATTTTTTTTGGTTGTTAGGATCTTATTCTATTGTAATCCTTTCAATTAAGGGATTTCCTTATATTTATCACTACAAAAAAACCTCCATACTGATGACCAGTCGGAAATTAGTCGGTAGAAGCCTATGCCGACTAATTTTTAACTATTTTAAATTGCTGGAACATATGTAGTCAATAATTATTTAAGTAGGAAATTAGTAAGAATTTTTGACTAATATCATATACTTTTTTAAATGACATATTATCCTTAGACGTTGTAAATATATTTTAGTTTGAATATTATTCTAGTTTATTTTATGTATGTGTTGTAGGGAAATTGACATTTCTAGTCAAGATTTTATTCTATTGTAATCCCCTCGTTCAAGGATTTTTTCGGTATTCATTCCTTTCATTTGTTCTTACAAGTTAAGTTTTTGATAAACTTAAAAGGACGACTCTCATATGAAAAAGCGTTATAGATTATACTTCATATAATATTAGAGCCTGAACTAGGTTAAGGTTTTGTGAAATTTATTCCTTGATAATTTTAAAAAACTAAGCACAATGATTTGAAATTCTAGTTTGGTTTGATTTTAGTGTCGGATCCGACCAGACCAAACCGGACCGTGTTCACTATAACCCTAGTAAGAAAGAAGTACTCCCTTCTATTCATTTTAAGTGTCTCATTTACTTAACGCAGTACTCTATCAAATGCATTCATTCGATCCTTAAAATAACGAGTTATGTAGAATTATAAATTATAAAAAATAGATATTAATAATCTTTATATAAAAACGAATCAAATAAGATCTCACATGATTATGTTTTAACATATAAATTAATAATGAATAGCGTTCTAAAAATAAATGAGACACCTAAGGTGATTAGGAGGGAGTATAATTTTAGTAGAGTTTATGCAATCAGCAATTTATCAACATTTTAAGAGCTCAATTTGATCTGTTATGGAATTGGCTGGCTTTTTTACATTGTTTCTTTATTTAAAATGAATCTAACCACCTTCTTAATAATACCTCAATCATACTTTTAAACTTTTTTTTATATACATAACCAACACAAATTATTTACTCTAATTATTTAATATCAAACTTCCCAGTCATTTTCAGAAATCACCGATTTTCTCCTTGATTCATTATCATGTATTTAGGATTTTTTTATTGGTAGTTAGG
This sequence comes from Amaranthus palmeri, assembly GCA_019776075.1. NCBI lineage: Eukaryota > Viridiplantae > Streptophyta > Magnoliopsida > Caryophyllales > Amaranthaceae > Amaranthus > Amaranthus palmeri. The sequence goes on along the minus strand of JAAKBH010000029.1, from coordinate 1,196,767 downwards.
ATTTTAGTCTATTGTAATCCCTTCAATCAAGGGATTTATTTGTATATATCACTACAAAAAATACTTCTATGCCGATAACTCAAAATAGTTGAAATCAGTTGAAGTAGGTCTAAACTGACTAATTTTCAACTATTTTAAACAGTGATGATCAGATCAATGTAGTCAGTATTTCATTTTAGTAAAAATTTAATCGGAGATTCTAACTAACATCTTATAGTCGAAATATTAGTTGAAAATTCCGATTAACACGTTAGACTGAAAATAGTAGGAAATTTCTTACCATTTATTAATAAAAAAATAGTAGGAAAGTAAATTTTTTGAATTTCATTCCAAAATGCCAAAAAAGATTTGGCAAAATGGTCCTTACTAATTTTCGAATAATATGTTAGTTTGGAAAAAAAAAACCTTTTTATTTAAGATTGCACTAACAAGCAACAAACCAAATTCAAAACCATATTTTCCGACTATTTATCAGTTGGAAAATAGTAGAAAACTTTTTTTTGAATTTCACATATCCCAAAATGCCAAAAAAAAAAAGATTTAGATAAATTTCTGACTATTTTTGTTACCAATTTCCGACCAACATGTTCGTTGGAGAAAAAAACTTTTTTATTTAAAAATGCCCCCAACCAAGCTAACCCATATATACAAAACCTGTTTTCCAAACTCAAAAAACAAATCAATTCATCCTACATATAAAATTACCAAAGTTCGAACTCCTAACTTCCTACACCAAGGAAATCAATAAACATATTAACCATTATGATACATATGTTCCTTAATGATTCTTGTTAATCAATAATACTCCCTTCGTTCTTTTTTTATTGTCTTATTTGAAGATTTCATACAAATTAAGAAAGGTGGAATATTTGTAGATAGTGGATATTATTTTATTAAGAAAGGAGTAATCTTTGTAGATAGTGGGTATTATTTTATTAAAATAGTGGTGTGAATTAATAATTGTATTGGTATTATGATAGAGAAATGAGGGTTAAATGAGGGATAAAGAGAGTATATGGAAGATAAAAACTTTCCAAAATAGGAAAAGTATTCTAAATAGGACAAACTTATGAAACTGTCCGTTATAGTAATGTGGACAAACTTAAAAGAACAGAGAGAGTAGTGATTAGTGTCAATTGTGACACTTATTAAGATATCAATATCATGACATTTGTCAATTGTCACCAAAATATTTGGTGACACTTATATAATGTGTCATAAATTAAAATTAAAATATTAGGATAATACTCTAAGAACAATGAGATTTTGATGAAGGGTCAAAAAATATTGTGTCACAATTAAATTTATTTTATGTCGTACATTTATTGTAATTTCCGGCTAAGCAAACACTAACCAATAACCATGTCACATGGACTCATAGACACTTATTTGGAAAATTAAATTTTTCCGCAGTTGATTTAAATAATTTTTTTCAAATATTTATTTTATTCAGTTTTTCAACTTCTAGTGCATCACGTCTGTGTTGTGGTCCTGAGTAGGATTTGGGCATAACTTTAATGTGCCCCATAAGTGTACTTTGGGCGTCATAAGTCCATGGCCCAATGTGTGAAATAATATTCCATCGTCACATCGTGTATAAATATTATCACAAATTTTTACTTGAGACCGTCTTTTATATATAGACAGATCTCAAAAGCACAGTCCAATTCTAAATATGTATTGTTACAACTCTAAATGTGGATTTGGGCTGAACTTTTGAAAGCTATCTTTATAAATGACGGTCTTTCAATAGAGCACGTGCGACCCAATTAGAACTATCAAATTCTGATCTCATCGGAAGTCAGAACGTCATAACATGATAATTTCAATCTGTAATTTATTTTATTTATTTTTTGTTTTTCTAGTACTTGAAAGACAAAAAAAATACAGCAGGTAAAACCGCTACTCGATTTAGCGGTTTATTAGAAAGTAAAAAAAATATTATTTGGTTAACATACCCTAAGTAGAAATGAGACTCGATTTTAGAAAAATATTTTTAAAGCTTTTTATGTAAAAAAAAAATATTATTTGGTTAACATACCCTAAGTAAAAAAAATACAGTCCAATTTTAGATATAATGCTACTCGATTTAGCGGTTTGCTCTATACTAAAAAAATTTCGTTTGTTCAGAATGATAAAAACGCTACTTCAAATAGCGGTTTGCAAGAAGAAACTTATTTTTCCAATTAGTTTGGGAAGACACTTATTACTCCAAATATTTTACATAAAAAGCTTTAAAAAAAAACAATTTTTAACATGTTCTCTTGCAGTTTTGTAAAAAAAGTATAGTATTTTAAATTTTTAAAAGGTGGAGAGTAGGGTTAGTATATGTAAAGATGTGAAATAGTTAAGTTTAGTAATATAAGGGTAAATTGGTTAACATACCCTAAGTAGAAATGAGACATTTAGATTGATTTGACCAGAAATGAGATAATAATCCACTTAAGTTGAATACAAGGGAGTACAAACTTTTGTTTAACTATTAATTTTACTTTTATTTTTTTTATCAAATATCTACTATAAATAAAAGTTGGTATTGTTCTAGAAAGAAACACCTCTAAGTTAGTTTTATTTATGATTAATAAAAAAATTTACGGTGAAATTGTCTCATACAAGAATTTGTGATTAAAAATTGGTTGCTTAGCCTTGAATTCTCAAACAACACCCCCACTAATTTTAAGCATCAAGTAAGCAATCAAGTTTGTTGAAAGTAGGGTGTTTAATCAAGTAAATGCAAAATTTGATCATAGATACAAAACAAATAAATTTCCATTCCCATAATCAATAAAAAATATAATATTTCACATCAACTATGAGGAGAGTCTATGCACCTATATAGCATTCAAACTTTTACGGCCCGTTTGGTTAGTGGTACTAAATGGTGGTAATGGGAATGATTTATAGTGTAAAATTTCATCAAAACTTTCATGTCATTCCCATGGTAATGAAACTTTGATCATAAAAAAGTTTTTTTGTTCACAAATTTCCATTACCTCCTAATACCACCTCTCTCATTGGTAATACATTGGAATGAATTTTATGAACAAAATGAGATGATTGAAGGTTGTCAAACATCACCATCAAGATAGCCAAAAGATTTTTAAACCAAAATTACACTAATTTTTCATTCCCATTACCATGATTTATTACCACCTACCAAACGGGCCGTTAATCCAATTAATAGGTCTCGTGTGAAGGGCATATTAGAGAATATAACATATCTTAAGGCCTCGACTATACGACTGGTCAAGTAGTGTGGTTTATTTAAGAAGATGTTTTGAATCTACACCATCACTATACCATGTGAATGCTACAGTGATTTTATCTGGCGGGTCATGTTGAAGGTGGCAAACTCTTGGATTTTTCTCACATATTTGCCTTCTTTTTGTATGCATCTAATTTAATACTAAATATTCTGTGAGTTATCTGAACAATTTGCTAATGTATATAATTTAATTTAATTGGAGCCCTAAATTATTTGATTTTTGTGTGCATAATTTATTTGTTCAATGCTCGTTCTGAATATTAATGTTGATTATAGTTGGGTTAAGTATATATTATTCAGCAGAACTAAACGTTGAGTACATATCATGTTATTAGCGTCTGCCGAATAATAATAATATTTCTATTTTTCATTTTAGATAGTTTTATTTATTATATAGAGAAAAAAATACAATTAACAAATAACTACATTGTTAACAAGATATGAATGACAAACAAACAATGCAAACGCCATGTTTTATTAATTAATCTCATAATCAAATCACAAATCAAATGATAATAACCAGATCACTTGATCATCATATAAAAGACACAATTCAGCAACTCGTCCCCATTTTCAAACATACAAAAATGAAGGACTATGACAGAAAAATAAAAAAACAAGAAAAAAAAATTAAAAATAGTGAAATTGAGGAATAATGAATAATCAAAGATGGAAAATAATTAATGGTGAGGAGCACATTGGAAGCCTTTTGGAAGCTGACAATCACATTGGTTAACAAGAAGAGAAAGATCGACGTGAAGGTTAAGCTTAATGATGTCCAATATGTTTGCATGAATTGCCGTGCAAAGACATGCGGCAGCATCTGCCTTAATTAGATTACCGATAAGGTCACAACATTCCTTCTTGCGTGAACCCACACGAAGAGGCACCAGATCAAGCACATCTGCGCACACATTTAACTTGAGTGTGTCTGGTGGGCACGTTTCGATTGGGGGTGGTATTATGTAGGTTGAAAAGGCTACATTGAACAAAACAAGGTTCAATGCAAGAAAAAGAGCTGCGGCCGATGAGCTGATTTTGGTGGCCATTTTAGATATAATGCTTGATTATTGGGTGTTTAATCTGTTTATATTGAAAGTTATAATTAAGGAAAGAATTAAATGTGTAATTTGATGGTGGAATGTTTGGATGAATGTGGAGGTATTTATAGATGGAATTGAGGAAGAATATAGTGTTAAACAAATAGATGACAGGGTAATTTGAGTTGGGGATATAGGTGTTTTTGTATCATCACATGGTAAGATCTCCCACAATTAACAATCCCATTCAAACTTTCTCAGCACCATTGTCAATTGTATGATGGTAGCAAGTATTGTTTAAATTTTTGTGTTGCATTGTTTTTATACAATTACGCAATTTGCGGACATTTATATTTTGATGATCTAATCATCTAGCTGTTTTATATAGTATACTTTCAGTATGATGTATTTAGCAACGTTTAATTTAAATATTATTGTTTGATCTTACAAGTTGACTTAAGATATTTTAAATAATGAAATATTGAAAAAAACGATAAGTTTAAATTATAATAGGATCGAGTACTACTGTTCATGTTATTTTTTTATAACTTATGTGGGCTTGGCGCTTGCATTGGTCTCAAATGGATAAGCCTAACGTAGATTTGGTTCACATTAATTCTTAGATGGATCAAGTTTTCATTCTCACTCTCGTATTCATTCTAATCTCTCACTCTCTTACTGATCTACTTTCAAATTTTTTTTAAAATGAAAAAAATTAATTTAATTTTTTTATTTTAATTTGTTAATTTCTAAAATTTTTAATTTTAATTTTAATTATTTGAATTTTAAATTTTTTTTATAGTTATAAATTTTTTTAAAATTTAAAATTTTTTACTTTTAATTTTTTATATTTTTAAAATTTTTTTACTTGTTTTTAGTTTTTAAAATTTAATTTTTTTTTGTAAATTTTAATTTTTAAAAATTTTATTTTTAATATTTTATTTTTGAATTTTTAAATATTAATTTTAAATTTTGTAATTTTGTAATTTTTTATTTTATAAAATTATTTTAAGTGTAAGAGTGAAATGGACGAAGTGTGAAAATATAAGATTACTAGTAAAGAAACCCGTGCAATACACAGATATTTTAAATTGTTATTTATAATAAAATTTAATTTACTAAAATAAATAAAAGACACATCTTTTAAAGTTCATTCAAAGGTTAATTTTAACAGTTATATAAGATATCTTAAAAATATTACAACTTATGTTTAAGTTTAATTTAATTATAATTATAATTTTTCAGAAAATGTTTCTCAACTGGATAACTTTATGTCACGCAATCAAATAAAGTCCTGTAAAATCATGACATTTGGCAAAGCTCTAAAGAGCCACCATTTGTCATTATACAGTTCTTTTAAAAGTATTTATGATTATGATGTCACGCAATCAAATAAAGTCCTGTAAAATCATGACATTTGGCAAAGCTTTAAAGAGCCGCCATTTGTCATTATACAGTTCTTTTAATAGTATTTATTATGATGATAGTGAAATAGAGTGGAAGGGTGGAATGAAGAGTGGGGAGGGGAGTAAAGTGGAATGGAGTGAAATGAAGTAGAGTGCAATACTTAGTCCACAGTATTATTTATGAGGTTAATAAATTAGTTCTATTTAAACAACATTTCAAATACAGATATTATGAAGATCTTAATAAATAATAATTATTTATGAGGTTAATAAATTGTCTTTTTGTGGTAGAATATAAGTGGGTTAAAGCTTTGTTATTTTAATTTTATTTATTTTAATTATTATTTCTTTTGTCTTTTTATGATAATTTACAAATTACGGCTATTAAGAATGTTTGTTCAAATGACAATTATTAATTCGGAACAGATAAAGTCAATCAAATACGCATTTAAGGCAAGTAGATGCCCAAAGAAACCCTAATCAATGTAAGTCTTCCTAAGCCACTAAAAACAATTGCATACCATGAGTCCATGATTAGGCCCTGCGAAACAAATCAAGTTGGGTCCGGGTTGGGTTTGGGTCATATATAAACATGTCAAAAAATCCTTGACTCATAACCAACCCATATAGTTAATTGGGTCGAAAATTACAACCTTGACCCGATCTGCAACAAATCAGGTTGACCTGATTTCGACCCACTTAACCCGTTTATAATTTTTTATGTTTTCATTTTAAGGTTCTTAACGTTGATTAAATCTAACTTTTTAGGCTTTAATTTTAACTTTATGTTTTTTTGATGTTTATTTTGTATTTACTATGAAAAATTAAAAAAACATTAAATGAACTAAGTTAAGCTTATACATATTGATTTAACTCGAAATTAACACATTTAATTAAAAGGGTTATACGGATTTTTTCATGTTTAAAATTTTGACCTGATTTTAAACCATTTAATAAACAGATCAGGTCGGGTCGACCCATTCAATTAATTAGATCAAAAGTCTCAACTCAAACCCACTTATTTCGGGTTAAATTCAACTCGGATTAGTAGGTCGGGTCAACTTTTACCAGGCTTACTCATCACAAAGCATTATTATATATTTATATGATTTCTAACTCCAAATATTTATATTAGAATTCTCTCTTCATATTAAAAATCTTCATCTAACTTACGTATTGAAGGGACGTTTTTGAGTGTCACCCCATCCTTTTCCTTTTCGTAAAGCATTGAAAAATCTTTTAACCACCTTCAACAACACTAAATTTACTTGGAAAATGTAAATCTTTTTTAGAGACTATTTCTGTGATATTTAAATTTAATCATCTATTTTGTAATCTCAACCTTAGGCATAGATTTGAAAAATCGTATATTTAGCACAAGGAAATATCACAATGTTCTTCCCAAAAATTTACAATGTTCCATTTTAAATTATTTATTTTAATAACAAATATTATTTGACGACAATATTTCGCTTTTTTTTCTAATCTATTGGAATTATCTTATCTAATCAAACTTTGATATATCCAATGTAATTTAATGACATTATAAATCTTATAATAATCTATAGAAGTTGATTTTTTATTATTATTTTGCTCGTCACTAATAATATCTAATTTGTTATTATTATTTGCTTTAATATATTCTATCTAAAATTTTAAATGAAAAAGTACCCAAAATAATCCCATTTATAAGTGGTGTTTGTGAAGAATGTCTCAAGTTAACCTCTTACCTATACATTAAGTCATTTTGCATAAAAAGTAGAAAAGTTAATATAAATTTAAATTATAAAAAAATTTAAAAATTAACATTTCTGATTTTAATAGCTTTTAATATTGTTTATTTTTTCTTTTTTTTAATCAATTATACCTGCAAATTAAAATCGGTCACCATTTGAGTAACAATGTCCTTGGATAAATAATCTTGAAATGAGGATTATTTATGGTTAATCAAAAGTTGATATTATTGTAGAAAAATTAATAAAAGATTAGATTATTCTATATAATTTTAATTCTCAGTTTCAAATTGGAAGATAAAAAAAGGATTAATAATTATTAGGTAACTTGCATAGAACAAAACTAAAACATTAAGAGCAAAACAATAATCAAATGAATGTCCATCAAACATAATATTCTTAGTAAGGTAAATTAAGACAGTCTACCTCACATTACAAATCAAAGACTAGCTATAATCAATTAATTATGATTAAGCCTCAAAATAAAAAAAAAAAAAAGTACGTAGTTATTACAAATAACTACACCATAACAACAAATAGGAAAAAAAATATACTCCCATACTTATTTTTGACGTCAATTTGGCACGGTTTGAAGACTTAAGGACACTGGAAACCACGAGGAACTTGGCGACCACAGTAATTAACGAGTAAGCTAAGAGACACCGGAATGTTCAAGTTGATACCCAATATGTTTGCTTTTATGGCGGTGCAAAGGCAGACAGCCACCTCGGCGTCCACCAGCCCGCCGAGAAGTGGGCAACAAGGTGTTACTGGTGGAGCTCCTAAGGTCACGTTTAACAAACCATTAAGTACATTTGCACATACTCCTAATTTAAGGGCATCCATTGGACACCTTCCTCCTACTCCCGGGCTGCCACCGCCAATCACCGGGCCGCCACCGCCGACCACCGGACCGCCACCTCCTATGATTGGGACACCGCCGCCAATGATTGGGCCTCCACCACCGACGACCGGACCACCGCCACCGCCAATGACCGGGCCACCTCCTCCGATGATGGGGATGCCTCCGCCGGTAGATGGAGTACTTCCGGAACCAGGGTAACCACCACCACCCCTGCTACCGCTACCTGGGTATGGTGCGGGCCTTGTTCCGGGCTTGTGTTTGGGCTTGGATTTGGGTTTAGGCCTGGTGTATGGGCTACCACCGCCACATTCTCCGCAAGCGGAGACGAGGGAGAAAAAGAGAAGGTTAAGGAGAAGAAGAAGGGCTAGGGTTTTGGACAACAAAGTTGCCATTTTTAATCTCTACTAATAAATTGATTTTTAATTAGTAGAGAAGTTCAAGTGTTATGGGATGAAAAAAATAGGGTTAAAGAGTGCGAGTTTTATAGGTTTTATGCATGGGAGATAAGAACTTACAAGGACAATGAAGGATTGTACGTAGTTAATAAAATAATGAAAGGATTGCATCTTTACCATGTGAACGTACATAGGGAAAAACTACATTTCAATATAAGGAAAACTATTTGTATCTTGTCTTGTGACTAATTGCTGGACTTTATGTACAAATTGCTTAGTTAATTCTTAAATAGTATAATAATTTATAATTTATATATACTCCCTCTTCTTCATTACAAGATTCATTTATTTCGGCATTATTCAACAATTTCCTTAATCTTTACTTTTATCTTTATTTTTAGTCATTTGTATGTATTCTATTTATTATGTATCTTAAGTTATTTAATTACTATTTATGGTCAATGTGGGTTATAAGTTGCAGGCTTCTGGGTAGTTGCAATTTTTTTTTTCTTTGAAGACCCTTCATGAGCCGAGGTACCGCACTTTTCTCTATGAGTATGAGTTGACGTCTTTCTTCCTTTCCTAGACGTTGACTATAGTTTTCAAATGAGCGGGATACATTGGGTCTGGATATGATGATGATGATCTAACTGTACATCTACATGAATTTTATTTTTATATATTTTTATAATTTTAATAGTTATGCACAACTAAAATTAAAATATTTAAATTGAATCACTATATTGACAAGAGTGCAAAAACTAAATAATTAACACACATGTGTTGCAAGAGAGTGAAGGAGTATGTAATAAAAGATTTATAAGATAGATTAAACAGTTGAAATAAATAATACTAGAATTTACTATTATAATTGGAGGAGATACTATATTTATCAACCAATAAAATCAGCTAATCAAATTAGTTACTTTAATCATGTATCAGCTATCAGGTATCATCTATTAGATATCAGTTGTTTATGAAACACCATGTACTCAAGCCCTAAAGGTTTAATAGAATTACCAAAATGTACAATGTACTGTCTCTTGATATTTGTTTAGCAATTTGCATACAACAGAGTCACGGGTAATTAAACACCAGTTTTTGCATGATTTTAGTACTCATTATATAAGCTTCCACCACCCCCTATATAAAGATGAAATTGCAGAGTAAAAAGTGATGACTGAATGCTAAATTGTTAGCGGACGTTATTATTGGTCCCAATTGCAGCTGTATCTATTGCTAATACATTCTGTCCAAAAATATACGGAGTAGAAACATGGTAAGAGACCGACTGACTATTTAAGAGACGTTTCTCATGTAGGGCCGGTCCTATATATTTTGGGGCCCTAGGCGAAATAGCAAATTGAGTTCTTTTTCCTTTACAATTTGTTATCTATATGGGCCTTCTATAACTATTAATTTCGATTTTTTGACATGGGGCCCTGGGCGACAGCCCCTCTTGCCCACCCTTAGGGCCGGCCCTGTTCTCATGTCCGACTCATTAAAGTATAATTAAACTAAAAGATAATAAACTAACTATATTCGAGACCGTTTATCACAAAAGTTTGTAAAAAAAACTATGATACAAATTATGTTAAAATTACTACATTGTCCTTTAAGTTGTCCATGTTGACTCTTTTTTAGAGGTTTTTTTTTATTAAATTAATCAGATAAATTCAACGAGATGAAAAAAGTAGTCAATCATAACTTTAAATAAATTACAAACTTTTATAGATACCTTCTTTTATAGCCATTTTTTGTTGGGAAAAATTAAAAAAAGTAAGGATGGATGGATGGTAGAGTGATAAACGTAAAACTTCTACATTGTTTTTTTTACTGTTGTTTATGAAAAGTTTACAAAGGGATTTAAATAGAGATGCGAATAACTAAATAACCAAAAGTAAGCCACTAAAATTAGTGCTAAATGTCAAAAGTTAAATAACTCAATAACCCACTGCTACCAGTGGCGAAACTTGAACAAATTTTTAGGGGGGGCCGGAGTTGATAAAAAAAAAATTGAATTCAACTAATATATATAGCCAATCAATGCAACAAAAAATTATTACGTAAATTTTGATCATAGTAAAGTTCGACGCTCTTTTAGTACTTTAAAATTGTATATAATCTCATTAATATTATATGTCTTTGCCATTTGTCTCTAAACTTACATTACTAAACCATCTTCATAATTAATTGTTTTATTGTTATGAGTTTCCAGTGATTCAAGTGTTCACTTATTCAAACTAATTATTAAATAAAGAAAAGAAAATTCAATTAAAAGATATAAAACAAACCTTTAAATGATAATTAATTTCACTCCTAATTTGATACTCCATTATTACTTATAAATTTTTTTTTATTTTATTTCAGTTATTCATTCTCTTTCTTTAAATGTGTTGCTTTTATTTGTTGGCCTAAAATTTTTAAAAATATAAAATAACGATTGTATATTAAAAAAATTTACCGAAAATCTCGGAGGGGCGAAGCCCCTACCCGCCCCAAGGAAGTTTCGCCCCTGACTGCTACTAATAATTTACTAAAATAACTAACTTTAAAATAATACTCCCTCCAATTCACATTAATTGTTTAGTTCTTTGACAGAGAAACACTTGTGTGGACTTAGCGTATAGTAAAATAGTGTGGACCAAGTTTAACACTTTTATTATTCTTGCTTTCTCTAGTCTTACCTCTTCACTCTCTTATTACATGCTTCAAATAATCGGAAAAAAAAACTTTTTGAAAAAAATATTTTTAAAATTCTTTTAATTTTAATTTTTATTTTAAATTTTTATAATTTTAATTTTTTTATAATGTTTTATTTTAAAATTTTTATTTTTATAATTCTAATTTTTTATTAATTTTTTATTTTGATAATTTTTATTTTTTATAATTTTTATTTTTATAATTTTACTTTTTTATAATGTTTTTTTAAAAAAATTTAAAATTTTTATTTTTTATTTAATATTTTTTAAATTTTCTTTGTTTATTTTAATTTAAATATTTAATTTAAAATTTTTTAAAATTTTTAAATTTTAAGATTTTTTAAGTATATGAATGGAGTGGATGAAGTGTGAGAGAATAAGAGTGAAGTGAAATAGAGCAAAAGAGTGGAGGGGGGAGGAGTGTAGTGGAGTGTAAGAGTTGGTCCACAGTAATATTAGTGTGGACCAAGTCCATATTAGACCAACATTCTTTGACACTATTCATCGATAGCTCTTAATTTATATTTTATTATTAATTTAGACGTGAAATATAGTCAAGTGAGATCATGTATGTTATATTTCTCTCAATGTAAAATTTATAAATATTACTTTTTTATAATTTTAATTCTGCACAATTAGAGATATTAAGAATCAAATTAGTGTATTAAATAGTATACTAAAACTAAATAAAACAATAAATATGATTTGGAGAGAGTAATATTTTAATTCGAATCAAATCTCAAACAAATTTTATCAAAAGGCTATATATTAATATATATAGCCTAAAATATGGCAATATGAATTTATGTTATGGTGAGACGAGAGAGGTTGTTATGCGAAATGTTGTAGGAGACATTAAAAGGTATGGCTGAGAGGATCTTAAAAATATTGAAATTGTTAAAGCCTGATTTGAGGTATGAAGATGCCTACGGCTAATAAGAATTATTTAGACAATTAATTTATTAAACAAAATTTGGAGAAACAGAAAAATGCTCTACCTAGAATTTCAATTATATTTCTTTTGTAAGTCAGTAATCTTGCATTTTTTTTTTAACATTTTTATTTGCTAATTAATGTTATACATGGTTCATTTATCCATTTTTGAAAGTAATTTCTTAGTGATTTTTTTTTAATTGTGTATTTTGTCAAATGCAAATCTATTACGAAAATATTTGGGAGATTTGAATTTTGAAGATCAATTATTAGGTTGCATTATTTTCTCAATTTTTATTATCAATGGTCGTTTCTCTAATAGCGCCTCTTATAGAATTTTGAAAAAGCATTGCAACATAATAAAAAAAATCTAATGTTAATGGAAATAAATCATGTGTGGAGTTAAAGTTGCTAAGAGAAATATTGTAAAGAGAATATATGAGACCGATTGATATATTACAATTTTTTGAAAAGTTTAGATTGTTTTCCTAATAATGCAATAATTATCGAATTTTGTTAATTATTCTTGTGACAGTTATTTTTGTGGAAAGAAAATTTTTATGATTGAACTTGTTGACTTGATGAATTCCTATATGCAATCTACCATGTTATAGGATAGGCTTAATGTACTAGCATTGATTTGATAGCATCTGTAAAACGGTGTCTTGGAGACCATCCAATATGAATATTTGGTTGATGAGTTTGCTTCAAAAAATGTTAGAAGGATAGCTTTTTTCAAGTATAAGGATACTATTAACTTGAATTGTTTTAGAGTATATTTTACGAACAATTACAATAAAGTAATATTGGTTTTTGAAATAAATTTTTTATGTTCTTTTTTTGCTGGCTTCGTTTTGAGATTATACGAGGCTTTCTGATTTGTTTAAGTGTTAAGACGGCCCTGCCTCAAATTGCCTCAAAACACGTGTATTGCAAGCAGAGATCGAGTTATTAGTGTACAAAGGTTGAACTAGGTTAGCCCGAAAAATATTATTGAATATGCTGTATACTTTTATATATATATATATATATATATATATATATATATATATATATATATATATATATATATATATATATATATATATATATATATATATATATATATATATATATGTATATATATATATATATATATATATATTTGTCATTTAGCTAGCACACAAGATATTTTAAGTATAGGCTTAAATCTCAATATTAAACTATTGATGATGGGAATTTTAATAAAGGTATAACACTGAATTAAACTTTTAGTTTTTTGATTAAACCACATACATTAAAGTCAGCAAATAAGCGCAAAAGTCTTAGTCCACACTAATAATAATGTGGATTAATATTTACACTCTCCTCCACTCAACTCTTATATCTACTCTTACGCTTCAGCTCACTTCGCTCTACTCTACTCTTATACTTTTAAACCCCACTCCATTCCTCTCTTAAAAAATTAAAAAAATTAAATCAAATTAAATTATTTTTTACAAAAAGTTTTTTTTCTAAGTCAATTTAAAGTATGTAATATAATAAAGACTGAAGATGGTATAATAAAAAGTGTTAAAACTTAATCCACACTAATTTAGTGCACACCAAGTCTACACAAGAGTTTCTTATTATCATTAGAAGTATAAAAAAAGTTCCATGATTGATGGGTGGGCCATGCATTATTGGTAGAAGTATAAGGCAAGATAGGGTTTGAGCATTTGTAGCACAGTGAAGTCCGTGACTCTTGAGTTGGAATTAGTGGAAGCATATAAATCAGTGGATCACGTGGACTAAATCAAACGTCTATGAATACCTAATCAGATCAATACATCTTTATAAAGCATAACACAATATATTAATCATATTTTTATGCATCATCATTGTCTTCTAACCACTTTTGTCTTCGCTCATTCTGCCGTTAGTTAGTCATCCATCTCTAGACATTTCATAAATCTCTAAAGTAATATACTATCATGTTTCAATTTACTTGCAACTTTTGCTTTTTATGCAGTTCAATGTACTAATTCAATCCTTCATATATTTAATTATATATAGATGAATTAAATATGACCCCTCTTGACTATGTTTTAACCTATAAATTAAGAGTGATCGATAAATAATGTCATTATTCTAATGTTGCAACTAATTTAGGAAAAACAGTACGTAATTGACAAATGATAAATAGTCTGATATCCGACAGGTAATATATGAGTAACAAATTGATACTTTAACTCACATGCAGTTAGAGTCGTTGACATAAATTAACGTTTATAATAACTCGATCAGATATTATAAATATTATTCATAAAAATAAATTGTTCATAAAAATATTGTCTAAGCTCTCCCAGTATGTTATCATATGATCCTTTGAGGTGGAGGTAAGATTATTAAGATCGAAATTCTATCTAGGGCTGTTGAGGGGTAGATCAAAATTGGTAGAATTGGATTGTTGGATTGTGTGATCGTACAAATAAGCACTAAACTGCTTTCAATTACTAATTATCAATCATAATCTTTCCTCTTTTCCTCTTTAATTTATTAATTTTAAGTTGTAAGTAAAATTTTATTTGACTTCATCTATTATGTTTTGAGAAAAAATATTTTTAATAATTATTTTTGCAAATCAAGAAAACTTGTATTTTATATAGGTATTAATATACTTCCTCCGTATTCAATTATTTGCAACTTTGGGGTCCTTCACGGACTCCTAGGCAAAACTTTTAGTAGTGTATTAAAATAGATTAATAAGGTTAATGGGGTGGGATTATAGTATTATAATATTAAAAAGTAAGAGAGAGTATTAAAAAGTATGAGAGAGAGTATTAAAAAGTAAGAGAGAGTATAAAAAAGTAAGAGAGAGATAATAAAAAAGTAATAAAAAACTTTCTATAAATGGAAAAAAAAAAGAAAGTTGCAAATAATAGAATACGCCATTTTTAGTAAAAGTTGCAAATAACCAAATACGGAGGAAGTATTTATTTTAAATACTACTCCCTCCGTTCCTTTTTGTTTTTCTACCTTACTAAAACGGGCAGTTCCATAAGTTTTTCCACTTTAGAATACTTTCCATTTTTGGAAAGTTTTCATCCCACTTTTACCCCTTAAAACCCCACTTTTCTTACTTCACACTACTATTTAATTATTTTCTCTCTCATATTTCCAATACAATCATTACATTACACTATTATTTAATTAATTTTTCTTTCCATACTTCCAATAAAATCATTACTTTCTACTACTATATAATTAAAATAATACATACTACTACCAAAGATTCCACTTTTCTTAATCTTGGTGAAAAACCCAAATAGGAACATCAAAAAGGAACGGAGGGAGTATATATTTATGCTTAAGAGAAATCTATATTATATGAAAATATTTTATGGTTGAAACTACCCATGTAGGATCGGAACATTGGATCGTAAGATCGTAGAATCGTATTATGAACCTACCACCTAAATTCTTGAGTTAAGTAGAATCGCACAATTCTACCACATTAATTTTATCTACGATTTGAATTGGCGCCTGTTTTTGAATCGTAAGATCGTAGAATCGTAGATCAAAATCCGAATCTACATAAGTATGGATAGAGGAGGTAATGATGATGGATTTGTTGATACGTTGTCAATATAAGCATAAGAAAATTCATAGTTGCTAATTCGTTTGAATGGTAACTACTTTTCCTAATTTTTGACAAGAAATAGTGCACCAATTGTGACTTTTCATTGACAAGTAATTCAAGTACTACCTTGGCTCAAATAGGGTTTGATTATATGAGGAAAAAAAAACCCTAAATATCTATCGTGGTTGGCTTAACATCAACAATCAACATACTGCTGATATGAATTAGTTTTGCAAACTATGAAAAGAATTGTGCATATGTTTTGCAAGCAATTAATGATTCTGTTTGAAAATAAGTAAGTTAATTCAGATTGTAGATTTTAATTTTACAATCATAAAGGAAGAAATTGAGAATAATCAACAAAGTTAGGAAAATTTTTCTCAAGTTCTCAATTTTACCTATTTTCATAACAATTTTGAAATTAACTCAGCTTTAAAAACTCAAAATTGAATTTAATTTCATTGATTTGTCAAATATTAAATTCGAATTAATTATAGATATCCAAATGAAATTATTATTTCTAAACGTAGCATGATACTCCCTCCATTTCAGTTTACTTGTCTCATTTTCTTTTTTGGCAATTTCATACTACTTGTCCCATTTACTTTTTTGGCTAACCTTTTCTTACCTAAATACCCCCACTTTTCCAATTTCCAATACTCCATTACCAACTTTAGAATTAATTTAATCAATTAAAATACCCAACTACGACCTTTTTAATGGACCCCACTCAAACCTTAAAATCCGTGAAAAGTCAAATGGGACTAGTCGAATGAAATGGAGGGAGTATAATATATTTTTCGTGTTTAATTTTTAAGGAAACGAACAAGTAAACATTTTTTTTAAGCATTTCCTGAACAATCAAGATATTGATTTGAGTTAGATGAATTAGGGTAAAGGAGAAATTGCTAATCTCCTGCTTAACTTATAATTAAACACTTCTTAATAATCAGATATTAGTATTTATTGTCATATAGTTGCCAGATCATATTCCTACTTCCCAGCATCATGCATATGTAGATTGTTTGACAAGTCATTAAACAATTAATTGTTGTATAATCAATCATAATAATACATTAAAATTATTCCCTCCCGTGAACCATGTAACTTTTGTCATATCTTAAACAGCACTTAATTAGTGTTATTAAATACTATGTGCGCATAAAATTATTACTATTTTTTGTCTACTATAAGAAAGATATATACTTGATGCCTGACGGTGTGTTAACTGCTATTTTTAGTAATTATCTTAATTTTTTCTTAAATAATAACATTACGTGGTAGATAGGGTGGTGAGACACGGTCTGTATTCCATAATACAAATATTATTCCCTCCGTTCCTTTTTGTTTTTCCACCTTACTAAAAACGAGCAGTTCCATAAGCTTTTCCACTTTAGAATACTTTCCATTTTTGGAAAGTTTTCATCTCACTTTTACCCCTTAAAACCCCACTTTCCTTACTTCACACTACTATTTAATTATTTTCTCTCTCATACTTCCAATACAATCATTACATTACACTATTATTTAATTATTTTTTCTCTCATACTTCCAATAAAATCATTACTTCTTACTACTATATAATTAAAATAATACCCACTATCACCAAAAATTCCACTTTTCGTAATCTTGGTGAAAAACCCATATAAGAACATCAAAAAGGAACAGAGGGAGTATATTATATTAATTATTATACTCTTTTATCACATTGATTTTGGAGTTTATGAAATTGGTTTAGATAGTTTTTTTTACTTTATTTTGTGAAAAGCGAGTGTAAACTTTGTTAAAGTAATTGGGTTATGTCTCAAAATGATAATGAGGCAAATTGAT
This sequence comes from Amaranthus palmeri, assembly GCA_019776075.1. Classification (NCBI taxonomy): domain Eukaryota; kingdom Viridiplantae; phylum Streptophyta; class Magnoliopsida; order Caryophyllales; family Amaranthaceae; genus Amaranthus; species Amaranthus palmeri. The sequence continues at coordinate 1,178,997 of JAAKBH010000029.1, read as the reverse complement.
TTGGATGGGTTAGAGTAAAAAGTGGGTCTAGTAGAGGGACCGATGGATTATAATATATGGCTAGGGATAATTAACATGGGTTAATTGGATTTAACTAACACCTATTAATTTTTGGTGAACCTATGGACACGGACCCTTGGGACCTAAAATTTTGAACCATAATTGATACGGACCCGCTGGGTTAGATACATGAAGGGTCTTAAATATATCCTCATCAATGGGTAATACTTTAATAATTCATACGTAAACGTTTAATAATACATATCTAAGTTGAGTCCTAATAAACATAAAATTAGGTTTAAAGTGTTTTGAATTTGGCTTTGGGTTCTATAACAAATTAGGATCTTAAAAGGGTCCAAATTGAAGGACTGGGCCGGATTTGGATTTAAAGACCCTAGACCCAAACCCATTATTTTTATGGACCTGAACCTAGAGCCAAATCACATTTCTTTACAAAATTAATTTTAAATTTAAATTTATTCTATTTACATATCGAGATTCGATAAATTTAATATCCTTAATTTTTCATTAGTTCGTATTGAATGAAAATTAAATATAAAAATTGATATAACATAGTGTATTGTAGCTAAATATAAAGGGTAGGAGGGTATGGGGCCAACGGATTGATTTTTGGCGGTTAAGATCTATTTGCTAATGCTAAAGTTTAATGTGAAGAAGATGCTTGAAAATAATCATCAAAGAATTACCTTATGGAGGAAGTAATGAAAAGATACTCCCTCCGGTCCAGTTTACTTGTTCCCGGTCCAGTTTACTTGTTCCATTTGACCAAACACGGAAATTAAGGTAGTAGTAGGGTCCATTGGAAAAGGTGGTAGCTGGGTATTTTAATTGATTAAATTAATTATAAAGGTAGTAGAGGAGTATTGGAAATTGGAAAAGTAGAGGTATTTAGGTAAAAAAAAGGATAGCCAAAAAAGGAAATGGGACAAGTAATGAGGAATTGCCAAAAAATGAAATGAGACAAGTAAACTGGAACGGAGGGAGTATATTTCATGCATAAAAAAATATCAAAAAGGAAAATTAGAAAAAAAAAAAAAAAACAACTTCCAACATACACATCCTTAGCCATGAACTAATAACTAATTTGATAAAAGCACAAGTTGCTACAAGCAACTAAGAAACACTAGTAATTAACATTAACAACAAATTCCACAACATAAAAAAGGTACAATAATTTCTAAGCACACTATTTTCTCCCTTGTTAATTAGGATTTGATCATAACCCAACATTGAAAATACACAATTATCCTAAGAATTTAACTAAAATGATTAAGAGATTGGAGGACAAACAAAACCAGGAGGTGGGGTCAAGCCACAAGTAGCAAGAACAGTGAGAGCTAAGGGAATATATATATTCAAGTTTAGAAGCTTTAGCCTTATTGCTGTGCAAAGACATAATGCTGCTTCTAACTCTAGCAACCCTTGAAGTACAGGACAACATACATTCTTCACTGGATCTCCTAACCCTATATGCACCAATCCTCCTAGCACATCTAAGCATAACCCTAGTTTTAGGGCATCAATTGGACATGTTTTTATTGGTGTTATTGGTGGTGGGGTTATTATCCCTCCTCCAGGCGGACTGCCCCCACCACCTTTCGGAGGAGGATAGTAGCCTCCTCCGCCATGACTACCACCACCACCTTTTCCTGGCGGAGTGTAACCTCCTCCGCCATGACTACCACCACCACCTTTCCCTGGCGGAGTGTAACCTCCTCCGCCATGACTACCACCTGGAGTACCGGGTGTTCCTGGAGTACCAGGTGTTCCAGGTGAACCTGGAGCACCTGGTGCACCTGGTGCTCCAGGAGGACTAGGGAGATAAGGAGGAGTGACTATCACTGGAGGAGGTGTTATCACTGGAGGGGTCGGAACAATTATTGGTGGCATTACTATAGGAGGCACGACAACCACAGGCGGCCTACCACCATGATGAGGCGGTCCCTTTCCTTTACCTCCACCATGATGAGACGGCGGCTTACCGCCATGATGAGAAGGAGGACGAGGAGAAGGCTTAGAAGGAGGGTGGTGAGGTTTGTCACAATAACCACAAGCATAAATGGGTGGCAATGAGATAACCATGCAAAACATGTAGATAAAAAACAAAGCTATAAATTTTGTTTCCCCCATGATATTTAATTTTAATTAGCTAGGGCATAAAATCTTCCTTAGGGTACTATTATTTGATCTATAAGATCTTGAGACGTGAAATATTTATCATGGGGAATTTATAGGTAAATAGTTAAGAGGAACCCGTGACTTAAAAATGTTGTGAATTGCATGCAAATGAACACTGTAGAAACACGTTATGGAAAAATTTGAAAGACTAACACGTAGGTGTAAGTTGCTGAAAATGTGTACGAAAATTGAAAGTGGAGGACACTTAAGCTTTTTTTGGGGATTGAGAGGACACTTAAGGTTTGATAGAGATAGAATAATGTGTAAAAATAAGAGTTATTGAATGTGATTTTTGCTTCCTCTTGCTAAGTTCGATGTTGAATGTTACAATCCGTGACTTTGGCTTCATCAATAAAACATTACAATCCGTGATATAAAATCAAAGCTTAGATTTCAGATTTTGTCAGTTTTGATTTATGGTTTGCACAAATTTTCATGGCTATAGAAGTACTATCTCGGTTTTATCATACTTGTTACTAATAGTGATTTTTTTGAGACAATACTTTCTCTGTTCTAAAATACTCGCAATATTTCAATTATGTACACTATTTATTGTTCAAGCATATTTTATATATTGCAACTAGTGTGTATGTAATAATATAGTCAAGTCACAAGTGGGATCTTGTTTGAATCGTCTAATCGCATACTTGAATAATATTAAATTTTTATAATTTTAAGATTTGTATAATTCAAGATATAAATAAACAAAATAACATATTGGAATGCGTAAAAAGTGAAATATAGCAAGTACAATGGAACGGAAAAAGTATGTTATAATTAGATGCAAGTATTTCAGATAAAAGGAAATATATATTATTTTTTTGTCTTGTAGCATTTGTTGTTAGAATTCAATTTGTGTGATTTAATTAAAGAAGATAAAAGTGGATAAATTTGTTTGATTCAAGAGAAAGTGGAAGATATGTGAATAGATAATTGTGTGGATATAACAAAATAAGAATAAAAAATAAGATAAATAGATAAAAAGAGAATATAAATTAAGGTAGAAATATATGAATAAGTTGAAAAGATAAAAAAAATGACAAAAAATATTAAAAAAAATATATGAGAGTTGAGACGAATCAAAATGAAAAATATAACAACATCTGCTGAGTGGAAGGACTACTACATGTCACAATAATTCATATAGTGAGGCAATTAAGCATGAATTAAGTGTGATGATTCTGACATTAATGTTTGACTAATCATTTAAGGGAACAGAACACAAAATATAAGCCAGGGATAGAAGATAAATAGATAATCCACAAATTCGAATACTTGCTGAAACAATGTAATTTCTTGGGTTTTGTTTGTTCTTGTATTAGAAAAAATGGTAACACATTAGCCTACTTAGTTGCTAGATGGAATACGGGGTTAACCAATGACAAGATTTGTGTGGTCTTTTTGCCAAGTCCTTAAAACCTTGACTGTGCTTGATTTATACTAATTCTCAAGTTTATCTCAAACAAAATGTAATTGTCCAATCCACTTCACAATGAGTATTCTAATTTTCATAAATTTTTTAGAAAGCAAATGATAAAATCTGTTTTTGTAATTAAATTTGCAATTTGAAAAGGTCCTTTTAAAAATGATTATTGGATCTTGTATATAATTTGTGTTAATGTTAATTTTATAAGTATATTTTTTTAGGAAAAATTACCTAAAATAATCCTTTTTTCATGATTTTTCTATAATAATCCCACTTATTGATTAAATATGAATAATTTCAACTTTAAAAGGTAATTAAAATAAAATGTCAAAAAAAGTGAAAAAATTAAAATATTCAAAAAAATTTATGATTTTTTTAATTATTCAAAATTTTTTATGTGAATTTCAAAATTTCTCTCTAAATTCCCATTAATTTTCAATTTACTCTTTTTGGTGAATTACCTACTATAGCAGGTCATTGGGTTACGACGCGTACTTTAGGAAAATAACCCTAAATTTTAAATTATTTATGGTTAATCGATTAATAAGTGAAATTATTGCAGGAAAATCACGAAAAAGTTAGATTGTTCTACATAATTTCTTTATATGTTTTTTTATTCATAATTGGAGAGATATTTTTAATTGAAAATTAAATTGATATAGTGAAAAAAAAGTAAACGCAAAATTGAAAGGAGTATCAATAACATTAATCTTCAAAAAAAAAAAAATCAATAACATTAAAATGCAGCTTTTGACAAAAATTAAAACACTAACATTTTATCTCGCCCAATTAACGAATATCATTTGCCAGACAAGTAGGGTCTAGTACGTAGCTACCAACAAGTAACTAGATTTCTTCTCTAAACACAAATTCCCCTATCCCCAAATCCTGTTTTGGCATAATTAATTATTAGTTAGTCCTACTACTGTTACTGCAGTATTACTGTTATGATAATTAATGAGGGAGTCTAGCTAAATTATTATGGTTATTTAAGAGAATTGTAAGTCATCATTATGTGGCCTAATCTTATAGGGGATTTTTGGCGTTTTGTTTTATTTTTTCTTATCATATACTCCCTCATAATTCAGCCTAAATGTCTCATTTAGTTTTTTACACTTGCCGAGGCAATATTTTAACTCTTAATATCTCAAATTATTCTTAATTAAAAATTATAAAAATTTGATATTAATAATCCTTTTATTGATACGAATCAAACAAGATCCCACATGACTATATTTTAACTTATAGATTAAGAGTAAAACACAAATTAAGAGTGATAAGTGAATAGTGCCGAAAAACAAATGGGACATTTAGGCTGAATAGGAGGTAGTACTACTTTCGTTCCATTTTAGTTGCACCATTGGATTTGGCACAATATTTAAGGACTGTTAAATCAATATGGTAAAAGTAGGAATGATGTATGATTGATAGTGATATATGGGGTAGAAATAAAAAAAATTATTATAAATAAATAGTGCTTGTGACTTGTGGGTATATTAAATAATTAATTGTATGATGTATGATTGATGGTGATATGTGGTAAAAATAAAGTGAAAATAAAATAAGTAGATTATTTTTGTCAAAAATAGTAATGTTGCAAGTAATATGAAACTTCCAAAAACGGCAAGTGTTGCAAGTAAAATGGAACGGACGAAGTACTTCATTTTATTATTTTATTTTTTTTCATGGTGATCTATAAATTACGGTTATTAATTTCGATATTCTTGATAATTAATTACATATATTCCAAAGATTTAATTAGGTTTAGACTATATTTTGATTAAGGTTATTTTAGTAAAAAAGATCTATATAAACTTCAGTTAGTCATCAATTGATTTGTGTTTTGTATTGGACTGCTCGTCTCTCTTCCACTTATCAATTAATAAAATTTGTTTTCTTTGCTTGAGGGTGTAGCTAACACATTATTTAGTAAATTACATTACATTTATTGTAATATTTATTATTTTTTATGATCATTCTATTTAATTCAAATCATCTTTATTTGGTTACATGCTCGCATTATTTTGATACTAAATTGTAATTCTCATCTAGGTCATATTTGATCCAACTAGCTGATCTCAATTCTCAGTAAGACAAGATATACAAAGACAAATCACCGGCTGAGCATCTCCAACATGCAATGTGACATATTTTTCAGTTTATTTTTCCCTTTTTTTTTTTAATTTTTGGGGGTGGGGTGCGGGCTATAGCCTATAAAGGTCCTTCTCAAATATCCTATAATATAATCTTTTTAATTTATTTATTTAAATTTGTTATGTGATATATATTTTTTCTTATAATATATTATTTTCGGTATTAAATTTAGGAGATAGAGAATAAATCTAGCTAGTGAACAACATAAATATGTTAAATTTGGGCTGTAAGTGTGGATGCAACACAGGCTCTTCTCATACCTGATGTTAAATATTCCACTTAAATGAGGGGTGGTTGAGAATCGAACTCGTGAACTCTTGTCACGTTAGCTCTGATACCATGTCAAGAAACCAACTCAACCAAAAGCTTAAACTTTTGGTTAAGTTGGTTCCTTGACATGGTATCAATTTAGAAAATGGGCCTGGGCAACCCAAACAAGGAGAAGAAGAAGTAGACCACTCATAAACCCAGAGAAGGTTCACTACTAAAACCAATTGGTAATAGTAGAAGTTACTCCTTGAGTATATAAAGTGATGCATACTCTTCTCTTTCTCCGATATGGGACAACTCACATGTGGGTAACAATGGACACTTCAACATGAACAACATAAATATTAACTATTGGATACATAGATAATTATTAATTCCACATCCAACTCCAATAAAATAAATCAATAAATTCACAAGAAATTCAATTAATTCTTTTGGGAAAACATTACATCAATCAGTACGTAGATAATGATATTGATTACATTAAATAACAAATCAAAAAGATAAGTAAATTAACGGTGGGCATACGTACGTTCTTCACTCATACACCAAAAAAATAACAAAATTATCAATAAAACTTATTTAAAAAAGAAGTGTTTAATTAATAAGGACACTGGAAGCCAGAGGGCACCCCTTTGCCACAATAGTTAAGTAATAAGGTCAAAGACAGAGGAACATTAAGATTAATGCCTAAGACATTAGCCTTAATGGCAGTGCAAAGACAAATAGCAGCCTCTAGGTCTACTAACCCTTCAATTAGAGGGCAACATGGAGTTTTAGGTGGGGTACCTACAACTAGATGGATCAAGTCATCTAACACATTAGCACACACTCCCAACTTTAGGGCATCAATTGGGCACTTTCCTACACTTGGTGGTACAACCGGTGTTGTGGGTGTCGACGGGCTTCCGTCATGGTGACCACCATGATGGCCGCCGTGGTGTCCGCCATGGTGGCCCGATGGTGTTTTGGGTGGTGGAGGGCAAGGGACATAGTTGGAGCTTACTAAAGTGAAGAACACTAGGTTTAAGCATAGGAGGAGGGAAGTTGATGCTAATGCCTTTGAAGTGGCCATCTTAGGAGAACTCTAGATGTTAAATTACTTCTATTAGATGGGTTTTTATTTGGGAGATTGTGGTGGGAAATAGGGAAGTGTGTTTAGGGTTTATATAGTAAAAAGTATTGATTAAGTTAATAATAAATAAATACTCTATTATTGTCCACGAAATTTGTTATTTAAGTAATTCGTATTATTATTATTATTATTATAGAGTACTTTAGCAATTGATAAACAATATTAAAATTTGAGATTATTTTTGTAAAAGGAATTATAGCAAATAAATTGTGTGCCAGATAAAATAAAAAGTGTAGCAAATTTAGCGTATAGAGGAGTAAGTAAAATTAAGATAAGTATTTTATATTTTATTTAAATAGTAATCATGTGTGTAGTGGGTTCAATCAATGAGTACTAAGCTGGAATTTTAGGCATTCTTTATTTTCATTATTGCTAAGTTGTCAATTCCGATTTGTCTTTGCTCTAGAACTTGAATGAAAAGCCAATGGTTTGAGACAATACTAGCTAGTAAAGCTCAAAATAATGAAACTTCTAGCTTTTATTCTTTGGATATATGTATGTAGGAGTATTATAGCTATTAGATCTATATTCTAGATGAAGTAATATAATTATAGCTATTAAATCTGTTATTAAAATATTTGATTTTTTTGGCAAAATAAATTTTATAAAATGCCAAAAAAACTCGATTTTTTACATCTTAGGGTCAAAAGTCATAGGCGGCTTAGGCGCCACAACAAACCGAAGCTCCAAAGGGCCAAAACAAGCCCGTCATCATCCGCTACGATGGGAATGGCACCTTAAAAGATATAATTGTTATCTAGCCTATACAACCCGATATCAATCCTATATAAAACCTATTACAAAAGCGACCCCAAGATCGTTCGTAACTGCAAATGACGAATACAATTGCACCATCTTCTTATGCCTTTGTCAGGTCTTTCAAAATATTTGATTTATCAATATGTAAAAAATTACCAAATTAATAAGTGTCAAAGAATAATTCTTAGCTAGAGTTACCCCTTAATTTCTTTTAACTTTTTACCTATAATTATACCGAATTCGCGAGAACTTTGAAGTAAATGAGGAAAAATCAAGTTAGTATTATACTCCAACATTTTTTCTATTTGGACTTTTACTTTCACTCGTCTCTTTTATTCATCTCTTTTTTCGTCTCATATTTTCCATTTTTAAATTTCATAATATTTTCTCATTTAAAATCATTCCATTTCAGTATTTAATAGAGTTCAAAGATATTATTCCATTCACACTCTAACCTTTAAAAATAACTCTATTTATCCCTCTCAATTCACTTTTATTTTTGTTTATACAACTAATTTTTGCACTTTTTCTATCTACAAATTTATCTTCTATCCATTTTAACTATTTATTTCTATCATTTATTTATTTTTTTTATTGTTAAATCTAATTCAACTTTTTCCACTAAATATCAAGCAAATTTGAGTGTCAGTTACTTTCATTATTTGCACTCCTTAATTACTTATTAAGCTAAGCTGCATTTACGTACCACTTAATTACCAGGATAAATTATGATTGGGAAAAATTAATATTAATAATCTAACATTTCACCAATCCGCCATAAATAATCTCACCTTTCAATTTTTTAATAATTCAACCTTTGTTCTTAATTTGCTGTCAGCATACTTTAAGAATATGCTAATAGCAAACTAAAGATAAAGGTTGAATTATTATAAAATAAAAGGTTATGTTACTAGCAAATTAAGAGCATAAATTAAATTATTAAAAAATAATTTAATGGTAAAATTATTTACCGCGGATAGGAGAAAAATTGGATTATTTATATCAATTTTTGCTTATGGTTATTACTTTCCACTTTCCAGGCAGTGCTGACTCAAAAAACAGAAAAGCTGGACCAGTAAAAGAGTCACAAAGTTTTACTTTCCGTGTAATGTACTAATGTGAGGACACAAAGTTAAATGGAGTAGCAAAATCAAAGCAAATAAATATATTTACTAAAACTAATTCTACCCACTTGTACTTTAATTTTTTCTTACTCTTTAGAAAAGTTGCAAACAGTATATATGTGGAAAAACGATCTTTTTTTTTTCTTTGAGATGATCTGGAAAAATTATCTAGGGGCTAGGGTAATTCAATATTTTTCATAATTTTCCTATAATAATTTTAATTTTTAAGTTAATCATATAAATAATTTATATTTTAGAGGTATTTGTTAGAGTAAACTCGGTCGTAGAAGGACTTGCTATAACAAGTTTTATATTTTTGAAAAAAAGGTAAACTTAAATAAAGTGTTGAAAAAAATGTAAAAAAATTTGAAATTTTTTTTCTATTTTTTTATTCTTAATTCTGTATGTAAATCTTCAAAAAAAAAATTATTACAATAATTTTCAATTTACCTTTTTTTTGATAAATTACATACTATAGTAGGTAATCTGGTTATCTGATCAGTTTACTCTATGAAAATACCCCAAAAGTTGGGATTAGTCATGGTTAATCAATATGTGAAATTATTGTTGAAAAATGATGAAAATCTTGGATTATTTTAGATAATTTTTCCTGTACAATTTTATTTTTCCTTTGACAAAACCTTATTGCCTACTTAATTAGTGAAAATATAGGGAGCTAGGATAGAAATCCGTGTAATGCACGAAATTTTAAACATGTTAATATGTTAAAAAAATTAAAACTAAAAAAGTATTAAATGGAGGTGAATAGTAAAACAATTACATATATGCAAATTGTAATTGTAACCGATCCAGTTTCCTAACACATAAACATAAAAATTGACAAAATTTATTACAGTAGACGTATAAAACATGAAGGATTGTTTGTGAAGTTCTAAACAACTACTCTTTGAATTTGGAGCTTTTTTATTTTTTGTGCTTTTTTTTTATAAAATTTGATAAGTGAGTTTTAGGTAAAAGTATTATGAAAAATGAACTTTTCGCAAATCAACAGCGATTTTAAATTCATATGATGGGCTAGCTCAACATAAGGATTATGGGTCAAAAAACTAAAATCGCTACTAAAACAACGACTTTGACTTGGTCAAAGATGTTGATTTTGTCTTTGCTTAAACTTTGACTTTTTTTTGAAGGAATGATTTTAATTTTTAAAACCCTAACAAAAATCAGGAGAACATTTCTCTGTTCCTAAAAATTGCTAACAGAGTACGAAGTATGCGCTAGATAAATAGTTACTTGATGTTTTGCAATCATAGGCGGATCTACATTATAACAATGGGTAGTATAGGCTATACTCATGCGTTTTTGTTAAAAAAATATTTGTCTACTTTTGTTATTTTAATCATTTATATATTAAAATATGCACATCTAAAAATTATAAAACGTTAATTCTATAGAAGTGTGCGATTAGACGATTTAAACAAGATCTCACTTGTAAATATTTATCTTTGATCTCGTTGTAACTTGTAACTTATAACATCGTACGAAACGGTTTGAATGACATATACCGCCTATTTTATGTTATACTGGCAATGGCTTGCAATTATTATTGCGATATTTTAGTACAGGTCAATTTGGAGTAATGAAAAATTTTTGGGTTTTTCATTTTACAAATAAGTCTGTTAATTTTTTTATTAATTTAATTCAGCATATTGGTATTGCCCATGACTTTCATTTCTGGATCTGCCACTGTTTGCAATTAGCTAGATCCATGCAAATTATTTGATTTTTACGCCCATGCAATTCAAGGAAAATGATTTTCATATTTATATTAAAATTCGCAAAAAAAAGTAAATGGGTTACTACTATTAATTAGTCTTTCAAACTTGAGCATTAATTTACGCCCATGCAAATTAAGGAAAATGATTACCAAATGATCAATGCTAAGATATTACGAAAATGAGCATATTTGGAAGTAGAGGACATGGCGTGGAATCATTAATTAATATTGTGTGGGTGCTACTCATGTGAAATATATAGAATGGCAATTTAATGGAATGCCCCAAACTTAAGGGATTCATTACATTAGGGCACTTAATATTTGGTGGTGACTGGTGACTGGTGTTTCTGGTAATGTTAGCATCCCTCTGTTTTCACTGGGTCTAAGGTTACAACCTTAGTGGTGTGTATCGTATTAGCTAGGCTGGGGACTTGATCAAATATCAATATATACTAAACAATGAAGTCCCTCCAGTCATAATCAATATAGCTATGCTAACAGTTGAGACGATTCATGATTGTATATTTGTATTAATTATCATGAAGCTGTGGATGCCATTTTTCAGTGTTGTTAGAGGTGTTCATTGGGTTGATTTCGGGTTAGGTGTTTTAAGTCGGTTTGACATCGGATTTTGTGGTCACATTGTTTATTATATAGTTGTTAATTATTTTAAAATTCGGTTACAATGTCGGGTAAATTTCAGGTCATCGAGTATTATTTTAACACCATTTTCTTATAATCTTAGCTTATTCATATAATTTAACTAATTTTATATATTATCATCCACACAATATAATTTCTCTTTTATTGATTAGAAAATATCTACTTTTTCTAAAAAAATCATTTTCTTTATAATACTTATTCAAGGTAACATATTACAATTATATTTTGAAAAAAAATGTATCACCATACATTTAAGTTTGGATTGATAAGGTGTAATTGTGTAAAGCTTTAAGTTGTACTTTAGCCTAGCTTGTGGTCAACATGTCCAAGTTGTTTCCTAATTTTAGAAGGGTCCTTCCTATAAGGTTGCCCTATAAATTCTTAGCTTAAGGTTTGGTTTTAATTTTTTTTTAAGAAAATATTGTTCATATACAACAAAAACATTTGTTTTATACAATAAGAAATTGGAAAATTTACTTTTAAAAATCCGATCTTTTGTTGGTTCTCTTTTGAAAATCCCACCTTTCGATTATTTTTTAAAAATCCGACATTTTTGCCTCAGTTTTCTTTTATAGTGCATACTTCTCTAATTTACCTGAACAATCGGTTAATTTCGAATTTTTAAAAAAAGAGAATAGGAAAATTTACTTTTAAAAATCCAACCTTTTGCTTGTTCTCTTTTAAAAATCCCACATTTTACTTGTTCTCTTTTAAAAATCCCACCTTTTGCATGTTCTCTTTTAAAAAATGATGAATTTTAAAATTTATCTGGTCACCAATAAAAATGTTCTATAATATTAAACGGAGGACTTTTAAAAAATAATACAAAGATGTGATTTTTAAAAGAGAACAAGCAAAAAATCGGATTTTTAAAAGTAAATTTTCCTAAAAAATTTAAATTTACAAAGATTATTTTTCTTTTTTTTTTTCCAAACCATGCACACGAGATCAGCACAATATAATATAGAAGTTATGAAACATACATGTACATTATGCGCCAAGCTTGGATAAAAGTAAATATTCATACTATAAAATTGAGGTCATATAAATAAAAAAAATCGACAAATTTTGCCTACCATTTATTATTACATTTATGATCAATACAAAATATATACAATCTCACTTAAATACAATAATCAATTTTTTTTTAGAATGATTTTACTTGATTTATAATTTTGTGTTTCTTTTATGACATTTATTGATATCCATCGTAAACAGTATAGTGATCTGATGTACTCTCGTCCTTTTAAAATTGAACGTAACGTTTCACTATAACATAACTTGATTTTTGTGGAGTATATTTAGCGAAATTTAATTTATATGTCACTTATTTAAATTTCTAATGTTATATATAGTAGATTTTGTGATATTTATCAGACCTTTTAGTAGCATAACAAAAAAATCATACTAAAAACTTTTCGCAACATAAGATCTAGTGACATTTCTCATCAATGTAAATGTATACTACAGTAACAATTACATATGCCACTAAAGACCAAATAAAGTGTCATTAAATTATTTTATAGTGGCACTTGTAATAAAAACAAAAAATTACTACCCTAAAAATATAAATCAATGACATTTTTTTAATACAACTAATTTTAATGTCGCAAAAGGTTAAATTTAGTTATAGTATTTTTTTTCTATAATATATCACTTTCGTGGGTCGTGGCACTATATATGTGTTCATTCTATTGTGTTATTGCAACGTACTCGGTACTCCCTACTTACTCTCTTAAAAGGAATATAAGCCACTCGTATATAAAAATATAGTGAGAGTATTATTGGTACTCGTATAGTCGTATATATACATGGGTTCATTCTATTGTGTTTTTCTCTTAACTACATGAAAGACGTACAATTATCTTGCAACACTTGTATAGGCCAATAATATGAAAAACATTAAATATTCAAATTAAATCGTTTTAATTGGTCGAGAAATAGAGTTGTATGTAAAAATTATATTTAGTGTATCAACTTTTTTTTTTTATTTTACATATTCTTAAAATATAATATTTCTACCTTAAAAATATAATTAAAAATAATCACTTTAATAGTCTAGATTCTACTTAGTACAATAACTTTTCAACTTCATAAAAAACAATATTCTTAAAAAAATAAATAAATAAAAACTTACTAAAATTATATCAAACGACAAACGACAAAAACATAATGTTATTCAAGAAAACTCTTACACAAAAAAAATATTTAAACATGTATAAAACTGTATTACAAATATATTCATTAACTTATCATTTTATAATTGTAGCAAGTATATCCTGTTTATAGGAACTATAATCAGGATCTAAAAAGAAAAAGAAGACGCCAGACAACAACTACCCAAATATATTATGAAGAATGCGGCCAAAGAGTCCCACAATCTTAACTGAAATATGGAAATACTAATGATTGATAATAATAATAATAATAATGATGCCATAAAAAGTGATCAAGGGCATTGGAAGCCAGATGGAACTCCTTTACCACAAAAGTTAAGCAATACACTTAAAGAGACAGGGACATTAAGGTGAATACCCAAAACATTAGCTTTAATGGCAGTACAAAGGCAAAGGGCAGCTTCAAGGTCAGCCAACCCTTGAATTAGAGGGCAGCATGGAGATTTTGGGGGTGTGCCAACTACAGCTCCTAGCAAGTCACCTAACACATTGGCACATACTCCTAACTTAAGGGCATCAATTGGGCACTTGGCTTTTGTTGATGGTGGGTGTACCGGTGTTTTTGGTGACTTGGGCGTCTTCGGCGGCTTTGGTGGGTGGTGGGTCGGTGTCTTTGGGGTGGATGGTGGTGATGAGCAGCCACAATTGGCGTCATAAGTGGAACTCACCATGGTGAAAAATAAAAGGTTAAAGCATAAAAAGAGGGCCATTGATGAGAAAGGTTGTGAAGCCATCTTAGGTAAGTATAGCCTATAGTTAACAAGTGTACTATGCTTAAATGACTTGTTTGAGAGATTGTGATGAGAAATAAATTATTGGTGTTGGGTATTTATAGTGGAGATATTAAATTTTTTGAGAATAAAAAAAATTGATGATTAGACTAATTAGTATATGCTCCGTTTTTTAAATAAGCTCTCATAAGAAATGTTCACAGTAATTAAAAAAAATAGAATGTTAAAATATTAAAATGTTAAAGTGGGGATTATATATAAATAAAAAAAATATTAAAGAAAGCAAAAATATATTGGGACCACAAGTATTAAAAAATATTTTAATAAAGATAGTGGAAAATATGTGGGGACTATAAGCAATACAAAAATGTTAAAATGAAGTCAGTGGAATATATGTAGTGATCATAAGCATTATTAAAATATTAAAATGAATATAGACAAGGTTAATCATGTAAGATGACAAATAAGAACAATTTTAAGGAATAGATGAAGTATTGATTATTTAGTTATTTATTTCCGTTATAGTTGAGCCGGGGGACTCTTATCGGTCGTGCTCTCCTTATGGGTATGAGTTGTCGCCGTTTTTCCCTCCCTAGACTTTGCCCATAGTTTTTTATAAGCGGAATACACTGGGTAGAATGACGATGAAGAAATTCCGTTATAAAATGATGGCCCCAGGCCCATGGCCCATGGCCCATGTGGTGCTTGAGTTTGATTAAAGGTTCACATGGTGGATATTATCTATCTAATCGTTCTTTATTTGTTGATTATTTATGAGCTGTATTCATATTTGTCGCAAAAATACGTCCCCTACACCATTGTTTTCGTGTTCTACTATTACTCAATAATTCATGTTAATTATTCAGTAAAGTTAGACTGAATTGAGTTCATAGTTATAGGTGGATCTAGTTTGTAATCTCCGGTAACACGTGTTTATCGGTGGAAAAAACATACTGCAATTTTACATTTATTGGTCTTAGAAGCTCTAAATAACAATTTAACTGTTCAAATAAGATCCTATGTACGTACCCTCAACAAGTTAATCAAATTTCGGTATTTTTTTATTCATAGGCTGACATTTATAATAAGTTCAACCTAATTTAACACACTCGGCCTCTTTTGTTCATTAATTTCTATTGTTTTTATATACCTAAATTGTAAGCGGAGTTTGTTTGCATTAATACAACTAGTAGCTAGCTCTATACATATTACATAATGTCTCGCTCATTTGACGAATTTCCTCAATTCCATAAAATTGTTAAAGAAACTTATCAACTCATATAAATAAAACTTACTTTATTATATACTCTAACAAAGTAGTACTAAAATCTCGAAAATAATAATGTTGAGTACATGTGTTAACGTGTGAGTTATTGACTTGTTAGGAGCTTTAATTGATGAGCTGGCATCATATATTTTAACTTTTTGTCGCACTTTGGGTTTTTCAAGGCTTACAATTGTAATCTAGCTATAGTTCAGTATGATATAGTAATGTGATATGGTTATAAAACTGTAATATGTTTATTGAGACTAACGTTTTCATATCATTAATAATTTTAATTTACATGCATGTTGGTGACTTGGTACTATTGATATAATTTGGATCGTCTTGCTTATATTATTAATTACAAAAAAAAAAATTATAAACTTTATTTTTACGTCAAGTGAAAGTACACAAACTCATATTTATTTTATTATGATAGAATTTCCGAATAGCAGATCATTTTTTTTTTGAAGATAAATAGCAGATCAATTAGGACCACGTAACATAAGAAAACGTTGAACAAGTTGCATGGTGGGTTTAAATTTACTTTTTCTTAAATCTTTGTTTACATTAATATTCTAAATATAAGGATTTTAATAAATACCCTTTTTCGGGGACAACAAATTATACGTTACAAATTACAATCAACACCAATCCTATTCTTGTCCATTTCCTATCACAAGGGTAACAAGACTAATTCAGAAAGTTGAATTTAGACTAATTAAAATGCTATGTATAATTTATTACAAATTCTTACTTAAGACCGTCTTTTGTAGAGACGGCCTTTAAAAGCCCAGTTCAATTCTAAATATATATTATTACAACTCTAAATATAGATTTGAGTTGGACTTTTGAGATTCGTCTTTACAAAAGATGTTCGCTCAAAAGAGCACCTGTTTATTTATTCAAGCAATTCATTTTGATTGATGTTTTTGTGAAGTTTCTGTTGACATTCGATGAATACAAAGCAAAATAAATTCTACCGACCACCACTTTCCAGAAACAAATCCTAATCGATCAATTGTAGATGATTTTTAGTATAATTTGATATTGAAATCAGAGATGCGCATGCTGAGATGGATGTGTGGTAAGACAAGGATGGACAGGATTAGAAATCACGAGTTTAGGGAAAAGTTAGGGGTTGCACCTCTCTCTGCAAAGATGCGGGAGAACAGGCTCAGATGGTTTGGGCATGTGCAGAGAAGCACCCATGACGCCCCAGTGAGAAGGGTCGAACGCATCATAGTGGAGGGCAAGAGAAGCCGGGGAAGACCTAAGAGGACGTGGGAGGAGCAGATTAACAGCGACCTGCTCGAACTACACCTCTCTAAGGACCTGACCAGGGATAGAGCCACATGGCGGCGCCTTATTCACGTCCTAGATTACTAGACTAGTTTGATACTGTTCTGTGACTTTTGTCATCGCTTTTTTTTTTTTTTTTTTTTTTTTTTTTAATCCCTATGCTTGGCTAACGTGGGTGTAAGATGCAGGTTTTCGGATTTTTGCAGGTCCTATCCTTGAAGACTCCTCTAGAGCCGAAGGACTCTTATGACCGCCCTCTCCTTATGGGTATGAGACGCCGTCGACCTTCCTTCCCCAGACCCTGGCCATAGAGTATCTATGTGCGGGAACACTGGGTATGATGATGATGATGATGATGATATTGAAATCAGACCACGAAATATTTAAGGCAATGGATGAAATCGTTAATCATTTTATTTGATTTGTTATGATTTTATTGCATTTTTTCATTCATTCAATATTACCGCATTTAGATATGTGTAACATTAAGAATAATAATATTCTAATTAAAATAATATAAAATGTCTTAGACTAAAAATACTTGATTAAACAAATATTTTACAACTAAAATTCTGATAAATATTTATTAATACTATATTAAAAACAAATTACTATTTGTAAGGAAATAAAATAATCGTAAGACATAGGCGACAACAAGAGCGGTCGTCATTTAAACAAAAAAGGCGAAAAAAAAATCACCCGAACCCTGCCTTACACACCGGAGTGGCTTTTTTATATTTTAAGTAAAATAATTAGTATCATATTAATGATAGTATATGCAACATATATACCTGTATCCACGCTTCTATAAACCTAAGTCGTTCTCAATTATCATTAACTACCAATAAAAAAAAAAGTCACTATAGTCATTAACTACCAATATTGCAGTACTACATTACTACTGTTATGTCACATGCAATATCGATGTTTATTGTGCTCTATCAAAACAAAACCTTTAAGTCTATTAAATATCACTTATACTCATTTAGTAAAAGGAAATAATAAAGTAGAAATTACTAATAAATTAGGCAACTGGCTGTTAAAAAAAATTAGAAAATTGTCGATCAATTAGTTTATAAATGGTTTAATAATTTTGGGAGAAATTTAGGTAAGTTAAATTCAAATAAGTTAAGATAAGCTATATACAGTTAAATTATTCTCATGTATTTAACTTTTTTCAAGACTTTTTTTAAGTATTTAAACTTTATAAAATATATTTTTTCACTAAAATAATTTTAGAAATCTGTATGTAATTCAATAAATTCAAATTTATAAGTTCATGTAAATTCAAATAGATGATTTCAAATAAATGATTTAAATCGCGTCTTATGACTAATTTGTAGTTAAAATTTTGGCCATTAGAAAATTGGTACTTCTATATGTTAGTGAACTATACTTGATTATCTTTCAGCCTCTAATTTTTCAATTCTAGATTTCATATTGCCATTTTTTTCAAAATTTGATTCGCGTAGCACATTATTTCAAGCAAGAAAGCAAAAAAAAAAATGGAAACAGGATCATGAATTGGCAAATCATGATTGCCTTCTTGATTGTGATTGATGCTTCATTGGGATAATTATATCCTTAATGCTCCTCTGTCCTTTTGAATTAGTATCATTTGACTCAAAAAGCTCTCATATTTTTTGGTTTAAAGGTGCCATCTCAGAGGAATAGAAGAAGTATATATATTATTATGTAAACTTTAAATTTGCTTATTTTGATCATATTTTATCAAAGTTTTTGAGTTAAATAGGAAAAGGTACCAAGTATTTTGAAATGTGAAATCAATCAAACCCCAATAGTTCACCTTGCACTCATTTGTGTAGGGGATATAAGTGGAAAAAGTCTAACCTAGACTTGGTTCACATTAATTTTTTGGTGGATCAAGTTTTCAATCTCACTCTTTACTCTACTTCCAATCTCTCAGAGAGATATTTCCAAAAATTTTTTAAAAAGAAAAAAATAATATAGTTTATTTTTTTATTTTTAATTTAAATTTTGAATCTTTATTTAAATTTTTTAATTTCTAAAATTTTTAATTTTAATTTTTTTATTTTAAATTTTCTAAATTTGTAATTTTTTAAATTTAATTTTTTAAATTTTTAAAATTTAATTTTTTTAATTTAAATTTTTTAAATTTAATTTTTAATATTTTATTTTTAAAATTTTAAATTTTAATTTTAATTTAAATCTTTTAGTTTTTATTTTAAAATTTTTTTTTTAAGTGTAAGAGTAAAATAGACAAAGTGTGAAAGTATAATAGAGTGGAAGTGTGAAGTGAAGAGTGGAGAGGGGAGTAAAGTAGGGTGGAGTGAAGTGGAGTAAAATGGAATGTAGTGGAGTGTAAAACTTAGTCCACACTAATCTACACTAATATTAGTGTGGACTTGTCCTTCTCAAATAAAGGTGTTCAATGGGGCGGGTCGATACAACGGGTCAAGGGTCGGGTCATATTTTAATGGGTCATTAGTGGGTCGGGTCAATAATGGGGTGGGTCATTAACGGGCCTTGGTGTAAAAGGTCGGGCCGGGTCGGGTCGGATAATTATAAGTATTAATTGCGGAAAAAAATTTACGACTTTTTTTTTAATTTTTTTAATGATATTATTATATACATAAGTAGGTCGACCCAACGGGCCATAAAGTATAATTAAAAACCTATTCTATGAACTTTTTAAAAAAGGGTCAAAGAGGGTCGAATTTAAATGGGCTTGACCCGCCCCGGCCCGTTTATAATTTGACATGACCCGCCCTGCCCTGGCCCATTTAAATTTTTACCCGACCCGCCCCGACCCGGCCCATTGAACGCCTCTATTCTCAAATAAGTGCATTTTGAGAATCACAAATAAAGTTAATAATAATACTCCCTTAGTCCCTCCTATTCATAGATAATGGGACATTTGAAATCAAATTCAAATTTAAAATTTTTTATTTGCCAAACAATAAATTTGAGCTAATTCTAAATTTTTATATGGAATCCTTATTATCAAATATGGCATTATTTCATTATTTTTTTATTTACCACACAATCACAAATACTTCCAAGTTCATACAAGATTCATAGGCGTACAAGAACACTCATATGTTATTATAAGTTTGCCATTTATGTAATTTATGAGCTAAAATTAGGTCATCAAAATATTTAGGCCTTGTTTGGATGGAGGGAAATGGAGGGAAGAGAAAGGAAAAGATTTGGAGAGATGAAAATCTCATTGTTTGGATAGCAAAAAGGGAGGGAGAGAATTTAGATAGAAGGGATTTGCAGGGATTGGCTCCCTTCATTTTGTTAACATCCAAATCTCTCTACAAAAGGAAAGATTTGGATGGAAAATGCAATTCTTTTTTTTCCTCTTCCTTTCCATCCTATACAAATAATGTAGTCTTTCCCCCTCTTTCCCTCCCCTTCCTTTCCTTCTCCTTTCATTCATTTCTTTTCTCTACTAATTTGCTATCCAAACATAGTGTTAATGCGTAAAATTCCATCCAAATTACACGTTATTCAACATCAACCTTGGTGTCGGAGTAGACTCAATTGGGAATTTGGGATACAATAATCCAACCATTTTTTGTCATCAAACATGCAATTTGGCCATGTCTTGACTTTGACCAGCATAATACTTAAGCTGTGAGCCACTCAAATGAGTGAGAAACAAAGTTATTTAAACTTTCAAATCTTCTAGTACTTTGCTAGATTACAAGGCCTTTTTATTCAACATTTATAGAAATTAAAGAAGCTTCCTTCTTTTTTTTTATATTTATTTTGAGATCTTAAATAATTGTATCGGGATATTTCATCATTATATTCGGTATATTCAGCTATAGTGGCTAGCCAACTATATATGATTAAGGTTTGGAAGGAAGAAGGATTGGATGACAACAGTCAGCAGGTCATATTTATTAATTAATAGAGATAAGTAGGTTGCAACTAGTGAAACTCTCATCAAATCGAAAAAGATCAACAAATGAAAACAAAAGGTCTAGAACACATACACTAATAATGGCCCGTTTGCTAAACGGTACTTAATAGTCGGAATGTGAATGATATGTAGTGTAAATTTTTGTGATATTATCATGTCATTAACAATTCTTCATTACCACTTAAAAGGCTAAAACCACATATTAAAATGGTACTGCATTGAAATTAATATTGTGTAGAAAATGAGATTGTTGAAAGACTATAACCACGACCAGTTAACTTGTCTAGAGATATTCCTATCAAAATTACACTAACTTTCATTATCATTCCGATCATTTAGTACATGTTATTACCAAACAAGCCATAAAAGCTTAAAGAGAATGCATTTACGTTGGCTTCACCGTTAGAGTATATAAGATATCTTGGGGCCTCAACCATTAGCTAATATACTCTAACATTCACCTTTATAATAAAGAGGTTGTTTCAATGTCGATAAACTATATCATCATCATCATATCCAATATCCCGCTCAGGGTAAGGTCTGAGTGACAATGATAAATTATATGAAGAAATTAAAATTAATAAAATTAAAGAGTGATAATTTTGGCAGTATTGATCAAATCATCAAATATGTCAACTTATGCCACTAATAGATTGCTTATGGATGTCGCTATATTACTCCTATTGATTAGCTTAATTTTGATTCTCATCAGCCGCTTTCATACATAATTTTAGGTTTTAGCCTCAGATTTCAATCGCACCCAGATTCAGAATTAGGAGTTTTGCTACAGACCAACTACAAATTTTTTTTATACGCAAGAATTATTCTATGTGACCCTACAATAATTGCATTTGTGGTTATGAATATACAAAGAGATAGAATAAAATCTCAAATAGTCTCAAGTAGAATATGGGAGGGTCCATTGCTACCAAATTTGTTCTTGGACCTCAATTGTACGAACATTAATATTGTAACATATATGTGAAGTATTAAATTTAAGAGTCGTATGTTCACATATAATAAATCACGTATCAATAGATCAGTATTAATATAAACCCAATTAGATTCCAATACAACTAGATTCAGAATTGATGCGATTTGAAAATATTATCCTGAAAATAATTATTCGTTTTAAAAAGTTTAATGTTATCACTAATAATTTAAAAGTGTGAATTTCAAGACATTAGAAACAAGGATGGGCCTCCTAGCACGTTGCACGACAGCTTGAGCAATAATCTCTTATTTAAGCGTACTAGAGACTTGGTCCAGCCCAATAATTTTACTTGTGATCCATATGCTTTAAATTAACTATTAATAAGATGGGTAATATGTGACCCAATAGAGCTAAATCAACACCAAGTTGGGCTCGTAAAAGCCCATAATTTAGTACACATGGACAAGGGATGGTCACAGTAGGATTAGAGTCGGAGTTGAGTACATCATCATCATCATCCTACCCAGTGTTTCCCGTCCATAAAGAATTATAGACAGGGTCCCCATAAAGGAGAGCACGACCAAAGGAGTTGAGTACAACAAATACAAATTCATTTATTTTATACAAATTCTTACTTGAGACCGTCTTTTGTAAAGACGGCTCTCAAAAGCCCTGTCCAATTCTAAATATATATTGTTACAACTCTAATATAGATTTGGGCTGGACATTTGAGAGTCGTCCTTACAAAAGACGATCTCTCAAGAGAGCACCTGTTTATTTTATGTAAACCCCATAGAGTCCAAACATTTTGGACTCATATCAAAAAGAAAATAAAAATTTTAAATTCAGATTCAGACTCACAGATATTATGAGTCTACGAACCTAAATGAGTCTTAATCATATTTTTTATGAAATTCTTGAGCAATTAAGGTTTGATTTTGTGAATTTTATACCGCATTCGCCTTAATTGATCGTATATGAGTATATATGCATTAGATAGTTGGTGAATATGAGTATTAATCTGTTGGGTTGTTGGTGGATATGTAGTTATGAATATTGTGTGCAATGTGTTTAACTGTACGGCCCAAAATATGAGGGACTTGTTAATGATAGTAGTACAACCTAAAATTTTCAAAATTAAATGTATATTGCGTACTAATTAAACTAATATATGTAGATATTTATATATGTAATGTGTTCGAGTGTACATAACCCCAAAATATAAAGGCTATCAATATTAATTTATTAATCTTTTACGATTCGAAATTCTTAATTTGAACTTTAAATTTTCATAATACAAAATGAGTAGCTCCCAAAAAATTATTAAGCATTTTACTTGAATTTTCCCTCGTTAAAAATACAATAATATAGGAATAGAATCATCTATATTAGTTATTTACCACTAATTAAATTTTAAATGGCATCTTTAGTTAGTTAAAGAAAATATGTCTTTGACTATTAATATAAAATTAGTTAATAGTCTCTATTTATCATTGGATGTAGATCAATACACAAAAATACAAGAAATAAAAATTATCTTTTCAAAATATAAATTATTTTCTATCTATCATATACTAACTAAAAAATTTAATATGCCACCTATCACTTGGCTTTATTTGTGTATCTAGCACCCACGAAACACCTAAAGAAATACTTATTGCATCAAGAAATGATGATTAGGTGGCTCTACAATATTAATTCTCTCAATGATTTGGTGATTCTTACCAAATTGAAATAATTAATAATAAATTACTATAGTTAACACAAACTTAATCATTCCACGTACACACCATCAATTGGTTTTATGTAGTCCACTAGGGTCGTTCGTTATATTGTAGAAATTAATTATGTGATATATCATATATCAAGAATTTTAATCTAGTATTATATGCGTTTTTTAATGTTTTTATACTTCTATGACTTTGATTGCTTAACAAGACCGTGGATATCTTTTTTTTCTTTTGTTTCTAGTTGTTTGGTCCGGTTTAAAATAATGGTTGAGGCTCTAAGATATGTTATATATTATAATGTAGGAAAGTAAATATTAGCAGAATATTAGCATAATATTTAGAGAATATTATAGCTTGATTAGTGGGATTGTAATATTGTAATTATTTTGTTTCCTGTTTTAGTTTATACTCAGCTTGTATATATAGGGCCTTATTGTACACATGATAAATAATACAAACGTATTCAAAACCCTAAACTTGTCTCTTAATCTTAATTTCCGCATTCTTAATTACTTTCATGGTATCAGAGCCGTAAGGTTTTTTTTTCCGGGACCGGCGAAACCTTTTTTCGACTTTTCATCATTTACCAAGTACTTACCTTTACCCTTACCTGCAATGGAATACGTTGAAAACACAGAACCCAAACACACAGACACCCAATCCATCACAATGGCGCAAATGGAACATATGTTTCATTTATTCTAGAGAATGAATAAGGAGAACCAAGTCACTGAGTCCTCGAATACGGGCTCGGAATTACGATTGTCAGAAAAATTAAATTACCATAATTACACCAAATGGTGTAGACTGATTCATAGGGCTTTTGAAGGACGGGGACGGCTCAGTCACATCACCGCCGCCCCGCCTTCCACCACAGATCCGAATTTTCAGTCATGGAAGCAACGTGACTCGATGGTTTTTTCATGGATCATCGCGAATATTGAACCGGAACTCGTTAATCAATTTCTTGATTATGATACTGGTTGGGATTTATGGGTAGGGATTGAAACCCTACTTGGAAGTGGAAGAGACGAACTTCAGATCTTCGATCTGAGTTCGAGGGCTGCATCAGTTAAACAAAACAACGACACCATTGAGATTTATTTCATGAAATTGAACAATTTGTGGAAAGAAATTGATAGAAGGATGCCAAATCCCATGAAATACTCAGAAGATATTACTATCTTCAATACTTATGTGCAAACTCAGAGACTCTATCAATTTCTTGCTGGTTTGAATGAATCGTTTGATAAAGATGTTCGTGACTTGTTAAATCAAACACCTTTGCCTACACCGGACTTAGCTTATGCGACAATCAGAAGGGAGGTAGCAAGGCGTGGGGTTATGAGCCACGCGTCATCACTGGGACGTGGTCCCTCAGACATCGGCTCCGGTCTGGCCACCCACCGGTCAGAAAGGACCTCATTCCGGCGAGAAGATCGTACTAACCTGAGATGCAGTCATTGTAATGGCAAAGGACACAACAAAGAAAGCTGCTTCAAACTCATAGGTTATCCCGATTGGTGGGAGGATCTACAAAAAAAGAAGGCCGCCACCAAGGCACCGGTGAACCGGACCGGCGGCAAGGCACTTCTTGTTGCTGGAGACCCAACCGGCGGCACAGAGGAGCAAGGTATGGTTTTTAATTTTTCTGCAATCGAAAAACCCAAGGAAGAAAAAAGAGCCATGGCTGCCATGACTCTCTCAAGGACGGCGCAGGTGAGAGAAAGAAGTGAGGGTTTGTTGCCTCACTTAGGTTTTTATAGTGGGACAAATCATCAAGTCTCAAATGCAAGTACTGGACCCATTGATGTTGCTGGACCCACGGTTTATAAGGAGAGTTGGGCTAATGTTTGTGGGCCCAATTCTGATCAGTCTCATGTTTCACATATTAATTCCTCGCCTTGGATTTTTGATTGTGGTGCTACAGATACGATGACCTTTGATAAAAATGATATTAAAATTTCTAAACCGACTCCCCGTACTCATATACAAACTGCAAGTGGAGATTTGGTTCGAGTTCATGGTTCTGGATCTATTGATGTGTCATCGTCAATTCATTTGAATAATTGTTTGTTTATTCCGAATTTGTCCCATAAGCTATTATCCATTAGTCAGTTGACTAAAGAGCTTGATTGCACTGTTCTTATGTCTTCTTCTGGTTGTATTGTGCAGGATGCCCAGACGGGGAAGGTCATTGGACATGGTACTGAACGAGGAGGATTATACTATGTGGATGAGACAGCTCAAAATGGTCAAGCCTTGCTTACTCGTGGTCCTTCTGATCGTCACCTCTGGATGTGGCATCGTCGCTTGGGTCACCCTTCTTTAGCTTATTTACAGCATTTATTTCCTTGTTATAAGAACAGTGTTATGTCTTTTAAGTGTGAAACTTGTGTTCTTGCTAAAAGTCATAAACAAACCTACTCTCCTAGTTTGACTCGGTCTACGAGTCCTTTTGCTTTAATACATTCTGATGTATGGGGCCCAGCTCCAGATTTTGCTATTCATACTTTTCATATTATGTTCTTTTTGTGGATGATTGTACTCGTATGAGCTGGGTGTATTTTTTGAAACACAAATCCGAGGTTCATTCTGTTTTTGTTACCTTCTACAATATGCTTAAAACACAATTTCATGCTACACCACAAATTTTGAGATCTGATAATGGGGGGGAATTTATAAACTTGGCCTTACATGATTTTCTTTCACAACATGGCATGATTCACCAAACTTCTTGTCCCTACACACCACAACAAAATGGGGTTGCTGAACGCAAAAATCGTACTTTACTTGAGATTGCGCGTGCCCTTCTTATTGAATCCCATACCCCCGCTTCTTTTTGGCCTGAAGCCATTGCTACTGCAACTTACCTTACCAATCGTCTTCCTTCCAAACCTTTAGCCTACAAAACACCTCTAGCCACATTGGGCTCCTTTGTTTCTTTACCTTCTCATCATTCCTTACCTCCTCGCATATTTGGCTGTGTTGTGTTTGTTCACCTTCCCAAACAAAGTCGTACCAAACTTGAACCCCGGGCTCTCAAATGTGTGTTTGTTGGATATGGAGTAAATCAGAAAGGGTATCGTTGTTTTGACCCTATTCAGAAACGCATCTACACCACTATGGATTGCGATTTCTTTGAGGATACCTTTTATTACACCCAGCATAGTTCTCAGGGGGAGAGTAGGAGTGATGACCTAAGCTGGCTGTTGAATTCTTTACCCCTAGTTGTGACTGATACTGGACCAAAAGAGCAAGTAGGCAATACTACCGATGCTGTTTCTGATTACATAGTATCTCCTCTTCAGTGCGAGTCACCCCCGTCTGATGAGCATCCAAGTTCTCCTGAGGTATGTTCTGAGCTTGAGCCTATACATGATATTGTTGATGTTGATGATAGTATTGTTCCTACACCTGTTAGTAACCCAAACAGGTATGAGTTGCCTCCACGCAGCACAAGGGGAATACCCCCAAAGAGATATGATCCAGATTTTGAGGCTCAGAGGTCTAGATATCCGATTGACAGGGAAAGTAATCAGGTTCTTTCTGAAAGTGCTTTGGCTTTCAATACTTCTCTTTACTCCAGTGATATACCGAAAAATGTTGATGAGGCCCTACAGAACCCGAAATGGAAGAAGGCAATGGAGGAAGAAATTATGGCACTTGATAAAAATGAGACATGGGAAAAGTGCGAGATACCGAAAGGTAAGAGAACAGTGGGTTGCAGATGGGTGTACACAATCAAGTATCATGCTGATGGTACTGTTGAACGATATAAGGCGAGATTGGTTGCACAGGGATACACTCAGACATATGGAGTCGATTACTCTGAAACTTTCTCTCCGGTTGCAAAGATAGATACGATTCGGGTCCTCTTCTCGATTGCTGCTAATAGAGACTGGCCCTTGCACCAGTTTGATGTTAAAAATGCGTTCTTACATGGAGAGATAGAAGAAGAGGTTTATATGAGAGTTCCTCCTGGTTTTTCTGATGGTTACAAAGAAGGTGAAGGGTGCAAATTGAGAAAGGCTCTTTATGGTTTGAAACAGTCTCCCAGAGCATGGTTTGGCAGATTTACAGCAGCTATGATGAAGTTTGGGTACAAGCAAAGCAATTCAGATCATACACTGTTTCTTAAGAGACAGAATAATCTTATCACATGTCTGATTATATATGTTGATGATATGATTATTACAGGTGATGACAAAGAAGAAATTGAGGCTCTTAAGGGGCAATTGTCTCAAGAATTTGAGATGAAAGATTTGGGACAGCTGAAGTATTTCCTTGGTATTGAAGTTCTGAGATCA
Source organism: Amaranthus palmeri (assembly GCA_019776075.1). Taxonomy (NCBI): domain Eukaryota; kingdom Viridiplantae; phylum Streptophyta; class Magnoliopsida; order Caryophyllales; family Amaranthaceae; genus Amaranthus; species Amaranthus palmeri. The sequence continues at coordinate 1,151,165 of JAAKBH010000029.1, read as the reverse complement.
AAAGGTGGAATCTTCATTAGCCAAAGGAAATATATCCTTGACCTGTTAGCAACAACAGGAATGCTTGATTGTAAGCCAGCAGATACTCCTATTGTTATGAACCATGGTTTGCAGATAATTGAAGGAGAGAAATTGGCTGATAGAGGGCAATATCAGAGAATGGTGGGTAAGCTCATATACCTATCACATACGAGACCTGACATCGCATATGCAGTGGGAGTGGTTAGTCGTTTTATGCATAAACCACAAGTTCATCATATGACTGCAGTAATGAGGATTCTGAGGTACTTGAAGGGAACGAGTAGTAGAGGCATTTTCTTTGGTAAGAATGGTCATTTAGATCTCTTGGGATATACTGATGCAGACTGGGCAGGAGATAGAGATGACAGGAGATCCACTTCTGGATATTTCACCCTTCTAGGAGGAAACTTGGTTACTTGGAAGAGCAAGAAACAGAAAGTTGTAGCATTGTCAAGTGCTGAAGCTGAATTTCGAGGCATTGCAAAGGGAGTTACAGAGATTATATGGCTAAAGAAACTCTTGAGTGAGTTACATCTTCCAGTTAGCAAGACATGTAAACTTTTTTGTGACAATAAGGCAGCAATAAGTATATCAGGAAATCCGGTTCAACATGATCGCACTAAACATGTTGAAATTGATAGACACTTCATCAAGGAGAAGCTAGACAACAAGATCATCAGTCTTCCTTTTGTCAGATCAAAGGATCAGTTAGCAGATATTCTCACTAAGGCCGTTTCATCAGAGACTTTCGAGCAAACCTTGTGCAAGTTAGGCATTGGAGACCCGAAGACCTAACTTGAGGGGGAGTGTAGGAAAGTAAATATTAGCAGAATATTAGCATAATATTTAGAGAATATTATAGCTTGATTAGTGGGATTGTAATATTGTAATTATTTTGTTTCCTGTTTTAGTTTATACTCAGCTTGTATATATAGGGCCTTATTGTACACATGATAAATAATACAAACGTATTCAAAACCCTAAACTTGTCTCTTAATCTTAATTTCCGCATTCTTAATTACTTTCATATAATATGTTACACGCCTCCTCATATAAGAGTCCTTTGGGTTGGAAGTGTGAATGCAACATAGGTCACCCTCATACAATATGGCGTTTGATATTCTATTTTAAATGAAGGATGATTGAGATACAAACCACAAAATTCTTGTCACGCTAGCTTTGATATATACGGCCATGTCAAAGAATCAACTCAATCAAAAGCTTAAGATAATGTTTGAGGCTCATATACTCTAACACAGAATCGCCGCATGTTATTTTTTACATCGCTCTTAATTTGTTATACACTGGCTATAATGATGATGATTCATCAATGACTCTTAATTTGTGTTGTATTTTTAATTCATATGTTAATATATAGTCAAGTAGAACTTTTTTGATTTGTATTGATGTATTTTATGAATATCTATTTTTCATAATTACTGCAAAATTAGAAACATTATTAGATATTATGAATTGGCAAGTGTACACTAGTACTGAAGAGTAAATACCACGCATGTAGGGGGAAGTATTATTGTTCTTTATACTGAATTCCATGTTTCACTCAATATTGTTTTTAAAAGGTTAAAATATATATATTTTCAATTAAATAAAAATATTTGGTTTTTAACAGGAGTATAATTAGAATTGGCTATGAAGTATATGCATTAATGTTACGATATTATGGAGACAATTAATTTTACACCATCTAAGAAATTTTTTAAAATTATGAATGAATATAAATATTAACAACAGTATGTACAATGCAAAACGGCAGAGTCTTACACGCATGCATTTTATAAAGAGAATTAATAACTAAAATTTAATTTGGACTGTTAATGTTTGTTTAGGTGTATAATTTGATTTGTAATTGATGTATAGGAAGTAAATTTGAATATATATTATTGTTTTTATTTTCATTATTTGGAGTCTAATTATGAATTATCTACATCAATAACTCTTTGAAAACATTCCTTTTTGAAAGTATAATCTTGTTATATTTTTTTATTTGATAATATATCAAATTTTTAACTTTCTATCATTATTCAAAATTGAAAATATTAATGAAAAATATTTGTTTATAATATTTTGTTAGTCTTATCATTAACAAGGGCAGAGTAAAATTGCGTATAGTTGATTCGAGTAATGAAAATGAAAAGAAATGTCAAATAACTTATGTATTGCACTATAAGAACAATTTCACACTAAGGGTTGTATTACATAGAGGAACATATATAAATAACAAAACAAACTCAAGAACATTCTCCACTATGAGAGCTTATTACACCACATTGAAATCAATCAAACATAAAAGCATTAAACACACACTCACACAATTTTAAGTTTTTGAGGCACATAGCCAAATAAGACAAATGAAATACCAATAAGCTTGATTAGTAATATGTCCTTCTAGTTTAAGGACAAGTGAAACCTTGAGGATATTGGCATCCACATTTATTAAGAAGCAAGCTTAGGGAAAGAGGAACATCAAGATGGAGTCCTAACACATTAGCTCTAAGGGCAGTGCATAGACAAACCGCAGCATCGAGATCAGCTAGGTTTTGTAGGAGACTACAGCATGGTCGACTTGGAGGGGTTCCTAAAGTTACCTTAAGCAAACCATTAAGCACATCGGCACATACTTCAAGCTTGAGAGTATCAATAGGGCATGTCCTTGGCGGGTATGTCGCCGACACGACCGAGAAAAATGTTATGTTAAGGGCAAGGAAAAGGATTAGGGTTGTGTTGATGGTTTTGGATGCCATTTTTGGAGTTGGATAGGTGACTATGTTTAGTAGGGAAAGTGTAAGTATTAATTTACGTGTTATGAAGGTTGATATGAAATGAAATGAGATTAAAGGGGTTTTTATAGGCTTAATTAGGGCTTGTTTAGTGTATTTTTATTATTATTTTATAAGGGTCAATGGCCCACATTATATGGGCTAAATTTTTATGGCCACAAGTCTAACGGACTAGGATGAATCCACAAAATCTAACGTCATATATTGCTTGTAACGCTTAAACGGCTTTGACTTTCAAACATTGTATACGTTTACTCTCTTCTAATTGGTGATAATTTTCGGTGGGTTTACATATTTGTCTTAAGAAAATATATAGTAATTCGTTGTAAAACATATAATATTATTTACACCATATATTTATTCAGATCTATTACATCTAAACATGGCCGGAGTAAAAATAGGAAAATTATTGAAGGTCTTGTGCAATTTTAAAAATTATGCTATTTTTCTGATAATTTTGTATCTTTAAACCCTTAATATATATTACATAATATTCCCTCCTATTCAACCTATTAGTCCCATTTACTTTTTGTACATTTTTTGAGACAACATTTCAACCATTAATATATCTCTAATTATGCTTGATTAAAAATTATAAAATTTTGATATTAATAATTCTTGTATTGAGACGAATCAAACAATACAAGATCTCACTTGACAATGTTTGAACTTATAGGTTAAGAATAAAATACATATTAAGATGATAAGTGAATAGTAACCAAAAAGTAAATAGGACTAATAGGAAGAATAGGAGGGAGTATAATATTGAGGATTCTAATTTTTCGGAGCCCTATGCGGTCGAACATGTTGAACATGCTCAGAACCTCCCTTGCATCTAAAAAGTTAAAAGCATATGGTTTGTAGATGTTGAGACCGTCTCAAAAGGCATTATATAAAGAAGTTGGTAAAATCTTTAGTAAAAATATCAGCAATATATAGTATTAGACGAACCATAAAGAGCATGCAACCTATCATGCTTAATTAGTTAGACTTCACACAAACACGATGAATATCAAGCTAAGATTATATTAAGGCATGCTTGAGTACCTTAAATAATGTAACGAAAATCGTAATGTAAGATAGTCATATTCAACCATTAGATCACGCATGAAGAGGCATATTTGCTGAACAACATATAAAATATCTGATTTGGTAAAGTTCGACGCTCAAAAGCACCAGCTAAGCAACAATACATTCAAGATCTCGTCGTTTCTTTTGAGAAAGGATAATATCCGATGAATGATAAGTCATCGAGACAATACTTGAGTAGACCTAGATCCTTCATTGAAAATTCAAACCTCAATTTAGGTATGATACGTTTATGGACGAAACAGTGAGAATAATATCATGCTCATAAAAAAAATAAATTACATGATTAAATCTAATAATATCTATAAATGCAATTTATAAGAAATATATAATAAAATTTTATATCTTAAATTAAATCTGATAATATTTTACAACAATATATTTTAACATAGTCATGTAAATTATTTCTCTTCTTATGCAAAATCTTCTAAATTTTAAAAATAAAAAAATAATGTAGTAATACTCAAGGACAACACATTACAAAACTTTTTTTTTTTTTTGAAAGGACACATAAATTCACCGAGTTATCGAGTACTCCCTCTGTCCCATTGAAATTGCATCATTTTCCATTTTGGTCCGTCCCACTTGATTTGCAACATTTTTATTTTTGGATAATGGCCCACCATTTTCTTTTAATCTCATCCATACATTTTAACTCTCTTTTAATTTCATCCACACAATTCATTCTCTCTCTTCATTTATTACCACTTTCTTAACATTTACCCATTTTCTCTTTGATGCAAATCAAAGAGTACGGAGGGAGTATGGTTGTTGGGCACTAAATTTGAGGTTTGAATGGCACGTTCATTTCTCAACGGAAGCAATTTGAGACTAAAAAAATCTTAATCTTCCATCATTTTCAAATCAATAGATTTTCAACACTTCTTTTTTTCCTTCTCTTGATCTTGATTTAAATTAATTAATTAATTTATTTTCTTTTTACAATATCAATGAGGAATTAAATTTATTTTAATTAAATTAAACTTATTTTTGTTAAACTGAACTAATTATTATCAAATATTGTGTCTTAAAAGTGAAGAAAATTGCTATTTGATCGTGGACCCTGATGTATATAGATATGTGTTATAGTATATAACACATCATGATGCTCCAATAATTAGCTTAAACTTGTAGTTGAATTAGTTCCTCAACATAGTATCAGAAGTCAGTGTGACGAGTAGTCTGGGATTTAAATCATCTAGAGACTTTATATATCAGCTTAAACTTTTAGTTATAGTCGAAAATTATATTATATACTCTAATAGCAATATGATGGTAGAATATTATGCATAGCCATATATTAAAAGTTGCAATCAACTATTTGTATAAGAAATACTCTACATGTACATAAATGTTAACATCAACAATGTCAAAATCCCACTAATATTTGTATGGGTTGAATGTCACCTTATTAAACACCTTTATCAAAATCCTATACCAATTTCTGCTGCCGCGATGCAACCCATATTCACACTCCTTTGGACTTTGATTCCTGCTCAGTAGTCTCAAGGCCCGACCGGTCCTATAAGGATTTAAGGGGCACGAGGGACTTGTGCTCAGATTCATTTAAAAAATTTTAAAAATAATGCTTTAATATTTAATAGTTAGATATATGATTTTCAAAAAAAAAAAAATAGTTAGAAACCTAGTTATAATAATATATTTTGATTAAAGACTCATAATTAATATGACACCTTATACCGAAACTAACTAGTCTAATTACTCACCGTTTCTAATCAACTACAATATTATGTGCTCAAATATATGACTCATAGAAACTAAGGAAGTTAAACATCGATTAATTAATATTATTTTGCTTTAGTTTTATTACATATTGTTTCAGTTTTATAGCTTATTTTTAGATACTAATAGTGTACGGGGTTTTACTTCCAGTGGGGGTTTTACTTCTAGTGAGAACCAAGCTTATATGAAAACCGTAAAAATCAATCTACCTGATAAAAAAATATTATTTTTGTTAACTCTTATCCATACACATTTTTTCGTTCTCTCTTTTTATCATATTCAAACAATTTAATTATTCCAATTATTTTTTTATTAATCTTGTAATAGTGTGTTGTTGCAAAACTGCTAAAAGGAACAATACTTATTGTATCCAAGTTTCTTATCATTTGCGCTTTACTTATTGGGATAAACAGATATTGGACAACATTAATTAATCACCATTAATACATTAATCACCGATTTTTTTTTTTTTTGAGATTATTAATCTCCGAATTAATAGTCCTTCTCGCTTGAGTTTGCGGGTATTTAAAGGCTAAATATCATGTCTTCCTTCCCTCGACCTCGAGATCGAGATTTTGGGCTTTATCCAATGTGCATCGAGTCTGGAATCAAGAGTATTTGTTCCCCAGGTAGTTAAAATAGGTACACCATGTAAAAGAGATATCAGCACCATTCACAAATCACAACAAAAGGCGGTCTCAAATCAACAGAATGTAGCCAAGCATATCCATATAAATTTGTAAAACAAAAATTAAAAGGAAAGCTAAGCCATTATTTTAGCTAATCCAGAAATACAAATGGAAATGACATTTAAATGTCCAGGCAATGTAGCTAAATAACATTTGCGATACAATTCCTGGTGTATATCCATTTATGGCTCTCCGCCAAGCTCTTCCCTCAAGTTGTCATATGGAAATACCTTAGGTGTCTGTTCAGTACAAAAATAAGTTACATTGTTAGCTTAGAATGAAAATCTACTAAATAAATACTATCACAGCCCGTTTGATTAGCGAATAGCAATACTAAATGGTGGTAATAGAATTGATTTATAGTGTAACATTTCATTAGAAGTTCCATGTCATTTCCATGATGATGAAACTTTGATCACAAAAAAGTTTTTGTGTACAAATTTCCATTACCACCTTATACCATATCTCCTTATGGTATTGCATTAGAATGATATTTATGAAGAAAATAAGATGATTGGAGTTGGACAAGCATGACCATCTAGATAGCCAAGAGATTATTCAACCAAAATTACACTAGTTTTCATTCTCATTACCATCGTTTAATACCACCTACCAAACGGGCCGTCATATCAACATTGGCATGATGCAAAATACAATTAACATGAGAAAAAAGCTCTTCCTTGAAGCATGACACTAAAATCTTATTGGTGTTGTCTACTATAGAATCAAGATTTTGTGTAACAAAGCCAAATATTCCAAAAAAAAAAATGGCGCTGGTTGGTATGTTATAATGGCAAATCACGGCCTTATGATACTGAAGAGCTTATGACAAAAAATGCAGGAGTTTAACACTTTAATGTCGATAAACTTGTCAAAGTTGTTCCTTATTAGACTGAAATTATTTTTTGGAAAATTGTGATAGAATCCTCAAAATAGGTACTCAAATTTTATGCCAAGACTTTTTATTATTAAACCTCAGACGGCTAATATGTCCATTATGGCAAAACTCTTGCTTTTCGATAAAAATGCCTATGCGAGATATGTCAATATTGGGGAGAGGAAACCTCATCAAGATAGATCAAGTGGACAAAATTAAACTAATGTTCAATGAGAAAAATCTCATATGCAAAGGTTCTAGTGAATGAATATGCAGCAAGGATTACAAGAAAGAAGATGCACTTTATGGATGAGATGGGATCATGAGAGATCATGTACGTCAAGAAATAAAGCATGAAAGGAGTAATATCATGAGCATAGCATGTAATGGCAGAAAAAGAGTATGGGTTAACCATAAACAGATCAATAAGTCAATTGTACATACTACATACTAAAAACCATTTTCGGTGTGATGACTGATGATAAAACTTCAGGATTTTTTAAGGTACCTACTATTGATGAGCAATGAGCTAATTGAGAATGGATATAAAAATCCCTATGATTTACATACTTTACTGTAAGAGGACTTAAATTGAAACGTCATGTGAGAAATTACATCATGTCATGATACTAGCCTATTTGGTCTTCTAGAAATGAGTGAAAGCTTTCTCTAGGGTTTTGTACTCACATTTTCATGTCCTGGTTGTAAACATATAGTGAGACAGCTCAACCTAATTCGTTGTATAAATATGCAATTTGCCAAAAATTAGACCATAATGACCTGCGCTTGGTTCAATTCAGGATCTACAGATCAGGTAACCAAAGAGATGGAAAGTCCTGTCAGGGCCAATAAAATAGGTCCACTGAAAGTTTACCAATATTGTAAAATGGACGACATGAAATTCGATAACTAGTTATAAAGATGAGCAATAAGCTAGGAGAACATCCTAGGGTCACAAAATTGATCTGGAATTTTGTCAATGACAACAAAAAGAAAAAGAAAACTGCAGCTGAGATTTATCCTACAGAATGGCAATTTTGTCGACCAATGTCACAAGATCGCTAATTTCATTGCAAACGCAAATCGGAAAAAGGAAATTATGATCTGTTTCAGACTTTTTGGGGTCATTCTGAACGAACCGTGAATTCAAAAACAAAATGTATCCTGAATTACTCGTCATAATAGATCAATGGTCCAAAACCTCACAGGTTCTTCAAATGTGCTGTAAGGCTCTTCAGTTTTTGAAATCGGTGAGAAAACAATGTTTGAGTGATATATTGGTTGTATAGTGTAAATATTCCGTAAAAACTAGAATTCAAAGGTCATCATTCGGCCAAGAAAAAAATTTAGATATTCGACCTATTTCAAGCATAAAAACAAGGCTGCATCGCATCGCATTGCATTGGCCGCATTGTGAACGTATTTTCCACAGTCAAACCGCCAAAACATCAACATTTTTCCTAGGAGAGTTCAAACCTTTCTAATGCTTGTATTTATACCTTTCATTGCAACATTTTGGATTACAATTGATATGTTACATTTGCATTTCATCTTACACGTCAATTATGCAATTTTCCATTTTCTAGTTACATTTTTTTTTCTAAAATTCCTCACTGACATGGTTGCGATTGCGAATCTTGCTACAGTGTGGAAGTGAGTTGGATGATAAGGGAGAAAAGAGGAAAGAGGGAGATTCAGATTAGGTTGGAAGGAGGGAAAGAAAGATAGTTGGGGAGCAGCAATTAAAAAACTCTAAGAAAAAACTTTGATTATTGATCAAGTAAATAAAATAGGGATAGCATAATGTTTGACCTACACAACAAATCACACGCAGCCAAACTGCAATTTAGCAATTTAGTTGCACCAATCTGCAATTTGTGGTTTGGGTCATATAGAATTTAAAGTTAAGTCCTTCAAGATTTGCATCCTTATTGAGTGTTTTTCCTAAACTTGTGATTCATCATAAGATGTTGATGATCCCAATAGTGAGGTCACTGCTGTGATCAGAAAGACTGATCTTAGGCTTCTAGTGGTGAAGTCAAATTAGTTGAATAGGTCTCTAGCGTGATGTCTAGACTAGTAAAACCGAATACAGTTGAGCCAAACACAATTAGTGGTAATTAAGGTTTATGAAAAATTGTAATCTAGGTTCACAAATTAGAAAAAAGAGGACATTATGCAAGTTCGGTTAGGTTTATACTTCATAAATGGCTAATTCTGTTGAAAATCAATAGAATTTTAAGTGGTCTAGTTGCTTTTTCCTCAATGCGTATGACCATATGGACATAGGAAGTTTCCACCAAAAAAATTTTGTTTTAATTCCGCAAAGAGAGTAAAGCAACGTCTAGTAATCAAGAAAAATCAATTCACTACCCTCTTATATTTGCGCGAAACTAACACTTATTCAACAACAGTTTTTTTCCCCCAATACTACCATGTTCCATCAGATGGTCCAGTGACCAGAACAGCACAGTTTCATTGAACCAAAAATGTATGTAAACATTAACATTGGTATAACAGTGTCATTTATTGCTAATCAACCTCAAAACATTCAAACTTCAATTTTGAAAAGTTCTGGTTTTGCTAATGGTCCTAGAGCTCAAGTACGAAAGGTGAATACCCAAATTATGAAAACTAACATGAATGTCCTTCCACAAGTACACACATTGAGTTACTGTCTCTTGCAAGTATGAGCACAGTGGTCAAGTATTAACAAAGTGCAATTGTATCTTAGATCACCAAACCAACTACTTATTATCCAATTTGGTTTCGACACATTTACAAATACAATACATCAATCCTACATATCTCTAATACATATCTCTAATTATGCTTATAAAAATTAGAATAAGTATCCCAATTGACCGACTATATGTTAACTTATAGATCAAATATAAAATACAAATTAAGATTGACAAAAATGCACTATTTCAATCTAAATATCAACCCATGATTAAAAATTTGACAAAAATGTGATTTCACAATTCAATTAAAGACGAACAATTTAAGATCTATTAAACCCTAGAAATAAATAAATTGAACTTACAAAGGGGTATTTAGAAGCTTTATCATTCCAGACAGCAGCCAATCCAAGCGTCGCAAAGAATCCCAATCCTCCACACAACCAAGCTAATGCTTCATACTGAGAACAACCAATCAACCACATATAATATATCACAATTCAAACCCTAGAAATTCCCTCCCCAGAACCTGATCATAGCTAATCCTATGGTTGGGATACACTGGCTATGATGATGAAGAATTCAAACCCTAGAAACAAAACCGAACAAAATCCAAATCGATTAAAAGAGGGGCAAAACCTTTCCGACAGTATCGGCGATTCGATCGATGCAAGGTTCCGGAAATGGAGTGCCATTATCCCATACCAGCTCATCGTTAACCGGAAGCTAAATATTTTCCAAAAAAGAAAAAAAAACCGTGAGTTTGGATTGTAAATATATTGGCCAATGGAAGAGAGAAAATGAGATGATATGAGAGAAACTAAACTGGCTTGTCGGGGACGATGTGCTTGCCGACGGGGAGACCCATTCCGGCACGTTGACGGAGAGAAGTGCCGATCGAACGGGAAACGACGCCGTTTCCGCCTAGTATGTTGGAGGCTACTTTGCTTAGTCTTCCTGCCATTTTTGTTTCTTTCTTTCTCTTTCTTTTGATTTGCTTAGTCTAAACTCTGAAACTCTAAATTGTTTAACTATGGTTCATTAGTTTCCCACAGTGAAGGTCTTCCGGGTCAGATGAGTCCATTGCGCAAAAGGCCCAATGTAAGGATCTGGACCATCTGCGAAATTTGAAAAAAAAAAAAAAAGCTTATTAGGGAAAAAAGATTTCCAAAATAGAGTTTAGGAAAAACCTATTTTCCAAAATAAGAGTCTTCTTGTGTGATGCTAAAGTTTGGTTCACTTTTGTTGACTTTTCTACTGTCATCTGCTCTTACTATCAAGGTAACAGGGGGCTGTCGAAAAAACTTTTTGACTGAGTCAAAAACAAGTTAGCCAACTAATTGCTCGCTCTTGCTAACTAGAGGCAGTTGGGTTTACCTTTGTTGACTTTTCCTTATTGTCGTTCACTTTGGATGTTAATAGCCCACTGTCGGCCAAAGAATAGCCCGCTAATAGTAATAAAGGATGATTGTTTTCCCATATACCTTAACATAAACTTTTGTTCGTATATGGCCTATTGTTACTAATAGCGGGCAATTCTTTGGCTGACTTTTGTTGACTCAACTTAGGTAATGGCTCGTTAGTAATAACATCGAATACAACCAAACGATTGCATTGGACTAGGAGTAGGAGGCATTTATTTTGGGAAATAAGTTTTCCCAAAGCGTGTCATGAAATTTCTTTCACAAATAAGCTTATTTTCTTCAATTTTTCACCATTTGGCTTCAAACTTTAAATATCCAAAGTGCTTTTAGGTTCCTTTTGGTGGCTTGTATCAAATGGTAGTAATGAAAATAATATTAATATAAATAAAATATAGCATGTCGGTCTGATGAAGATGAAACTTTGATCATAAAAAAATCAGCCACCTTTCTAAACAAATTAAATTGTGTAGCATATAAATAAAAAATTATAAAATAGGTCGACCGTAAACTATGTTTAGCAATGTCATTCTCAGCGTCACCACCGTACTCAAATCTTCATAGATAATGTGGTGCAAATTACTCAAACATTCTGAGAAATTATGAAATAAAATTACATATTAAGTGTGTTGAAATTGATTTTAAACTTTTCAATCTTCACTCATTCAATTTTAAAGATTCGAACTTTATGTTTTCTTCTAAAAGTCTCACATTTAACTCATTTAGACTCTATAACACTAGATCGGATATTGAATATTATGTCGATTCAATATAATTTGATATAACTTACATTAAGAAAGATCGACACGTTAGTATATGGTATTAATAATCTCTCACCGTGAAACGATGTTAATTAAGAATTTTTTAAAGAATTAAAGATTGAATTAATATATATGCAATTTTTATCGTTAAAAAGTTAAAATACTACTCCATGTTAATTAAGAATTTTTTAAAGATTAAAAGATTGAATTAATATATATGCAATTTTTATCGTTAAAAAGTTAAAATACTACTCCATAACTTTTGATTAACTCTTAAAACAAATATCATTCATATGCAACTTTAAGTAGATAAAAAACTCAAATCAGTCAAGCCCAACAACTGTGAGTTTGTGACCATAACACTAGACCATTATCTAAGATTATACAAAACGATATGCCGATAATATAACAGAAAACCAAAATATTAAAACTAGATATGTATTAATCATATCATAATCATAATAATTAATAAAAATAGAGTAAATTAAACACCAAGCTGATTTTGCAATTCCAGAATAGTACGAGCACTTTTCTTAAGATGATTAGTTTCTTCCTCAGTGATTGGAACATTAATGACTCCTAAGACCCCTCCTCTTCCGAGCTGAGCAGGCAGGCTGAGGAACACTTCTCCATCATCAATGTCATGGAACCCCTTAGCCAGAACTGAAACCGGATGAATGCTTCGTTGATCTCGAAGTATGGATCGAGCCAAGCTGGCAACCGAGTAACCAACGGCCCAGGAAGTGTAGCCCTTAAGCTGGATCACCTCGTAGGCACAGTTTATCACCTCCTTGTGGATGTGCGTAAGGGTTTCTTTTTCGTACGCAATTTGTCGCTTCTCTAAGAAGCTCAAAATTGGTACGCCTCCTACGCTTATACTTGACCATAGCGCTACCGAGCTGTCTCCGTGTTCTCCTATTATGTATGCCTGTTTTCATTTTTAAGGCGTTATGATTGTAGGAGGAAAATTGGAGCAATAATAGATTAATAGGTATAACTTCAATTGTCGTAAATTGTAATGTTAACACAAGCGTAGAAGTTTAAAGTTAAACTAATAAAAATTGCTCTTTTCACTGTTCAATTCATGATATTAGTGTATTAAATTGCTCTTTTTGCAGATTTTTGTTGCCCGGTCAAGAAGCCAAGGTAAAGCCCTCGAAATTTCAAATTAAAGTTTACGAATTTTAAAATTTATTAAAATTTTAATCAATTTATGATGTAATTGTTATAAATAATTAAACATCGAATTTTTAATATCTTAAAACAATTGGTTGCCACTTGCTTGAAAAAGTGAAGAAATAAATTGATACATTCTAAAAGAACAAACTCAATCAAAAGCTAAAGTTGATGATAATGGACGCATACTAGTATATGTTATATATATTTAATGACTCCTCACACGAGAGTCCGTTGAGCTAGAAGTGTAAATGCACATAGGAGCTGAACATTCAACTTTAAATAAGAGGTGATTGAGATTCAAACCTATAACCTCTTGTCACGTTGATTTTTGATACCATGTCAACAAACAACTCAATCAAAAGCTTAAACTGATGTTGAGGTCCCCTGTGTTATATACTCTAACACGTCTCTACACACGAAAATCCAAAAAACTAGAAGTGTGGATGCGCACATGCGCATAAACCACTTTAAATAAAGGGTAGTTAAGATCCAATCCCGTCACCTATTATTACATTAACTTATGATACCGTATTAAGAAACCAGCTCAAAAACTTATTTTAATAATTTTAAAAATAAATTGTTGATTATTTTTATAAATTAAGTTCGTGATAATTGATATTTGATGAATGTGTAAACAATAAATAAGGTAAGAAAAAATATTGGAAGGTTAAGAGTTGTTTTGGAAAGAAATAAAAAGGAGAGAAAAATGTAATTAATAGGTTTTGAACATGTGACCATTGATATGTTAAGTAAAACTCTTACCAACTACTCTACCCCAATAGTATGCTATTTTACAATAAATTTTTAATATGAGGCCCTTTAGATTCGGGGGCCCTGTGCGGTTGGGCACCTTTACGGGCCCATAACCGCCCATGGTAAGTATGTAACTAGCTTTAAAAAAAACCAAATGAAAATAAAGTATTATATTTACTCTTCTAAAAAACATGCACATAGTAAGATTCAAATATGATAAATATGTCAAATAACCAACTCAACCAAAAGCTTAAGCTGATGGTTGAGGTCCCAAGATATGTTATATACTCTAACAAAATATCTATAAAATTTATAATAGCTTGACCATCACCCACATACTAATATCTCTAAATATAGAATTTTATATATAAATTGAATACTATCAATTAACAGTGATATATAATTCTACACAAAATTGTTGAAGTGTCCATGTGTTACACACATGTGAGTTATCTCACATCGGAGAAAGAGAAGAGTATGCATCATTTTATATGATCAAGGAGTAACTCCTACTATCACCAATTGATTTTAATAGTAAATCTTCTTTGGATTTATGGGTGGACTATTAACATTAAATAGCTTTTAGCTTATATTAGCCTCTGGTTATATTTTAATGTTACTAATAATATAAAGGCACAAAATGAAGTATAGTGGATAAAAAATTTTGAATTGATCAAGTTGAAAGAATTGGACTAATTAAGCTATACATGCTGAATGCAAACAAAAAAAGCTATTAATTAAAATTAAATTAATGTTACGCATTACGCTTCAACATCATGTAGTAAGTAAGAATATGTCATATTCGTGGCATATTGTAATATAAATCGATTATCATAAAACCAGAAGGTGTTAGGTAACTATTTTGTTTATTGTAATGGTAAAAGTATAAAATTAGTTCTATAGTTTACATTCTCTTTCAATTTAATCAAAGTTAAATTTTCTGATGTAATTTATAATGATATTAATAATTTAACTTTGTCATTATTTTACAACTAAAAGTATTAGTATTATTACTACGTACAAATACTCCAAAGATCAAACACATGGATTGTGTAAAACGACAACAACAAAGTGTTAAACGACATTCCTTAAAAAATGTTGATAATTGGTATTTCAGTAAATGCAGAATAATTAATTTAAGAATAGGAAAATTATTACCTGAACATCCTGGGCATTAACATCAAGATGATCAGCGATCAAGAACCGAAACCGGGAAGAATCAAGATTAGTACCCGACCCAATAACCCGATTAGAAGGAAACCCAGACAACTTCCAAGCAACATAAGTCAAAATATCAACAGGATTAGAAACAATCATCAAAATAGCATCTGGAGAAAATTTAACCAAAGGGGGAACAATCTTCTTAAACAAATTAACATTCCTTTGAAGAAGATTAAGTCGGGATTCGCCTGAGATCTGACGAGCCCCAGCCGTAACAATACAAAGATCAGACGCCGCAGTGACGGAGTAGTCCGTGGATGCGACGATCTTAGTGCGGGGAAGAAAAGCGGCAGCGTGCTGTAAATCGAGCATCTCCCCGCGAAGTTTGTCGGGGAGAGCGTCGACAAGAGCAAGCTCGTCGGCTAAATCTTGTGTAAGGAGAGTTTGAGCGATGGCCATTCCGACATTGCCGGTGCCAATGATGGAGATTTTAATGTGGCGTTTGGTTGGGGATGGTGGAGCTGCTTGTTGGATTGGTGCGAAGAATGCTCCGGCGATGTCGAGTCCTGCTAACGAAGTGGCTGATACTTCTTTCTTCATTGCCATTTTTTTGATTTGATTTGATTTGTATTATGATCTTTGATTGAAATGTTGGGTTTGATTTGGGGATGAAATTTATGGGGTTTTTATAGACGGATTGGTTTGAATTAGGTAAGGAAATCTTGGAAATGAATAGTTAAATGGAAGGATTTTGTTTTTCTTTTTTGAGGAATGGTCAAAAGGTAGGAGAAGAATAATAATAATAGTCGTTTCGTTCTTTTTTTTTCATCCACTTTATTTCTCGCACGCATTTTTTAATAAGTACAAATTATAAAAATTGTATATTAAAACAACTTTACATCAATATAAATCTAATAAGACGTTGTATGAATATATTTTATTTTTGATATATACTTTAAAAATCTAATTAAAAATTTATCTCTTTTAAATTGGATAAACTTAAAAGTGGTCAAATATGAAAAGTGAAGGAGTAAGTTATTATAGCCATGTATCGTAAGGTGGTTTGATTGGGAAAACAATGGTGAATGGAGTAGCAGATACTACGCGCTTGTCTGCTGCTGACTTGTTACCCAAGCAAATTTTCGAACTTTCTATATGAGAAGTCTAATAGAGTATTCAATTTCTTCATAGATATTGTTGAAAAAATACTGAGGTTTTCAATAAAATTAGTCTAGAAATTGAAAGAAAACATTGTATTTAATTAGAGGAAGCATATTTATTAAAATAATGATTTTATAATTTTGAAGAATCGACTTTTAAAAAGTAACTAGTAAGAAATGTAAAAACTTACAATATAAGGAGGAAAAAAACGATTACGACAAATAACATGTATGTATTTATGTGATTTAGCTAGCTAGCTAAATCTACCGCGAAAGAACAATATTAAGGCTAGAGTATAGATATTTGTGTGCTGAGAATCCATTTTGAGTTACCATATATTGTTCGTTGTATTGTGTTGAAACTAAATTGGACAAAACGATTAAGAAATTAATCATTAAAATAATGAATTATACATACACTTTATATGGCAATCTTGACATTTGGTGTTATTTAATCTCACAAAAATATGATTAGTTTTTTTTTTTTTTTAGAACAAAATATGATTAGCTATATGTTCTTCTAATGTGACTAATGTTAAGCAAACTAAATATTTCACGAAATGACGAAACTATATTGTATCAAACGAAACTTACGTGAAAATAGTTGTAAAAAAAATAAGGTCATAGATAATGTGTTAAATTAAACTAACTAAAACATGAATTTAAAAGACCATATATTACTTTCAAAAAACAAAAACAAAAAGAAAAAGAAAAAAAAAAAAGACCATATATACTTCTATTTCGTAATCCTATTCCTGATTCCTATTTTCCCATAGGGAACGTTCCCAAAATAAAATTACAAAGGTCAATTATTATAAAAACCAATTAAAATTAGTTTAATGTCATTATAATGAAAATTAAAATTTGTCCCAATTAAAGAACACATATCACTTTAGAGATAATCAACTCAATTCTTAATTATCCCTTCCTTTTTCTTTTTTTTTTTCTTGCTTACCTTGTATTCTCCCGTAACTATGATTTTGCACCCATTATATTTTGGGTGATATTTAATGAAGGGTGAAATTTAGTTGGAAAATAAGACAAAAAACAAGTGGATGATAGAAATAAGTGGTTAAGATGGAGAGAAAATAAAGTTTGTGGATGAAATTAAAAGAAAAAAAGTGGGGTCATAGCCAAAAAAAAAAAAGAAAAGGGTGCAAAATAAGTGGAACAAACTAAAAAGAAAAGAGGTGCAAATCAAAAGGGACAGATGAAGTACTTTCTTTATTTCATTATACCTGCCTTATGACTTTTTACGCAATACAATATGTTAGTTTGATCATTTATATATTGAATACGATTTAAATAAGATTTCACTTAATTAGCTATACTTTTCTTACACATTAGTCGCAAATCGCAATATATAGAATAAGCTTGAATGATAAATGGTAAAAATTGTAATGTAGCAAGTAATTTTATAACGGAAATAATTAGTGCCGCACTTATCGTAAAGGAGAAAGATCAGTTGAATGGTATAGGTAAAGAATGTAGCATCAGCTAGTTTTCTTAAAGAGAATAACATTAGCTAGTTTTATAATTCTAAACTATGTGCCATTTTCCAGCTATCAAAAACCAGCTTCGTGATCAGCCTGCCATATATCCAAAGCCTACATATCGGGGAGCTACCTTTTTCCTTGTCAAAGGAACGAAGTTATTTGTTTAGTCATTGTCTCATGTTCACAAATCACAACCAGTCAATGGCGAGACATGTCTATACAGAAGTCCATATTCAAAAAATAACGGAGTAAGTTTTGTAATATTCAAAGTCTGGATTTCTACATCCACAATCAGGGGCAAAGCCAGGATTTACCGTTAGATCAGGTGCTAAATTGTCGATATGCTAACAAGTTATTTATTATATAAAAATTAGTTAAATTGTGAAAATTTGAATCATATAGACTGAAATTAACTTGAATAATTATACTTCATATTAGTAAGGGGAGCCAAAGCCAAAATTACAAAAGATCACATTTTCGGCAAGCCGATGTGGCTTCGCCCATGTCCACAATCAGTGGCGGACCTAGGATTTGAAACATGGGGTTGCGAGTTTACTAAAAGCGTCTTGTTTTCATCAACAAAACATAACTTAAAAAACTACAACATAAATAAGAAACTCAACACAAATCTGATGCTTTATAAGTTAATTAAAATGATAATTTTTGATGTTATTCGTGAATAACAATTAATGAAATCACAAATACAAATTTTAATTCTGAATTGAAATCATCTAACTTAAAGCAAATTAAACATATGATTTATAAACATTCTGCAAAAATTATGATTTATACACAAATAATACCTAAATCATACACAAATGAAATTAATTTTATCATAATTTGAAGCAAATTAAAATTAAACCAAAATCAAATCATACTCAAACCACAATACAATACTTAATAAATTCTAAACAAATATAATTCTAATTCAATTTTAATAATTGACCCAATATAATTATGGAGGATTGGATTATTGGGGTTTGGACATTGGGCAACAACGGTGTAGTGGCGGCAGTAGTGTCGGCAGCAGTGGCTGTGGGCCGACTACGAGCAAGCGACAAGCCGGTAACAATAGTGCTTAATTGCTTGACACTTTTAAAACAAAGATTGGGAGGAAGAAGAGTTTAAAATGGGAGAATCATGGAAACTAATTGTCATTAATTTCCTTCCTTTAATAGTCATTAAGGTAATTGCTCTTATTAGCCTAGTGGTATGAAAGTGTGATTAATTATCAATATTTGGCAATAGGTTATGAGGTCAATACATACATATTACTTCGTTGATTTTTTTATGGGGTTGCGTATTTGGCAATAGGTTATGAGTTCAAGATATACATATTACTTTCTTAATTTTTTTAATGGGGTTGCATATGCAACCCCATCACCTAAGCTAGGTCCCCCACTGTCCACAATGATGAAACCTGAAATAACTAAAAGTGAGAATTTTATACACGAAAAAAAGAGATTTTATGCATGTATTCCTACTAGAAATTATGAATTATTGGGAAAGACAATTTCTTTAAAAAACTATTTCTTTGGGTTGATTTAAAAGCAAATTAACTAGTTCACAGAAGAAATAAAAACTTTCAAAATAAAAATCACACGCTTCTCTTCTTATGAAGTTATTTTTTATTCTCTTATTTTAAAACCTTAGCTTTCCTTCAGCATAAATTTACGTTATTACATCTAATATTTATTTTTTTTATTTTCGAATATTTTAAATGTTTTATCATAGTGGTTAATATATGTGTTTATAGAATGAATATATTATGTTTTTATATCGGTTAAAGTACACATTTACAAATGTTAAAGTTGGTGTTAATGGTAAATGTAGTAGGTGTTTATGATATATGAAATTGGTATTTACAATTTTTGAAATTAAAATTTGCTCAAAGCTTAGATTGACTATTTTGTCAAATGACTTTTTGTGTTTTTTTTTTCAAATTTTCCATAGATGATTGTTAGCTAGAAATTCTTTACTTTCAAAAGCCAGGCCCAAAAAGTACAACTATCAGGCTTCAAGTTTCCAACAAGGTATCTCGCTACGACTGGCGTGCGCCGTGCGGATCCCTTATCGGCTCTTCCCGGTTCACACACACAGATAACTCTTCAAAGCTATGGGAGTGGGCAAAGAAATGGAGGAATTAGAAAGAATTCAAAAACAAATTCTAAAAAGAATAGCAGACCTTGAATTTCAACTATCCTTTTCTCTTTCTCTCAATTCCTCTGACCACAACGACGCCGACGCTTCCAATGACGCTACGGCCGAACGTCTCTCCTCAATCCTGCGTTCCAATGGTGTCAAGGATTTCACTTTCAAGCTTGTTCCCTCCGATTATTATGATCGTCCTCTTGAATTCAGACGAGACATTCTTTCTGCACCTTCCATTCATCATCTTTGCAAAAGTATTGTTTTGGTATGTATTGTTTTAATTGATTTTTGCTTATTTTTTCAAGGATGCAGATAAACATTAGTCAGTGTGGTATGGATTTGTATTGGTTGGTGTATGTTAAGCGTATAATACGGTGATTGTTCTAATTTTGAGTTTTTTTTTTACCTTTATTGATTAAGTTTGGTTTGAAAACTTGCATTGCTATTAGCATCTGGTTTTTTGGTAAAGAAACTTTTTTGGTTATAGAATAGGCCGGAGAGGGATCAATGAGAATCAAACTCAGGTTTCTTGAGGAATATGGTACTTGCCGCCACGGAGGCTAGACAATTTGGTAAGCTAAGCTTGATGTGCTTTATTGATGCAAGTACTAGAATGAAGAGTATATTTGGATAAAGAAGGAGGAAAGGGGAAGGGAGGGAAGTTTGATGAGCTTTAAGTTCAAATCTCTCTTTAGTAAGAAAGATTTGTTTCTCACAAAATTGGAATGGTGTCGACCCACCAATCTCCTCCGCTCCCCATATGCTATCTAGATGGAGGGAAATCCATCTGTTAATGACTCTAGTTTCTAGAACACAAACAAAACATAATTTTTTCAGTCGACTTTGAGAAAACACATGTGCTGATATGTGGCCTGGAAATCGTTATTTCAGCTCATTGGTCATTAGGTTGAGCCTTGAGGATTGAAATTGCTATTTGCACTTAAAGAACTTGTAATAGTTGCAAACACCCCTCATTTTCTTCGGTATCTTTCCTAGGGAAGTAAGCTCGATATTATTATGTTGTAAAGGAGATGAGCCTAGCTAGACTTAAAATATAAGTTCTAAAAAGTCAGAAAGAGCAAACCGGTATTAGAATGTTGTAGTTCTAAACAAGGTTCATCTCACAAGTCATAGCCTGAGTTCAACTTGACCTTGACATTTTTTATTGATATCTCATGTTGAGATCAAGATACAAGTATGTTCATTAAGCAAAAATCTACACGCTCTAGTGAAGGAACTCATCATGTAAGTTGTCTATTGAAATATGATTCAATAATCACTGTTGATTGAACCTTGAGGGTTAGGTTAACTGGTTGAGCTCTGGGATTGTACCCTAGAGATTACATGTTCAAGTTCCTTTAGGGCCACTATAAGTTTTCCTAATTGTTAACTTTAGGGTTTATAGGAATAGTTGGTGTACGCAAGCTGAATCAAAAACTCGGGTTAACAAAAAAGTCACCGTTGAATGTTGATATGGAAGCTTGAATATGTATTGGATGTATGAAAAAAGATGCATGGAAGATCTTAAAGTGTATGAAAAGTGTTGCCTTTTGCCGTCTTGTTGTCTACTTGAATATGGTGTTGTTACTTGGCAGAGGTACTTATTGTGTCTAGGTGGGAATTTTTGAGTGGTGACTAGAAAATATGTATCGAGTAAATGAGGAAGATATATGAAGGAGTCTAGAGTGTATGAAAGTGCAGTGATGTTTCTTGTTTCCGTACTGTTTAGTCAAATGCGCAATGTAACTACCAAGTGCTTCTAGACTAGTGTTGCTAGTATGCTTGGACGAGCACAACCTTAGCTTGTTCATTCATGCACCTTGTTACTAGATGTTCGACCTTGCTTTAAGTGCTCTATTGAGTACACCTTGCATTTGAATGAACATGATGCCCTTATTCTGTGTGAAGATAGAAATGAATCGATTCATTTCTTGCAAAACTTAGTTTTAACACCACAAGAGAGGAAATTTGTAGAGAGATTGGAGAACTCAAACTAGGACTTTTAGTGAGAGTTCTCTCTAGGAATCTTGTCCCCTTGTGCATTTGTGAATAATTAGTGAGATATTCTTTTTGTGTGACGTCTAGTAACTTTAACAATTATCATTACAATTGAGTTTCTTGTTTGGGTGTATTTTATAGCATTCAAGTGAATTTGCTTGAAGGGTTTTCTCACTTCTCAAATTTGTGTGTTCTTGTGCGTCATTTTTAACTTAATTTCTTTATTAACTTTACCTTGAGAAAGGGGAGGAACTATTCAGGTACTTGTACATTCAAGAGCCTATTATAGTAGTCGATTGGGTTTTTAAGTTTTAACTCTTGCCTTTTTGCAATAGAGTTACCCCAGTTTAATCGTGAGCTTTTACTAATTCCTAAGGATGATGTTTACTATACTTAACGAAATGCCTCATGCCCAAATCCGACACAATTTGGCTTCAGATTGACTTGAATTCTAAGTTTCAAGGTGCTTCCTTCCATAGCTTGTAAGATGGGCACCTTAAAAATTCAAGGGCTCATCATTTGAGAAAAGTTTAAGAAATATGGTAAAGAGGAGAATCTTAGCTTTGGTTTGATCTCTTTTCTCTAATACGTGGTGTGAACTTAAGTTAGCTTGAAGTATAGCACTCGCTTGACCAGGCGGCGTGTAAATATAATTTCTCGAATAATTTAGTAGAGAGTTTTCTAGTCTTAATTAACCAACAAAAAACTCTTTTCTTTTAAAGATATCGACTTGAAGATGATCTTTTTAGCTTCCCCCTTTTGTTCTAAGTCATTAACCCAAGTCATTGTTTCTTGATGTGTTGACCGGCATTAATGATTTAGCACCTTGACGTCCAAACCGATTGATGCTATCTGTTGTAGTTTATGTAATGAAAAGCTTTAAAGAGTGAAAATTTAGGAGCCTCTTGAAAATTGCTTAGAATCTCAAATAAGTTTGTTTGCGAGCTATATCAAGACTTTTTTCTAAAATAAAAATTATATTGATGGAGCAAAAAAGGTACAACAGTAGGGATGATCAAAAGAAAAAAAAAGCTATTATAAGAACTCCAATCATTCTCGCATTAAACATTAAAAGAATAATGCTCAAAAAGACCATTAGCTTTAACCCATAAAGTTTCTTGGAATTTCGCTTTGTTTATCCAACGATAGAAATCAATCACAAAAGGTAATATGATCGCAAAACTTCCACACGCATTGAAGAGTTAAGGTTTCCCTTATACCCTTGATCTCGATAGAAGGTTTTAAGGAAGTCATGTATGATTAAGTTTTTGAGTGGCAACATTTGTCCCAAAAAGTTCTCACAAAAGTGGAACAAAAGTTGATACAAAAAAAACGCAGTCATGAACTATGGAAAGGCAGTGAGGAAACACAAATTCTTAAATAAGACGGCCTCATAGTGAGACTATCTATATGACGCTCGCCCATGTGCATATAGTGTGTTAGAGTGATTACGTGCAATTTTAAAGTGATCAATTGTAGAAATGAGATAATTAGAAGGGTCCGTCTCATGGTGAGACGATATCATACAAGACTACCATACTGGAAGGCTGGGAGAAATACTAGCCAACAACATTCATCCTTGCTATCTCGTATGACTTGACTATTTAGCATAGATTTTTTATTCTAGAAACAAACTGATTATGGTCCAATCATGAATTATGTAATTAATAACACAGGCACAAGATAAGTGGCTTGGGATTTTTGTGAAAACTCTAGCCCGTTGAGTTTATAGTAAGAAGGTTTTTATTCCTATTGTAGTCCACTGTCCAATGAAATCATCAACTTTAGGCCTAGCATTTGACAATTAACTTGTAATCAAGTATCAACCATCCTATCACAACCATCACTCAAATTGACAATGTGGAGAATTCCCTTAAATTTTAATGTGAATGCTTCGATGGATGTGTGGGCAAACCTTGAGTGATAGAATTTGAAACGAAGATTCAAGAAAAGGTTTAAGAGTTGAAAATATATAGGAAAAGATGAATGAAAATCATTTAAGATGATTTGGGTATTAGTGAACCGGTAAAGTTTGAAAGACTTAAAAAGAGAGCGAGGAAGACCGAAGATGACTTGGAGGACATGAGCGGAAAAAGATATGAAGGATCTAGACTTATTGAGATCGTAGACAATCAAAATGAATAGAGAAGAAAAATACATATGGACGACTTTTGGAATTGATATATTAGTGCATGAAGCCAACCTCAAATTTTTGGGATTAATGCTCTCGCATTGCTGTTTGTTGTTGTACAAACTTTTGGAGATCCCGTGCATTTTGGCCTTGCTTATGTGGGTCATCTTTAAAAATTTTGAGCCATCAGTGACATACCACATCTGACATTTGTTAATTGTTATTTAACTTAAACTGGTTTGCAGCTCATACTTGAGTTTTGCCTTGCTGGTTAATGGTACTTTGGAAATTGTTATGAACCTTTCCTCTTTCTTTTGCGAAGTTCAAGTTCTATATTTCCATACTAGAACTTATTTTTGGTCCATTCCAATTATATCGGTAAGGGAGATCAAGCTGAAGGAATTTAAGCAAAATGGAGTGTCCTCTCCAGTCAAACAACGAAAAAGGCCCTCGTGAAGAATATAGTTGAGCTTCTTTACCTGAATGTTGGATGGAAGAATGCTTTTTCTAGAAGTCGTACGTATGGTACTCAACAAATTGAAGGCAATGGGATATCCCTGGTTGGTTATAGATGGACATTTTATGTTGTTTAACAGAGACACCTTGTTGTTATCGAGCTGCATGCTTTCTCATCTACAGAAGGTTATCATTTGTAGAGACATAAGGACAATTTGAAACTTGATGCTTGTGTTGACGAAAAACCTTCTTTGGAGTGAAATATGATTTCAGTAAAGATTATATTTGTTGACAATCAGCTGTTTTCATATTCTAGGCTTTCTAGCTGGTGCCTGTCCATTTTAGAGTCACTGGTTCTTCTACTTAAAGGTTTATTCCACTTGAGGAAACATGCACACACATTTTTATACATCAACAATTGTTTGTTCTATTTTGTTTTCGGGAAAGGATGTGGTGTGGGAGAGGAGTGGTGAAATTGATTTGTTGGTACTTTCATCTAGCACAAAAGATCCATGTAAAATAGTACTTTATGTTCCGCAAGGAAGTGTAAATTCACCTGTTGGGAGATTTGCCTTTTTATTTTATTTTGAGTTTATGATCAATCGAAATCTTTTACATCCAACTCATGTAGCTTATTTTTTGTTTTGTCTTGCATATATATGTTGTTCTGATGCACATAGTCAATGTAACCATTTTTTCACTTTTATTTCATTGAGTGGCAGTGCGTTTGACTCAAAAGTACACTTCTGCTGCTAATAGCTCTCATCAGTTTCTATTTTTTCTTTAGGTGAATACTCAAGCCCAGTCTCATGTTGTTGATTGTAGCAACCGCTACAATTCAAAGTACTATGTTGTTGTTGTACAGGTGCTCATCTATGCTATCTCCTAATATGTCTCTAAAGCATATGAGTTTGTGGTTCTTTATTCTTATGAATTTTATTTTCAGTATACTGCAAGATTCAATGCCGAAATGGTCAAGAACTACCTATATACACTCAATGAGGGCAAAGTGCCAAAAAAGAAATTCAACTGTAAGTAATTCTTTACTCCAATGTAAATTATTTTATCCTGACTATAGAAGGGCTCTATTTATTGAACTGAGTTTATTTCATAAAATTTGGTCTCCCTGCTAGATTCTAGATGGCTTGATTTGGAAATGAATTTGTTTTGGTTGCTGACAGTTGAAAAATCTTTTCTGTTACAAGTTTTTATAACTAAATCTTACTTGCATGACCGTTGCTATTGATTCCAACACGTACCCAACTCGTAATACTAGAGTTCGACGCATATTTCGGTCAACACTCAACACTCCATTCAAGTGGTATTGATCCGAACACTAATTTGACGCTCTTTGTTAACGAGTTGAATGGAACTCTACATTGGAGTAATTTAATGTAGTGTGATTAGATAAGAACAAGTTAAGCATTCAGGCTGCAGTTTAAATGAACTCTTCCTAATTTCAATTTCTTGTGGATACCTAGATTGATATTTGTTTTTCTTAACTCTCTGGAAATAAGTTGTTTTAAGCCTGAAGAATCTTGTTTGCTTTTGCCTTCAGAAATGTTTCAGTTGCAGATATTAAGCTTATCATAATGATTCTGTTTTGGTATGCTCCTTTTCATTTTCAATGTTCAATATCTGAATCTTCTCGTTTGGCAGTGAGGCTTGCTCCGGAGGAGATTTCAAACAGCTTAACTGGCTTTGAGCATAATGGTGTTACATGCATTGGCATGAAGACTGACATACCGGTAATTACTGAACTGATGTATCTAGAAAGCTTATTTTCAGCTTTTAGTCCTGAATGAAAGTCGTGGGAGTTATTTCATCACGGATTAATCATGGTTTCTTAAATAAGTATATCTCGATTAGTGGTTGCTAATGTGTCACTGTCTTGAATTGCTTTTTAATGCATATCATTTGGCTCAATGATTATTTTACTAAAGCTTATTCATCATTCCAAAACGTATGCACTTGGTATCAGCTGGTCTTTCTGATATTTGCATGTGATTTGCTTTATCTTGCTGCTTGTACCTGCAACAAATAAGCCCAGGAACGTTTTTTGTCTGGGCAGGCAATCAAATTTTGTTGTCCTGTTTGTGGTTGTCTGTTTTATTATATGGTAGATATTTATGGGTCCTACGTTTACCTTGCAATCAATTCATCAGACTATCCTTGGACCTCACCACTTGTGATCTCTTCATGTTGAGGTTGGAAGTTAGGGTCTATGTTGGAATTTTGAGTTTTAGAACTCCCTCTCTGCTGTAATTTGGTCTACTTAACCTGTATGTTTGTGCACAAGCAGTCAAATGAATCTTTCCAGCTTGTCATGTTTCTGGGTTTTTTCCCCTTATGAGAAGTCAGTTTTTTAGCCCAAATCCGCAAGTGTAAATATTTTTGACGAGTTGATGTGATAGTCAATTCACAGAGTTTATGCAACTTATGTTGGAAAAAATTGTGTCATAGTCATATACAACTTTGAATCATAGTTTCAAGCTGTTGCAGAATCAACTGCAAAAGATGCTTCTGCTGTAGTGTGCATTATACGTAATATGGAAGGCAACTCTCCGGACTCCAGTAACTGTGACAAGCCGTCTGTCCTTGTTAAATAACCCCTTCCATTTTCTTGTTGTAGTGTGCATTATACGTAATCTAAACTTAGTATTCGTAAAATCTTTGCTTCTGCTGTCTGCAGTCACCAACAAGGAGTTTACATAATTTTCCTTTCCTTTCATTGATTTATTCGGTTAAAGCTGCATTGATGTTTTCTTTACTTCTGGCCTGTGTCTGGTCTCAGGTTATATTGGACGAAGCAATTGTGAAGCTTTCCCCAGAATATTTCTGGTTGGGTGGTGGAGAAGTGTACTTAAAATTGGGGATACAGACATCCGAATTCATCAAATTTGTGAAGCCCTTCATTTTTAGCTGCAGCTCTACTTGATTCTTCAGGATCTTAACCATCTCCATTCATTCACTCGTCTTATTATTTCATGATCTAATACTCAATTTATTGTTTCTTCATTGGAGATCTTTGTCTTCGTTTGAACGGTAAAAGCCTTCAACCTGTATACACTCTACAGGAGAAAGCATTCATGAAGTAATCACCTCCTGAATATACCTAACATTTCTATTTCGGTTCATCTATTTTGCTTTGTAATATGTTCATTTTGGGTAATATTTCTATCATTTTGTTTAATTCTTATTCATACATTTTCTTTTACTTTCGTACAGTGTAATGTTCCTAATATTTTTTTAAAAAATTGTGCAATTATATGATGTACTTACTCCTAGCAAGTAGCAAATAGCAATATCTTGGGACATAGGAGGGAGTATCATTTGATTTCAAAATTGTCAAAGATGACAGGTTACAAAATTTGTCCTCCTGAAACATGTTTCTTGTTCCAGTACATACATTGGTTCACACTTGACAGATTCAGAGTACTTGAACACAATGTTTTCAGTTTTTGCTACTAAAGTCCAAAGATAAGTTGCATCGAATATTGAGAATTTGGTCTTGTTTCAGCTAAAGCAAGTACTGTTTTTTTCGAATGGGGTTTTAGGATTGAATATAACCTAACCCTCACCTTCTCTTAGTCTACCATATAGTAAAAAAGAAAAGTTTTATCTAAGACTAATCATTGATTTCTTGATTTTTTTTTTCGGATTGATTACTTTGCCATCTTTGTTTTCTATCGTTTATTAGAATAAATGCTCGTTTTGACTCTTTTTTCTTGTTTGATTGAGAGAAAATTTTGCAACAATCATATTAAATAGACTTTTGATACAAAACTTCTTTATTCATTCCAAAAGCTTTTGCTGAACATGACCTTAAGTAAGCAATTCATATTTTCCATCAATTGAATTTAATTATAAAAAGAGAATTATCAATCTTTTTCTCTTAATTGACAATATGGTGAAAAATAATGATATGTTAGCTTTTTAGAACGGGTATACATATTGGGACTATGCATATTGAGTATTTATGCATTTTATGTTAATATTGTGTTTGAATAGAATTTTTTTTTTTGAGAGATGTTTGAATAGAAATTTAAGTGAAAATAAAATAAAGGAAAAGGCTGAAAAAATGAGCTTATAAAACTTTTTTGTCTCAACATGTTTGCTATACTATGTAAAAGTTTTAGTTTTTGGATTGGTTTGAAGAAAATAAGATGAAAGGTTTAAATGTGTTGATAAGATGAAATTTATTAATAAATAGATAAACTAAATTAAAATATTAAATACTTCCCTTGTTTTTTTAGTAGTTTTTATATTTTTGTTTTTTTACACTATCAATGCATAATTCTAATCTTTAATATCTTAATGTCTTTATTTTCATATGATCAAAAATTCTAAAAAATTATATTATAAAAATATGCATTAAGAAACAAACAAGATTTCCTCTGAACATATATATGCCAAATTTAGTTAATACTAATAGTAAATACAACAAAATAGTGGCAAGTACAACTATTAATTAAAAGAGTTAAAGCAACATTATTTTCTTAGAGAGCAGCGGTGTTTTGGGACACCAACCAATCCATGAAAGAGCTTTTGGTTACAATTGTGCCACATGGTAGACTTGGCACAACATAATGACAATCTTATTACTTTTTTTTTGAGATAAGAATCTTATTATTTACTTCTATTTAAACTTATTTTATGTACTATGACTGCCCTATCCTTGAAGAATCCTCTAGAGCCGAAGGACTCTTATGACCGCCCTCTCCTTATGGGTATGAGACGCCGTCGACTTTCCTTCCCGGACCCTGACCATAGAGTATCTATGTGCGGGAACACTGGGTATGATGATGATGATACTATGACTAATAAATGTAAAATATTATAATAAAAAGGAATTTTAGTTTCAAAATAACACATTAAATTAAGTAAAAAAAATATCAAGTGAAGTACATAAAAAGGATAGAGGTATATATCCTAGACAACATACTCCATGCATCATTCACCAAATTAATAAGTGATGTACAATATTAACCATGTAAAGTACATAGGCTCAAGTGTGATAAATAAAAAAATAAAAAAATTTAACGAGACGCTAAGACAAATATATGAATGAATTTTAATTACTCTTTTTTTTTTGAAAGAAAACCTCGATTATATTAAGGAGAAGAGTCCAAAACTATAAGATCGCTAATCCATAATGGACTAGACTGTTCCCAAACCGAAGTACAATCACTGGATAAAGCTCAATGGGCAAGTCTATGAGCTATTCCATTGCATTCCCTATAACAAAACAGGAAGCTAATCAAATGGAAGCAAAATTTTAGTTAATTTTAAATATATATTGTTACAACTCTAATACAGATTTAATTTGAACTTTTGAAAATTGTCTTTAACGATCTCTCAAGAGATCACCTGAATTCTTATCATGCGAGTGAAGTCATATTTGCACTAAGCCACCAAGGCAAGCACAATAGAAAAAAGTGAATATATATAAATAATACACAATTTTAAAAAGTATGATAACGATAAATAATAATTAAAATAAAATTCCAACGGTTAGAAGGAGAGGTAGTTGAGCTCAACCGAAATAGAAGTTATTAACAGATATAACTGCTCCCAGGATCACTCTCATGTAATAAAGAAGAACCGCAAGGACCATACTTCCTAAACATGGCCTCTTGATGTTATTTATTTTGTTTCTTTATAGTACAAACTAATCAAGTAATCATCCACATAAATATTTTATCACCATATCTTACAAAACATTTCAACACCTTTTTTTAGATACAAAAAGATTGTCGGAACTATTGCCTTTTTCTGGAGTTGATGGATTTTTTGATCACGCTCTCCTGTATGAGTTGTCACTTTCTTTTCCTTTCCAGACCCTAATAATTGTTTTTCTATGAGCAAAATATACTAAGTATGATGATGATAAAAAAACTTAAGCAAAATTTTGTAGTGGTACTTTTACTTAGTCCACAATATTTTAATGTGCACTAACCTAAAAATATCAAATATTTTCCAAGTATTGTACTTGGTTATACTTGTTAAGTGGAAATACATACTAATTTTGTCCTTTTTAAGATTGGTGCACACTCACTAAAATAGTGTAGAGACTGTAGACCAAGTGCATACAAATTTCACTTATCATATAAATATACAGAAAAGAGACTATATAGTTCTTGTATTTCAAAATAAATCTTTACATTTATATTTCATATGATATATCTAACATTGATTTGTTTAATGTGATTTGAGATTTTGTACGTGATAATTAACAAATAACTAAAATACAAATAAATTATTTAAAATAGAAATTAAAAAAACTTCTAAAAGATTTGTATTTTAACACACTCCTTAAAACTTAATCATAAAAGTATTATAAAATTATATTTCATCTAAAATGTTATAGTGATAAGCTTAGAAAAACAAACATTGTAAAATTTTCCTTATAGGAATAGAAAATAACCCTAATCAAGTTTACAAGTAAACTGTTTAAGATATGAAAACTATAAGATCAATATAATAATTAAGCCTTAATGATGATTATGGATTGGAGACTTGCGATGTGGCGCAACATAATCCATCACAACTGCATCTTCAACACTTTCACCTTTATTTGCATCACTTCGCTCTTTGGTCGTTTCATCGTGGGATGACTCAGATTCTAGCATTGATCTTTGCTTTTCTATCAAACCCTATCAATAATACAACATAATATTATAAATTAAAATTTAAATAAATATAATTTTCTTCATAATATAATTTATGTTTGTAATTATTTTTTAATTTCTAGAAGCTAAGATAGTAATATAGGATATATAAATACCTGTTTTTTCATCACTTGGCTTGTGCTCATGTCCAATGTTGCACTTGATGTGATTTCTGCAAGTTATGAATTAAAATTAATTTACAAAACTGAATCAGTTTATATTAGAGAGCTCACATTTTCTAAATTGTTGTCTTCAATAAATACATAAGTCTCTTTGAAAATATTCACTATAGCTAACCCATCAAAAAACTATGATATATGTTAGGGTTCTAACAATCCATCAGCATAATCTTTTGGTTAAATTGATTTCTTGATATGGTATCAGTAGCCAATATGATCGAAGAGTTATTGTATTGAATCTTATTCAACTCATTTTAACTATAATAATATTTAGTATCATGTACGAAGAGAATATATGCTGAATTCATAATTCCAACTTAAAGGACTCTCGTGTGAAGGAGCATATAAAGATTAGACAAACGGACCTTCGTTCTAAGAAGGAACCTTAACTCTTATAAGATCTACATGGCAAGTACAAATATGCAAAGCCATAAGCATGCAAGACACAATCAACAAACTTCTATCTATCTAACTTATCTAATTATTGAGAGTATATTTAGCTCTCTTTTGAGAAAATATTACTCTCTTTATGTCTTCTTAATTATAATATTAAAACGTTTTCACATATAATTAATAAAATTTATAATTGATGTAGGAAGTACAACAAATGAAGGGTTGCACGCGCATGATGAATTGCATGGTCTATATTTAAGATAGGTGGTCCATGGACCATGCATAAAAGTCATCCCCCTATAGCTTTCAATTAAGGTCACTATCCGAGTTTTTTTATTATAGGGATAGACCGAGAGAAGGTGAGGATGTGAGAATCAGATCTAAGACTTTGTCTGAAAATATATGTGATATTTACTTTTCAATTGCGACAAGACTAAAATCTCGAGGTTACTATAGCCAAGTTTTATTATACTATATCACTCTCATAATTATTGATATATAGAAGTAGTTAATACTTTTATTACCTAGTATACACTTATAAATCACTCTTTTGGAACAAATAAATATGTACCACATACTTATATGTAAGTCTATAACATACCTGAAGATGTTTTAGTGCCCATATTGGTCATAGGAAACCCCTTAATATGATCAGCTGTGTCATAAACTAGGTTTGTTTTCTCTGCATCCTGTAAGTATATAATAGGAGTAGAAATTAATTACATATTATTATGCATAAAACTAAGTTGATACACATCAAGAAACCATGCATTACATAAATTAGCGCAGATGGGGGCGGTTCTAAGATATTAGTATAAGATAAGTCAAACACTCATTTGCTAGTAAACTAAACTCACCCAATAATTATCATTCTGTGTTATATGTTATACAATTTAATATAAATAGATTTTTAATCAAATAATTTCATTCATGACCTTAGCAGGTTCAGACTTATATATATGATGCACCATCACACCATGCATGTTATAGTACATAGAATTATTACCTTACTATAGGAGGCAAGATCAAAAGTATGTCTTGCACTGCATGCATGCATTGGAAGTAACAATAACATGGCCATAATAAGAGAAACCATTGACATGATGATGATTTGTAGATGTATTATCTTTATTATGTGTAACAAATTTAAGTTGAAAACCTAAGAAGTTGCAAGCTAGCTAGGGTTTTATTTGAGTTTGTTTAGTGTAAGTAGTATTTGTAGAAGTGGATAAGTTTATAGAAGACTATCCTAAATTTGGAGGGTATTTATAAGTACAAGTTTTATAAGAAAATTAAAAAAAAAAAAAAAGACAAAAAAATGAAAAAGTGTGAGAGGTTCTTAATTGCAAGAACATGGAAGTGTTTGTGTCATGATGAACCTTGATATTGCCAAATCAATATCTTGAAGGACTACCCTTGTCTCCTTTTCTTGCTAGCACTTTCAACTTTTGTGGGGGATATATTGTTGCCCCACAACTACTACTATAGTCTATACATGTACTTCCTCCGTTCCAAAATACTCGCTACATTTCTATTTTGTGCACTATTCATCGTTCAAGCTTATTTTACATATTGCGACTAATGTGTAAGTAAAAATATAGTCAAGTGGGATCTTGTTTGAATCGTCTAATCGCATACTTTCATAATATTAAATTTTTATAATTTTTAGACAAGTGTAGTTTAAGATATTAATAATCAAAATTGTGCATTGGATTACGTAAAAAAGTGAAATGTAGCAAGTATTATGGAACGGAGGAAGTATGTATCATGTATGTATGACTGTTTATGTCAAAAAAGATACACTAACCTACCTATATTTTCATGGAAATTGATAGTACATGGCTACATGCTAAGCTAAGTCAAGAGGAAGATTTTTAATTATAATGAGATATAGATGATAAATAATTTTGTTATTACTTTCTTTATTTCTTTGAATTTGCCATCCTTTATTTTTTTTGAATTTTCCATAGTAATATTTTGATTGTCTCCATCTCTTGAAAATTTGATCAACTTGATCACTAGCCATTCTATAGCTTATTAGCTTTGAAAAGATTTGGAAAAGATAATGTCTTCAAAAAATTGATAAATAATAAAATAAAAATAATATTTAATTTAGTAGTAAAATTAATATTTTTACATCAAAAAATTTGAAAACATTTAACTTTTACCTCTCATTATAAACTAAGTTCGGGTCATCATCATACCCAGTATTTCTCGCTCATAAAAAACTATGGTAAGGGTCTTAGGAGAGAAGAAAGATGACAACTCATACCCATAAAGGAGAGTGCGGTCAATAGTCCCTCGTCTCGAGAAAGGTTTTCAAAAAAATGCAACTTACAAATAGAATAAATAAAGTACGTATAAATAACTAAAAACAAAGATAAAAGTAACTAAGGTAAAGAGCGATAATTAAAGGCAATTAACAATAACAAACGATGGGTAAATGATACAAGTTTAGTAATCTAAGATATACGAATAAAGGACCGCCAACTACTCATTTTCCTGGTCAAATCCTTAAAGAGGTGAAGTTAGTATCTTATTTATAAATTTTTGCCTTTCAAATTTTCTTACAAATTTCACCGACTACTACTATAGTTTACTATATTAGTATATAAACAGAGGATAGGGGGCGGTTTGCCCATTTGTTACCCAAGTGGAACACCATTTCTTGTCCTGGTTTTGTAAGATCATAATGTGGGACATATTTGTGTCTCCCTTCTTCCCCCTTTTAATTCAATGCTTCAAAATCTTTGAATTTTCATAGGAGTATAAAGCTTAATATATCTTATTTTCTTGCAGGATTTACTGAACTAAACTAGCTTTAATGAACCATTTGAGTTCCTCTATTTTTGGAAATTAATGTCCACTAATAGTGTAAATAGTTATGTTTGCACCATTATCTAGTTAATTACTAATTAGTCTTACTTACTGTTGATTAGCATGCTAGCTTTTCTAGTGTTTCCTTAAAATATGTACACCTTCATGAGTGTTGTAGACTAATTGTATATAATTGAACCTACATGCAAAGGCTTTTACGATTGCATGCATGAATCTTACTGGTCCACGTACATCAAACCGAATCATTAGTGTTTAGGAGCATCGTATATAAAAAACAAAACCGTATAACCGTATTACGACTGTATTATAAAGGTTTGTGACTTTATAATTGATCGAAATGTAGGTCACATTGACTGTAAAGTCATCTGTATTGGCTTTGAAATCTGTTTTGTAATTTGGAGTTCAAGCATAGGGCAAAAAATTAAGCATTAGAGGAATTGCAGTCGTATCTAGGTCATAGTGTTTGAATACGATAGTTTTCGTGATTATTGTAATGATATTTACATATCGAGTGCAAACATGAGATGTTCTTTGATAGATCTAATATGTGGTTTATTACAAACAAATGATGATAGTATATCGTGTTAGGTTGGCCAATTGTACCAAACTTTATTTAACAGTTTATTTGGATGTCAGCATTAGATGGTGAAAATGTTAATAAAATTTTTGTATAATTTTATCAGGACATCTCTTGACAAGTTTAATATTATACAAAAAGACTTTGTGTAATGGTTATTGGTTATGTTTAATTCTATTTCAATTATCTTATTTTTTTTCACATAATCTACTCCAATGTATTACGATTTGGATAATAATGTTGATGAAACAACTGGGAACAAAAAGACCTTTTTTGTATTCAAAGTTTTATGATCCTCATACCCCATGGAAATACAAATTTTTACGATACAAATCATTCTCATTCAAATCATATAGTACCAACAACAATTAAACAATAATCACACTTAAAAAATGTACTAACTACCAGTCTACTACACAAACCAAGGGGAAGCCAGCGGACCGATATGATGCTAGCCCCACGATCTATTTTCAATGTCTATTTTCGTAATTTAATTTTTGGTGTGACCAATACAGATTTTTCGATAATATACTGCTGAAATTACTTTATATTTTCCCTGCTAACTTATCTTTTTTGGCTTTACACTTGGTATTAACTCAATCCATTTTAGGAATAGTGTGCTCAAACTAGTATTTTTGGTATTTTTATGTTCTTTTAAATTTATCGAATGAGATATATCGTAAGAAGAAATCTCAATTTTAATAGGAAACTCAAAATGAATGAGTAAGAAAGAAAAAAATGGAAAGAAAGGAAAAGTCCCCAAAAGAATGGGGAGTGGGGACGATTATAGGGACAAATTTTATGGTCAAAACCGCCAACTTGCTTCCTTGTATAAAATTTGGATCACATTTTGAAAAAATATTTTCATATTTTGGGTAACTAGGTCACGTTTCCCCCACATGATACAAGAATTAATTTCAAAAATAATAAAATCATAGGATAAAGAACTTTTTTTTTTTTTTGAGATGAGGATAAAGAACTTTTGAAAAATTAACAATCTTACTCAAGTGAGATCTATTAGTGCCTTTATATAAAAATATTGTTCATACAATAAATAAAATTGTACACTATTCAGCATCCCCATACATTCTTTAACTATACTCCATCATTTATATCATCAAAGTAATTTTTTAAAATTTTTGTGTTTTATACTTTTCATTTCACAATATTTACAATGTTTACATAGTAATATACCATTCGTCAACAATTTTATTCACATAATCTCTATTTATGTATTACCTCCGTTTATATTTATGTACAACTTTTAGCCCAAGCACGGTTGCCAATGCAAAACTTTGTAGGGAGAAATTAGAGGAAGTAGGTATAGGTAATTAAGGGAAAGAAGGAGAGAGAAAATGATGGAAGTAGGGATATGTAAGTAAAAGAAAGAAGAAGAGAGGAAGTAGGGATAGGTAATTAAGGGAAAAGAAGGAGAGAAAAAATGATGTGATAGGTAATTAAAGGAGAGAGAAAATGATGGGATATGTATTTAGATTGGTTATTTTTTACTAAAAAATGAAAGAAAAAAATGAGTTGCACATAATTTTTAGCGGACAAAAATGGCAAAAGTTGCACATAATTATAAACGAAGGTAGTATAAGAAATAATATAATCACATGAAATCTAAATTGATTTCTCTTAAAATTTAAATATATAAGTTTCTTGATGTTTTGTCCAGTAATAATTTGTCGCACAATCACCCGTGAGCTCACTCGTGTGGGCACACCCATGGGGCACTCATATACTTGAGCCCACAAATCTACAGGTAATGAGTATAGACTTGCGTACAGAAGTTCACTCTTTCACAAATTAACTTTCACTTTCATCATCACACCCGATATTATCATGCGGATATAAAAAATTAATTTTTACTTGACAATAGTTTTAAAACATGAAGAGAGCATAACTTTAATTTAGGAAAAGAAACACAAATGTCTCCTATTAGAGAAATGATACTTCCAAATTGCATTTAGCCTTCTTAATTAAGGGAGAGGAGCTTGAATTCTAAGGGCATGCCACAAAGCTTATGTAACATGATCCTTATTAGAAGTCCTAAAATACAGGTAATTGAGCCATTAGCTCTTCATGGGATGAAATTATTTACATCATATGCACAAAGTTAAAAGGAAAATATCCATAGCTATGAGGCCAGAAGAAGGATAAAACTCCATGGGAATTCACCAAGTAACTCATTTAACTAAAACCCGAATGTGTTCTCGCCACTGTAAGTCACATAAAGGAACCCATCTTCGTCTTTTTTCTCCTCGTATATTGCAGACATGATTGCTCCTGTAAATTCACGATCACACGGATTTAACGAGCATCGTTTATGTGGTCTGATATTCGATATAATATAAAAGAAATCATCGGAAAGTGGGGCGAGTTGCAGAACGAAAGATTACCAGTGGGTGGAAGGACGTTCTCCACGAAAATGAAGATTGCTTTCTCTGCGCTAAGCTTAATCCTTTTCCGAATGACATATACAAATTGTCCTACAGTCAAGTCAGCCGGGACTAGGTATCTGCGAATGTCATGAATTAGTACGTACATACATCACCCGGAAGTTTGTAAATCAACTTCGATAGATTAAAATCACATCATGAAGTATAAAGCAAGCGAACTAAGTTTAAGATGACATAAGAAATACACAACGATCAAAAGCTTCATTCATTTGTATAAAAACGTATAAGAGGACATCGAAGCAATTTTTCAACGGATTATCTACTTATGTAGTGTGTTCACTCTTGTGACGAGATACGGTCATCTAATGTCTTGGAAAGATGCAAACGCCGTAACGCAGAATACAGAGCATAAGCTCATATGAAAAACCTCAATCAAAAATTTCGATAGATCTCGTCCTGATTATGTAGCTAGAGGAAGGCCCATAGATTGGTGTTATTGATGACCGTGTTCATCTAAAGCAGCATTAGACCACTTAATCTACGTGTTTCAAGAAGACAACAGCTTGGGTAACTTTTTTGGGTCAAGAAAACATGTCATTGCCAGGTCAATGTTGTAAAGACAGGAAAACAGCTAGTAGGACTTAGCAAGAAAACATAATGAATATAAGAAAGCAAGCAAAGAGTTTATGCCTAGCCTTTAACACTAGTGATTAACCCAGAAGCGCATAGTGTTAAAACAGAGTTGCATCGCATCACATTGGCCGCGTTGTAAAGGATTTCAAAACAAACGAACCGATATTTTTTTTGGTGTAAAGGTGTGAAAAACTGGAAACCACATTCTAGGTCGTTTCGAGGGATATCTTATGATTCAATTGATATTTAGGCCTTAGGATAATTGCAGTCTGCATCACTCCTGTTACTGCATCACTGTCCATCACCGCATTTTTACACAATGCGGAAGCGTCCTTTTCCCCAACTAAACCAAAGTTTTGGGTATTTACTACTCTTTTAGACACATGAGTTTCTTAATTATGACCAAGGCATAATATTTCAACAAGACCAATTATTCTTTTTGAAGAGAAGGAAATGAAGGCTGCTCATCATTAGGAACCATGGCGGCTTCCGCCATTGAAGGATAACAAGACCAATTATTCAAACCATAAAAGTAAGCAACAAAGCACATAAACATGCCACAACTTCTATCAGTGCATTTATAACAATGCCAAAACCTTAATCCGACAATAAGTTATCCTATCCAAATATATGCAGCATTATCAACGCCAATAACAAAGACTACCAAAAAATAATAGCTGCACAATATTTTGATACACTAAACAAAGGATCAAGGATCTTACTTCTTCTTGTCTATATTTGGGATATCACTTCTTTCTGCCTTCTCCACAATCACCTTCAAAAAAGTTGCAAATAGAGAGATGAGCTAAGTGATATAGGTGATGTTTGATAAAGCCAAAACATTTCCAATCATACTCGATATGAATTGATTCTATAATGAATCGAATGACATGTTTCTATCTTAATTCAATCACCATATGCACTACGAAGGGCATGGCAAGAACAAAAAATCTAATCCACAAAGATAAACGCAATCAACCGGTAAACATGATCCTATAGGAGACTAAAACTTTTCTTACTGGTATTCTGTCGGGGTATTTCTCCCTGATCCTAGCAGCCTCTGCACGTCTTTTCTCTGATAATAACGAAGGAGAATATTATTTTGGAAACCCAGAAATCAAAATACATCAAACCATCAATAATCAACAAAAAACAAGAATTGAAAACATGAATGACCTACCAAGATCATGTTCTTGCTTGAAAGAGCTCTTTGCCATTTTTCCTGAAATGATGGACCCAATATTTTAGATTATGCAGCATGTAATAACATAGCCAAATTGTAGCAACCCTGAATTACCGACCCCTTATATGAATCCAAAACTGTAAAGCGAGGGAGGAAATTCGGGTGTTACATAAATAAACCCAAATTCCCTCCCGCCATTTACGGTTTTAGTTCAGTACAAGGGGTCGAAAATTTAGGGGTGTTGCACAAGCAACAACAAATACTAGTTCATAAAATGCAGCGACAGATTTCAATTAGTCTATATCCCAACAGAATCAAACACAAATCATGATACTCCAAGAACAAGCCAAATCTTCGAAATCTAACACAATCAAAATCAATGAAGAGAAGGAAAAAACAATTCACCAACTTGGTCATGAAGTGCAAACTGATATA
The DNA here is from genome assembly GCA_019776075.1 of Amaranthus palmeri. Taxonomy (NCBI): domain Eukaryota; kingdom Viridiplantae; phylum Streptophyta; class Magnoliopsida; order Caryophyllales; family Amaranthaceae; genus Amaranthus; species Amaranthus palmeri. The sequence continues at coordinate 1,111,289 of JAAKBH010000029.1, read as the reverse complement.
GGCAAAAACTATGCAAGAGTTTCTGAAATCCATCAAATGAAGGCATGACAAGATACCACCCTTATCCAGCGGCCTAGTCGACATAACTTAATGCTTATCCTAGAATCTCCCTCTTTTCCATATTTTTCCTCCACCATCTACCCATGTACTCCTATACAACTAAATATTCTAAGAATTGAAATCAACTTAGTTTATGAATCATGTTTTATGTTGAACTCAAAAAGTTACATATTATCTATTTTCGCAACAAGCCAGAAATCAAAAAAAAACTAGCTAAGTCAACAACAAGGGCACAAATCCGTTCAAGAACAAACCAAAATCGATCTAAACACAAAAAATAACATGATATAGAATCACCATCATCATCCTCATAACCATCGTTCATGGAAAACTATGATCATACCCAGTGTATAACGATTATCATCATCATACCCTCGTGCAAAATCAGGAAGGTGGGAAATTTACAATCAAGATTCCAGAACCTTCCAATTCATGAACATAAATAACATGATGCCCATTCAAGAAAGTTATGCCATTCAAAACAATAAATTTCTACCATTGACCTTCTTAAACTTAATGTTATTTGTCTATAAGGCTAATCCTAAAATAGAAAGGAATAAAAAAGTTACAAAACTCCAAAAGGGAAAAAACAATTATGGTGAAGAAATGATCAAACCAAGAAGTTACAATCTTTAAGGCACATCCAACTGATGTCAAATTCTATACGCAATTAATAAACTTTCCAAGAGATACCCACATCTCAAAACCATGAATTTCAGGCAAAATCACTTTTTATTTTGGAAAATCCATCAAATTAGACAACTGATAAATAAAATCAATTAAACAACAATTACTACTTTTATATCTAAAACAAAGAATTAGCAGTAGAAAATAACAGAAGTTATGTCTAATCAAGTAATAACTGAAAACCCATGAATGAATATACAATTATATTGATACCCAACAAAGATTAAGCAAAATTAAGCCAATATTAAGCCAATATTAAGAAAATACTAAAACTAATAAGAGAATTTAAGATCATCATATACCTTAAAAGTGGAAGATGATTTGCAGATAAAAAAGAGGAACAAATAAAAGAGATGGGAAAGATGAGGAGGAGAGACAAAATTAATGATGTTTTTGTCAAAGCTTGTTGGGTGGGGGGCTGATTTGAGGATAATGTTGAGATGCTAATGAGTAGAAATTAATAATGGGATAATTCTTAATTCTTGATTAGTAGAAGTTGTTGCTATTTTAAGGAGGATATTAATATTGATATTGAATGAAGTCGGTCAAGTTCATACGTTTCAAAGGTATGATTGGGCCGCAAGCAATTCATCTCCTCTTCGGTCAGCAACTCATCAATTAGTTTCACAATTCATAAATTCCCGTGTAAAACGGTCTTGTTAGAGTATACTTCCTCCGTTCCATTTTAGTTGCACCATTGGATTTAGCACGGTTTTTAAGGATCGTCAAATCAGTTAAGTAAAAGTAAGGATGGTGTATGATTGATGGTGATATGTGGGGTAAAAATAAAAAAAATATTATTATAAGTAGATAGTGGTTGTGACTTGTGGGTATATTAAATAATTAATGGGATGATGTATGATTGATGGTGATAGTGGGGTAGGAATAAAGTGAAGATTATTTTGCCAAAAATAGTAATGTTGCAAGTAATATGAAATTTCCAAAATTGGTAAGTGTTGCAAGTAAAATGGAACGGAGGTAGTATAACATATCTTGGGGCTTCAATCATCTCAACCACCCCTCATTTAAAAGTGGAATATTTAGCATCAGGTATGAGGAGGGCCTGTGTTGCATCCACATTTCTAGCCCAAAGGGCTCTCGTGTGAGGGGGTGTGTTAGAGTATATAACATATCTTGAGGCCTCAACCATCAGCTTAAGCTTTTGGTTGAGTTGGTTCCTTGACAGGTCTCACAATGAGACAATTTTTATTGATTTGTTTAATCTTTAAAAATATCACATATACAGATGCTATTAAAATGATTATTTATAATAATAAAAGAGTGTTTGGTATATAGGAATGAGAATTTGAGGATAAAGAAGTGGAACTGAAATTAGAAATTGATTGTTGGAAAATGTTAAAATATAATTCAATCTTTGTTTGGTATATTAATGGAAATAATTTGAGAATTGTATTATTTTTTGTTTGGTAGATTGAAATGGGATTGGAATAAAATCCTAATTCACCAATTTACCCTTTGAAAAAATAATTTGAGAACTATAATATACTTCTAATATCTTTTGATTAATACATAACTAGATAGTTCCCGTGCGATGTACGACTTTATTAAATTTTCTGACTTATTTGTATTATTTAGAAATCTAAAATTTTAAAAAATAAATTTTATATTATTGTTAAAATTTATTTCATTCTGAATAGTTGTATCATATTTTGCATTCACACTTAGAAATTGTTAATCCCATTTTCATCCTCAAATCCTTTCTACCAAACACACCCCAAAGTATTTTAAAGTGATAACATATTGTAGAATCGAAGTATTAAAGTTTTAGATCATTTTTTTTTTTTGGCAAATAAAAAGCTTTTTCATTTACCAGAAAAACTACCAATACATCAAGTTATTATTACAATTTTACGATCCAAATACACGGCACACGCTGACGATTTAAATCGTTACTAAAATCAAATATTGTAGAATCGAAGTAGAATGATATGGTTCTACTGATTCTACACGATACTAAAAATACTCCACAAACATACAAAATTGGACCTTAGTCCACCTAAGCAACTAAAATCCTAGATTCTAATCGCTAGTTATTTGATTTTTAATGAATAGATTGAAACTCTTAACAATATTATGATTGTGTTTATGAATGTCATGAACTCTTAGCTTTTTAATCAAAATCTTGCTAATTTAGAACTGTTTTATATCTGGATTACAAGTAGAGATTAAGTTTCATTTTGTGCTACTAATTTATTAATGATCAAATTAATGTTCATAATTGTTAATTTTTACATTATTGATTGTGTTAAAATGTTAGAAGGAATTTATAATGTTAGAGATCGTGAATAAGATGGAGAGGGAGATTGCGATCTTATATTTCACTATATTATTATCCGTGTGCCTATAATAATTTTTGGTAAATTTGTAGTCTTGTAGATATTAAAAAATTATTATTTTAAAAATAGGGAAATTTCACGTGGTAACACTGAGGTTTTGGGTTTTTTACGTGGTAACTAAAACTTTTGTTAATGCTTTGTGTGCAAAAAGGTCACGGTAATTTGGTAAACCTCAGAGTTACTACGTGGATTTTTTAAAAGTTTGGTTACTATGTGGAAAACTCAAAACCTCAGGATTACCACGTGGAATTTCCCTTAAAAATAAATTACTAGTCTGCAAATTTGAAGGAATTTATAACTAAATATTTCTTACTACTAAATAACTACATTGTACTACATTATAGCTGTATGAATCTTTTTTTATTAAATGTTGGCTAATTTAAAAAGATAAGATGATTAGGTGAAATTAAAACACATATATATAGGAAAAAATGGCATATTCGGTAACTGAGTCAAAACGATCAATTCTCGTATTTTTTTCATGTATTTTTATATATTGTATTCAATTTACCATAATGGCGCATCAAAAAAACAATTACTTCAAGTCAAAGCATTTAATACTAATTTATATAAATTTATATCCTTTAAAAAAAGATAATTAATAATGGAAAGATATTAACACTTTTTTATTTTTTTAAAATAAAATATGTTAAAAAGTCAAAAATCAATCTGTATAGAAAATACATTTAAAAATTATACTTTGCATCAATTGCAAAATCACTACAGAAAATTAAAAATTATACTTTGTGCTTTGTAATTTTGATTTTATAAAATTTTGTATTTAGTTGCAGTCTTGCAGATAACCATTTATGGGTCCTGTAGGCTGTACCTAATTGGACTTGCCCCAAAGTTGACCCTCAAACTTGGATCGAGGATGCTTTGTAATTCGATTTTTCTAGTGCTTAGTGTTCTTTTTTCTTAAAAAAAAATAAAAAAAAATAATTACATTTAAAATATTGTATTTTTATATTAAATTTGACCAATTAAAATGTACTCAACTTATTTTGTGAAACTTTTTTATTATATAAGTAACTAGTCCGTCTTGTAGGAGACTGTCTTACACTGAGAAAACCTCAAAACAAGAAGTCCATAGGCTAAAATTTTCTATTATTGGGCTATTTAACCCAAGTATGAGGCATGTATCACGTTGAGACCGTCTCATACAAGAATCATACAATACTAATGATTTTGCTGCTAAATGACAAATGGCAGTCTAACAACCATTTACCAAATGCAGCAAAATTACTGGTCATTTAATAATAAATGGCAACATACATAGAATCTCAATATTTTCATTTTATATAAAATGCTTTTACCATTTAAAATTAATAAAATTAATGAAATAATGGTATCTTATTTTTCTGAAAATATTATTCTTTTACTACATCTGTTCTATTTTACTTGTAACACTTACCGTCTTTGGAAGTTTCACATTACTTGCAACATTACTATTTTTGGCAAAAATAATCTACATATTTTATCTCACTTTATTCCTACCCCACATATCACCATCAATCATACATCATCCCATTAATTATTTAATATACCCACAAGTCACAACCACTATCTAGTATCTACTTATAATATTTTTTTTTATTTGTATCCCACATATCACCATCAATCATACATTATCCCTACTTTTAAAATACTGATTAAATAACCTTTAAAAAATGTGTCAAACCCTATGGTGCAACTAAAACGGAACAGAGGAAGTATTTAATTATTTATTGAGCCATTATATTTTTATAAACAATTTCAATATATTGTCAAATTTTATTTATAGTACTATAATTTCATAATGATAATACGCAAATGCACAATTATTTAAAATTTATGTAAAAAAATCTACTTTACAAATTCCGTGCAATGCACGGGGTTTATACTAGTTTGTGATAAATTACTCTTACTAGTTACTACATTGCATCCATTAAACAGTTGTGGCCTTGTGGGCAACGCAAATTCGCAACCTGTCTGTTTGGGCTTTGAAGAATGCTGGCCCAAGTAGTAACGATGCTAAATCCTCTGTTATTTTAACTACTCAGCAACGGTCCAGCCCATGTTTAGGAGCCCTCGTTCATATAGATTTATAGTTTCAACCCGTCATGTATGAGATTGTGATACCCCAGATTTAGCTTAAAAAGAGATTGATAGACTACTCATATCAACAAGGTGCATCTTCTTTTCTAGGGAGCCCATTTGCTAAGAACTCCACAGTTAAGCGTGCTTGGTGGAGAGTAGTCTTAGGATGGGTGACCTCCTGGGAAGTTTTCCGGGTGCGCACGAGTGAGGCCAAAGTGCGCTGGAAAGACTTGTGTTGGTCTATGGGGCTAGTCTACAATCTCCATGAGTAGTCACCGGTGGTCCGTTGGGCCGGGGTGTTACAGAGATTATCTTGCAGTGAGATGACCTTATAAAAAAAAAGTCCATAAGCTAAAATTTTTATTATTGGGCTATTTAACCCAATTATAAGACCTGTCTCACGGTGAGACCGTCTCATACAAGAATTTGTGATATATTATTGATTTTGAATTTTGAAGGTTTAGTATGAGTGAAAGACACTTGAACCAATACTATGTTGAGTATTTGCACTTCTCACATTAACTTTAACACTAATTTTCAACCTCAATTGCGTTAGCCCAAACTATTTTTAAAAAAATTGCTTGCTGTATAATGGGAATTTAGATCAAAAAGGATAGTTTTAAGGTGCAACCGTCAAGTGCTCAGCTTATAAAGGGGTCCAAATTGAGTCAATCTTTATTATTAAAAATAAGTTTGGGCATAAGATTTTATCATTGTATAATCTTAAATTTGTACATTTATTTGACATTAATGTGATTGAAAAAAAAGAATCATACGATGCATAGTTGGAGAAAATAAAGCATTGAAACTTTACTTATACAAAGGTTCTTTTTACGTTTTGCCTAGATATTTTGCCTAGGGCCAAAAAATTATTAACAACGACATTAATTCAGATTTTATTACTTTTTTATGTTTTTTTTATTAATAGGCTACTTGTATGGGCCTGTCAAATAATCTTATACAAGACTTTGAAGTTGGGATTAGAATAGTTTGGGTATTTAAGCTATGATTAGCATATTGTTCCTTCTTTTGAAATGTTATGTCAAAATCATCAATCATAGTTAGTGTCAATAATTGATGCCTAAGTTAGCTAGATATTGGTACCATTTATGATATGTCTCTTTCCTTATCTCTTTTTCTCACAATGAACTTCAATTTGTGTGTGGAGACAAAATTCAAATACTTACTTTTGCTCCAACTCTTTTGTTACGTTGTTATGCCCCCACTTAAATTTCCATTCTATTTTTGTAGTGTGTCCTATGACAATTCATCCAACTCATACAAGATTATCTGACTTTTTAATTATATTTAAAGTTGTGAATGAAATATATGATGGTATATGATATAAATTGGGAATTTGATAATCAATTTAAATTTTTAGTTAAATTAGTTATTCGATACGATCATATTTAAGGTTTATGCTACAGGTTCAGTGTATTTGTTGGCATTAAGTATGAAGAAAACTAGTGTTGTATTCTCACAACCAGAAGAAGCCTCAACCATGTCCATAAGTTTAATTTAGTCTCTTGAGAGACGTTTATCAAGCCCAACTCATTAAAGATTAATGTATACTTATCGTATTCTTAATGTCTACTTACATTATTATCCATAATGCTTACTTATCGTATTTTTAATCCCTACTTTCAATATCTTAAATGTCTACTTACATTATTCTTATGTCTACTTACAATATTTTAAAAATATATAATAAGTCGACCCAATTATTCTTTTAATTGGGTTATATTTTAATTTAGAAGTGTGGTATTTTATATATTAATCATAAGATTATTTAATAATCTCTCATGGAAAAGGTATAGAAATAACAAAAAGAAAATTACTTGTGGATTAATTATGTGCAAAATTGACCACTCGTAGCACCTAAAAAATCAAACACATAATTAATAAATTGACCACTCGTTCCCTAATTTTCTTTTTTTTTTTTATATATATTTTGATGTTCGATTATATTAATTTATTATTATATGAGAACCTTATGTGCAAGTTGAGGAAATAATTTGGAACGAACGAAGGATAATTCTAACTCTAGTTCATATGGAACTAGGGCTATTTTAATTTATTGATTGTCTTATGTGTAGATGAGTTTGGTAATTAGTTTTTATATTGACATTTTCATTGCTTTTGTTTTTGATTTATTTGTCTGTTAGTCTAAGTGTTTGGTAAATGATTTTTAAGATAGTTAAAAAATTAGTTTTAAAGCCAAAATAAAAACTACTTGTAGTAGCTTTTTTCATTGACTTTTAGCTTTTGTTCTACATTATCTCCAATAAACAGTCAATGGCAAACAAATACATTTTATATCTAAATAGCTTAATTCGATCTAGTTTCTCTAAAAAATTTCAGGTCAAGCTATTTGTTGCGGGTTAGGTATTCTATATAATGGCGTAGTAAAATATTTAGTTAAGTACAATTAATTTTTGAATGCGATAAAAAATCAATTTGAAAGATAACATTTGAATCAATCTTGTTTTGTCATCTAAAATTAAAAAAACTATTTCATAACTTGTACAAATTTTTAAATTTTTTTTTAATCCTTTAAGTATGTGATTACTCTCTAGATGGATTTATTTTTACAAGCATGAATGAAAAATTAACTTGAAAAACAACTAGTCAACTCTCATAATTCAAGACAAGTTAATCCGACATTCTTCCAAATTACAACCAATTTGATTTTGAAAACACAAATTTATAGAAATTAATTATAGTGCATTATCATGCTTTATTAAGGACTTCTCTCACATGGGTTTTAGATGAAACAAAGACATTATATGACATATCCAAATCATGTTTTGCCTTGAAAAAGACCAAATTATACCTAAGCATGTTCCCCTTCGACCTACTCTCACTATTGCTATTACTCCTCATTTTAATCAATCCTTTTTATTTTTTTTTATAATTTTTTAATAAAAGTATATTCTCATTATTTTCTTTATTTTTCATTTATATACTAATTCCTATTCAACATAAGTATGCCATTTGCCTTTTAATACTATTTATCAATTATTTTTAAATTTTAATTTATTCTTAACTTATCTCAATATAAGAATTATTAATAATCATTTTCTATAATTTTTTATAACAAATTAGTAATACTAACAATATAAATAATACATTGACAAATGTGCCCAGTCAGATGGAACATTTAAACTGAAAATGAAGGAGTATATTTTTTCTTTTTATATCATTTACATGCAATTTAATAACTCTACTTATCCTTAAATCTTAAGTCAAATATAAAAAATGGAGCGAGTAGTTTGTTATGATTGCTACTCTTGTAGAGACATTTTCGGTGAAACAATCTTAAAATAAGAAGTCAATATGATAATAATTTGAATTACTATACTATCTAATCCATGTAAAATACACGTCTTACAGCGAGACTTTCATATAAGAATTCGTGTTATGATATTTGACCATATACAAACAAAATTAATAACGTCACTAAGTCACAAATTATTGTGCACAAAATCTTTTAATATAGTTTCTCCCATTAATCTTCACGAATTTACATATTAATAAAAGAATACTCCCTCCGTTCCTTTTTGTTTTTCCACCTTACTAAAACGAGCAGTTCCATAAGTTTTTTCACTTTAGAATACTTTCCATTTTTGGAAAGTTTTCATCCCACTTTTACCCCTTAAAACCCACTTTCCTTACTTCACACTACTATTTAATTATTTTCTCTCTCATACTTCCAATACAATCATTACATTACACTATTATTTAATTAATTTTTTCTCTCATACTTCCAATACAATCATTACTTTACACTACTATATAATTAAAATAATACTCACTACTACTAAAGATTCCATTTTTCTTAATCTTGGTGAAAAATCCAAATAGGAACATCAAAAAGGAACGGAGGGAGTAGTAGCTATCAAATGGTCAAAATCTAATGTGAAAAGAATAGATGTTTAGCACCGTAAATGACAAAACCTAACCTAGATTATTAATAACATTCTTTTATGTACGTAGTGAGGGGTACGTACAAATTCATAAACCTAGAAATTTGCTATTAATTAGTTTCACATAATTATGTGGACCTTCCTTCGATGCCCACTTTTTTCTTGGATACTAAATGTGTGCAATTAAAGTACATCAAACCTTTACCCTAATTAAGGTCCTATCATTCATTCTTTTTTTTTTATTTTTATAGTAGTAATAATTAACGTTAATTATTATTTCACCTTTTTCTTTCTATTTGATCTCATTAATTATTATAAGTTACACCCTTCGTTTTCAAATGTTCTTGTCATACTTTTACACAGTTTTCAAAGTAAATTTTGAGCCTAAATATCTCTAAATACGCATTATAAAAAATTACAAAAAATATATAATAAAAAAGTATACATTAAGACGAATCTAACGAGATCTCACATGGATATATTTTGTCTTCTACATATGTCTTAAAAATCTTAATCAAATTTCTTTTTTCAAAATAGAATATTCTAAATATGAAGAACATTAAAAAACAGAGGAAGTAAGTTGTAAAATATAAAGGTCAAAAATTATAATCACTAAGGCTAAATGATTGTCGTACAAAGGGTAGTGTATATCAGATACAATACAATTATCTTCACTTTAATGATTATTTTTTAAATTTACTTATTTCTCACTAGTTTTATTTTTAAAGTTTTTTACTTGTTAATATTTCCTTTCTATGCAGGATTCTTTCATTTTGAGGTAAAATTGACCGTTTTTCTCTATTATTTCCTCTCAAGGGAGTACAAGTATGAATTTTCCGTTACATTCCCTCACCCAAACTCTATTTTTGAGCGGGATATTTGATTGTTGTTGATGATAAGTTGTGCTTGACTGAACCAAGCAAAACTTCAATTTATTAGGAAACTATAATGATGACTAGGGTTTTTTTTTTTAGTATTATCCAATAAAAGAGTACACTTTCTTATTTTCAAACAAGCTAGTGTTAATAAATTATTAAGGAGTAATGAGAAGAAATTAGTATACATGAATTAATGGTAAACAATAATGATGGTTTCAATGAACATCCAAAAAGACAATGAAGAACATTATAGGGTAGTAGCATAGTACTAGTACGTCTTTGAAGTTGACAATGTTTGGTTGTTAGCTCTACACGGCGTGGAGATGGACTTTGGTTTAGACTACTTATAAGACAAAGCCATGTTATTATATGTCTCATTGTCTACCACTTAATAGAAGTTTTTACTTTCTCTTTCTCATTGGATTGATATAATAAAAAAAATAAATAAAAATAACGAAAGTGATATAGACACTAAAAAATTATATGAATGATATTTACAAAAGAAAAATTAAAAGAGAAAACGTGTGTAAGTAAGAATTAAAAGAAAGTAATTGAAACATTAATTAAAATTATGTGTAATTGTCTACCACTTATATATAAGGATTTACTTTTCTGTCTCATTAGATTGATATAACAAAAAATGAATAAAAATTAAGAAAGTGATAAAAACACTAAAATTATACGGTTGAAATGTATAAAAATTTAAAGAAACGTCAAATGGACTATCCAAAAAATTACAATTCCTTGGGTCAAAGGTAATAAATATCATTTTAAGGTAGAAACCAACACAATATCTTGCCCATTTCACGATGTTTTGTCCTTAAAAGCAATTAAGTAGAGGTGGAGCAAAGATTATATAAAGATTTTATTTTTTGTTTAGATAAAAAAAAAAAAGTTGATATTTTGCAAATTTAGTTTATAAAACGTAACACAAAATTGATAGTCAAAATTTGAGATAAAACATACAACTATGTATTAATACTTGACGAATTTATTACCATAATTAATTAGAAGAGAAATGGAAGTGAAGTAACAATTAGAAAGAGGAACAAAACAAATTTAAATTAAGCTCTTCATCTATATGTGACAAAATATTTAATTTATGGTTGTTGAGTCTCAATCTACCTGGTTACTTACAACCGAAAGGAGCACAATCAATCTAAATTCGAATACTAAAAAAAAAGAGTGAAAAAAATTGACAAAAGTTTTTTAATTATTACAATTGATTTTCCTTAATAATTCATTAATTCCCAATTAATCATTTTATAGAGTAGGTCCAACTTGATTTGGTAAACTTCCTCCAAAATGTTTTGCAAATTGCTCTTTTTTGAAACATTTAATTGATAGGTCAAAATAACAACATATTCAACAATAATTAGATTGAATACTAAGGATAAAAAAAATAAATGAAGCATTGTTGAAAAATTAAGCACAAAACTTCACTATGTGGGAGATTTTACATCGCTAAAATAGTAAGTTGTAATTTTGTATAAATGATTGGTGTGTTATCCTCTTAATACCATATGATTTTGGGAAAAAGTGAAACTCGTCAAATGTTATATTCAAGTCAACGCTCATTACTCCTGGGGTTGTGGGCCCGAGCCTACGGGTGCCTTGTGAGTGTGTCCACAAGAATGGGTCCATGGGGCGCTCATGTAACGAATAGTTATGGCCTAACATGGTATTCGAGCCGGTGGTGGTTCTTAGATATGACGTGGTTCACATGTGAAGGAGAGTGTTGAAAATACTTCACATGTGAGGAAGATTCTTTCACATCACTAAAATAGTGGATTGTAGACTTGTATATAATGCATGGTGTGTAATGTTCCTAATACCATATGATTTTGGAAAATGGTGAAATTCATCAAGTGTTGTATCAACGCTCATTACTCGTGAGTTTGTGGACTTGCGCCCACGAGTGCCCCATGGGTGTGTCTAAACGAGTGAGTCCATGGGGTAACCATGTTATAAATAGTCACGGTCTGAAAAAAATTAATCCCTTAAAAAGTTATTGATGAAATAAATTAGAAAACCTATCTCTTACATTAGAATTATTTTTTAAGAACACCATATGTTAAATTAGGCTGAACTTATTGTGAATGCCAACAATTATCGGGGAAAATACGAGGTGCACACACTTTACAAGCCAAGGAGATATATGCCATCCCAAAACCATATGGCAATAGAAAGAAGGTCTCCAATAGCTTATAAAGTGTGCACATCATGTTCAATTTGTCGATGTGGGATAACTCATCTCAACACCATGCATAATTAAAATAAGGCAATAGCTAAAAAAATCCTAATATAATTTCTCATTTTCTTAACAATGAAAAAATGATTCCTAATTTTCTATAAATTATAGTTTTATTAATTATCAAACGCTGTTCGTTGTAGGATCTTTAATTATATCTTGTCAACTTGTTGAAAAAGGAACAAGTATGTGTATATATCTAAGTACTATTTTATAAGCAGGGTTAGGCACTAAACCTAAGTAGCCTAGGGGATTAGCTATATGATCAAGAAATGAATAGACAATCATCCTCTATTAGATTTTATATTGTTAAGTTACATTAGGTCAATTATCAATTGAGAAGCAATATACGGCCATCTCTATTCAAGAAACCACAAAGATTAAGTAATTAAAAATATATAAAATGTGTGGTTAAAACTAAAAAAAAGAATATAAGTGAGAATAAAAAATTAGTGGATATATTTTCGTAAAAGAAAAGTATAGCAAAATAAAACAAACGGACTAAAAAGTGTTGCAATTTCGTATGTACAACGGAGGGTCTATCCTCGAAAGTAGGACTAAGATGAAAACATGAATTTTCCTCTATTCCATTATACTTGTTTCTAATAGTGACATTTTTTCATTGAACATGTCATCATCAGTAGCAAGTATATCAAAAAATTAATATAGGTAAATTACGGTTATTTGAGAAATTTAGTAAATCATTTCTTACAGTCTTATGTATCTCCATTTTATAGGATGGCTTTTGAGATTTTTATTTTATCTTTTTCTTACTTTATTTATTTTAATATTATGTATTTTATCGTATTGTATTATTTGTAAATAAGCGTTATTGATTAGAATTTTCTTGGTTAAAGATGATTAGCTAGGTTAAGGTAGGTGTAAATTCTCTATTAGAGCTATAGCCTACATCCTACATTCCTAGTTATGATTGCAATAATGAAAAGACATGGGTGGTTATAAATTGTTTAACAATGTTGACTCTTTTTGTATGAGAATTGAGATAAGTCACTCAAACTATGAATTCTTGAAGAATTTAAGGAATGAATAATTATGAGTTTTGGGAAAGAAAGGAAGAAAAAGAAGGGGCAAATTAAAGTGGAGACACCTTGAGTTGGGGAGTCACTTGAGTTGTTAAAAAGAAAACTTAGTGCTTAGTAGGTGAACTTGTAATATTAAGGTTGATTAAAATAATTGGGATTAAAATAAGGAAAAATTATCAGAAATAATATAATATATTTTTTTCAAAAAGTATATAATGAAAAATGTTTTGTCAAAAGATATTCAACAAAAAAATTTTTTTTTCCAAAAATTACTAACTACTTCTGTTAGTTGATTGTCATCTTTTTCTTTGACTAGCAAATGAATTGCACGCACGTACGTGAGTTGTTAATTGACTTATTTCCACCAAATATTCGAGCTCATCCTCTCACTCCTTCACCCTTATCTCCTCTTCTTACATTGTTCATAATTTTAAACCAAAATACTAAAGCTTAAATCGACTGCAGGCTGCAACCAAAGGCATTACAATTAATTGAGAGTCAAACTAAAAGATGACGGTCAACTAACAATAGTCATGTTATTCTTAAGAAATAAAGAAAAAGTTTTACCAAGTATTTTTTGATAAAACTTTTTATATTAGATACTTTTTAAAAAAGATTATTAGATATTTTTTGGTAATTTTTACTTAAGTAATCATGAAAATTTTAAATGCTGATAACTATACATTATAAATGACTCCTTTGATTATTATGTTATATTTCATTGATTATTACTTAAGGAAACTTCAGTCTTCACGCACACTTTTTGCATTTTTAGATATAGAATTTTTTTTCTTCGTTCCCTTCATTGTCTCTCTTTCTCAAACACAATTTTCTTTCATCCTCCTCCTCATTCGATCAGTTCTCCTTCTTTCTTGCCTCTCGATATCGTGGTTCTCTTCAAATCGAATCTCCCCTCCTCAAAGTCAGACCTCATTCTTCGACTACTAAGTACATGATAGTTTTACAATTTAGTTATTTATTTTACAATTTATTTATTCTTTTACTTCAATCTATTAATACTACCCATAAATTTAAATTCTGAAGCTACCTAGCTCTATGATGGACATTTACTTATTCAATCAGACTCATGTACTCTATTCAAAACCTTTTTCTATAGTATGACTCCAATATACTCCCTCCGAATCATTTTAGTTGTCTCATTTCCTTATTTGGCAAATTCATATCAATTGTTCCATTTCTTTTTTTGTCTATCTTTTTTTACCTAAATACCCACACCTTTTCAATTCCCAATACCCAACTAACACCTTTACAATTAATTTAATTAATTAAAATACCCAACTACCACCTTTTTAATGAATCACAAACCACCCTTAATAACCGTGAAAATCCAAATAAGACATCTAAAATGATTCGGAGGAAGTATATTAATTAAAGTCAACATTTGTACAAACATAGGGAGATTGTATATGCATGTTGAATGGTCCAAAACAATTTCTAATCCGTAAAATATATTGAGTGATGTCCATTCGGCCTTCCCCCCTTATGCAAGGTCCTACATGTTCATCATGACCTTCTCTATTTTTCATACTGAAAGAATTGTCTTTCTTTTTATTATCCTTTAAATTTAGAGATTACATCCAAGGAGCAAGGAGCCAATAACTAGCAATAATGCCCGAGTACTGCTTTACTACACTCTAAAAATAATACGCTCAATTTTTAATCTGGATCAGCACATTCATTTTATTCATTTTTTAAAAGTTCTCCATATTATTTTTCTTTGGGAAATCCAAATAACCTCGAATTTCGACTTATTCACATGGTAGATAAACATTTTTTTAATTTGTATGGTGATCCTAAGTTTTTAATTTTTCCATGTAGTAGATAAACATTTTCCCATGTCAAATAAAGTTTTTGTGTGCATCAGGAAAGATTGAAAGGGGCGCTCGTTCAAGTGCATTTGGTCGCTCGCTCAAGCACATTTGGATAGGGCCCGTTTGGTAGGTGGTCATAAGCAATGGTATGGGAATGAAAAATTAGTGTAATTTAAGTTGAAAAATCTCTTCTCTACCTTGATGGACATGCTTGTCCAACTCCTATCATCTCATTTTCTTTATAAAATTCATTACAATGCATTACCATTGGGAGAGGTGGTATTAGGTGGTAATGGAAATTTGTATACAAAAAGCTTTTTGTGATCAAAGTTTCATTACCATGGAAATGATATGGATGTTTTGATGAAATTTTACACTATAAATCATTCTCATTACCACCATTTAGTAACAATAACCAAACGGCCGTTAATGGCTTGTTGTTTCTTTGTGATTCGCATGTTGAGTTTAGACTCCAAAACCCAATGTCAATATACTTCTTTCGTTCCAATTTACTTGCAATATTTGTTATTTCACGTAGTCCAATGTATATTCAATACTTAATATCTTTAACTATGTATAATAAAGAATTATAAAAATTTGATATTAGTAATTTTTACAATGGGAAGAATCAAACAAGTTCTCATACGACTATATTTTAACCTATAGATTAAAAACTAATCACAAAATAAGAGTGATGAATGAACAATGTCATTTCTACCAATGTTGCAATTAATATGGAACGGAGGAAGTACTTTAATTGCTGGACGAAAAAACAAACATCTTTGTTAGTCTTTCAAAACTCGACAATAATAAGGAAAGTCTTGAGCATTGCAAACATACTTTCATATTTTTAATGTTGATTTATCACCAAAGTAGTCATATACTAAGTCTTGATTAGAGGTGTTCAACGAGCTGGGTCGAAGCGGATTAATGGGTCGGGATGGGGTACTGGGTCATGTTACATGTTAAGCGGGGCGGGGCGAATCAAAGCCCATTTAATTACAACCACTTTAACCCCTTTTTCAAAAATTAATAAAATAATTTTTTTTGTTATATCTAATGACCCGTTAGATTGATCCACTTATATATATAATAATATCATTAAATAAATTTAGACCCACAATAATACTTTGAAATTGCTGGTCGATAGACTGATGTTAAATTAAATAGTCGATGAAAAATAACTATACCCACACACTAATTAAATAGAATATCTTAAATTAAATAATTTCAAAGATCATTATCACATACGATATATAAAGAGGAGGATTAAAAATGAATATAGAAGAGTATATAATATAACTTTAGTTGAAATGACTAAACATAAAAATGTAGAAAGAGCCATAAAATAAAATGAGGAAGAGAAAATAGCGTTGATTCTAAGCTTACTACGACATCTAAGAAAAGAGAGACGAAGGAAGGTTAGATTCGAATTGGATGAGAAAATAAAGATAAGTTAAAGCATACATTTATTTTATGTTTTTATAAAGCTTGTAAAAAGCACTAAGCAGCAGATGTTACAGCTCTAATATATGTCTATATCATGCTAGCTAGCTTTTTCTTTTTAATTCTAGTATATTAGCACTTATATATTGCTCTAAATATACCATAAAAAAAATAGTCCGTTATATAATACTAGCTACTGAGTGTGATATGTTATGTAGGAAAGTCTCACTATCAATTGCAAGTATTATAGAACGGAGGAAGTATTAAATATGGCATAAAATAATCCCATTGAGATATAGTTCCTCTGTTCTGAAATACTCGTTATATTTCCACTAAGTGCACTATTCATCGTTTAAGTTTATTTTATATATTGCGACTGAAGCATATGTAAAAATATAGTCAAGGGGGATCTTGATTGAATCGTCTAATCGCATATTTTCATAATATTAAATTTAAAAATTTTTAGATTTGCATAATTCAACATATAAATAAATAAAATAACGCATTGAAATGTGTAAAAAGTGAACTGTAGCAAGTATAACTGAACGGAGGAAGTATACAATTGTCCAATTTGGATTTTTACACTTTATCTAATGCATTGATTAAATATTTACCTAATTATCAAATATCTCTAATTATGTATAATTAAAAATTATGAAAAAATAAAATTTACATTGAGACGGATCAAAAACGTTTTGTTGATTATATTTTGACATCTGGATTTAAGAATAAAATACAAATTAAAAGTAAATGATAAATAATATTAAAAAAATTAAATGAGATAACTGCTCTAAATTGGAAGGATAATAAATTAACTTTTCAATTTTACTTCATATAATAGTGCAGAACAATAAGATAAATAGATAATAATCAACTACACAAGAAGAATTTATTCTTGGCACAACACATGTAAATCTCATATAGGGTTTAAAATAATCAATTAACGTAAATAGTTACTCCCTCCGTTCCTTTTTGATGTTCCTATTTGGATTTTTCACCAAAATTAAGAAAAGTGGTATCTTTGGTGGTAGTGGATATTATTTTAATTATATAGTAGTGGGAAGTAATGATTTTATTGGAAGTATGAGAGAAAAAATAATTAAATAATAGTGTAATGTAATGATTGTATTGGAAGTATGAGAGAGAAAATAATTAAATAGTAGTGTGAAGTAAGGAAAGTGGGGTTTTAAGGGGTAAAAGTGGGATAAAAACTTTCCAAAAATAGAAAGTATTCTAAAGTGGAAAAACTTATGAAACTGCCCGTTTTAGTAAGGTGGAAAAACAAAAAGGAACGGAGGGAGTATTATAGATCTTAATTGATCTTAATTGGTAGATAATTCCTCCAAAATTGAAACGAAATCAACTTTTTTCCACTATTTGATTTACAACTCTTTTTAAAATCTGATTTTCAAAATTTTAATTTCTCCTTAGTGTAATAATTTCAAGGAAAAATAATCTAAAACCACCTAATTTATACACTATTTTTTAAAAAATCACCTTAGATAATTTTTTTTGCAAAAAACCACCTTACATAATGCATTTCTTTGCAAAAGACAACTTGTTACTATATTTCGTCAGTTGACCGACATTTTTAACGGTTGACCAGCATGTGTTTGTCACGTGCCCTTCTTTAAAAATTATTAATTACTTGCTACTAGCATTTAAAGTAATTTCTATTAAGATTAGGAAAAATTGACATTAATAATCCAACCTTTGATTCATCCGCTATGAATAATCCCACTTTTGGATTATTTTTTTAATAATCCAACCTTTGTAGTAAATTTGTCCACAACATACCCTATTACTAATAATAGATGATAATAGGGTATGCTGCTAGCAAACTAAAATAAATGTTGGATTATTCACAGCGAACTAAGGACAAACGTTAGATTATTAGAAAATAATCAAAAGATTGAATTATTCACAGCGGATGAGCAAATAGTTGGATTATTAATGTCAATTTTTCCTTAAGATTATTATTTTGTCCAACTCATTTGAGTACTTGCTTTTTTTCATGTCAATATTTTAATTATATAAATATAACAAAATATAATAAACAGAAAATAACTCTTACTACATAGTCTAAACACTCTTAAAACTATTATCTTCATCTACTTCTCAATAAAAATTCAATTCTCATCATTTATGTCATACAGAATACATCAAATCGCTCGAATCTTTTTCATTTCTATTCTGAAATCCCGTTTGATCTTACCTTATCTAATTTTTTATTTAAAAAAATTCATATGAAAGACAAGAGCAATACGTGGTTTGTGTGCACTTATATTGCATGGACACGTTCCCCCTAATGTAATGATGTTAAAATGTTCTGTGTTTAATAGTTCACGTATCTACACATACAATGCAATTTTTGTTTTTTGGGCGTCTTTATAGTACTGCGTAGCTAAGAATGATTCAGGATATTGGCTTTTACACATTTCGATGGGGATGTTGTCTTTACAAGTTACCCCTAATTACTTTTACCACCCTACTTATGTTTTTTTCTGACTATCTCCTTTTTCATTTTCTTAAATTAATTCCTTGTGCCTTTTTATCGATATATACACTACTTTTTTCATTCAAATTAAATTATTCAATCATAAAAGTGGGAAACATCATTACTTTCCAATGCTTTTATGGTATCCATATTTAAGTAGAAATAGCTGCGACTACAATTGAATTGGAAATTTAAAAAATAAAATAAAATAAAATATACTCCCTCCCATTTTAAATGTTCTTCCCATACTTTTTGCACAGTTTTCAAGGTAAATATTGAGCCTAAATATCTCTAAATACGCATCATAAAAAATTATAAAAAATATATAATAAAAAAGTATACATTAAGACGAATCTAACGGGATCTCACATGGATATATTTTGTCTTCTATATATGTCTTAAAAATATTAATTGAATTTCTCTTTCCAAAATAGAATATTCTAAATAGGAAGAACATTAGGAAACGGAGGGAGTATTTTCTATGTTCCTTTTTATTTATCCCACTACTACACCTTTTGCACGCATTTTTTAGCAAATACTTCTTCCGTTCCATAATAGTTGCTATTGGGTGTGAAATATTGTGTGGGAAAATACCACTATCAGTCTATCAGTAACAAGTATTATGGAACGGGGGAAGTATTAAGTTTTAATATCTATAAGTACGCGTCATAAAAAATTAAAATAAAATTATATATTAAAAAACTTTACATCAAGAATTCAAGACAAATCTAACAAGATCTCACATGAATATATTTGATCTTCAATATATATACTTCAAAATTCTAATTCAATTAATTTCTATGTTAAAGTGGACAAACTTAAAATGGACAAATATAAAGTGGACAAACAAAAAGAAACGGAGAAATTACTATACTATATGGAAAAATGAAAAATATTAAATGAAATGAAAAACTAAATTAAACATGTAACTGAAAATTAAATGTGTTGGGTATAATCAAAAATAAAATTGAGATAAATCCTGTATCATAAACGAAATAAAAGAAAATTGACCAAATCATTAGGACGTAAAGTAGCATGTTTATCTTCAGTTGAATAAATATTAGTAAATTAATTTTCCCTCACAATTCAATACTCTATCTAATTCAATTTAAGTGTCCCATTTGGTTTGGACATAAATATTATGATAACAAGAAGACCACCTAAAATAGTAGACTTATTTGTAATATTAGATGTTTTTAATATTAAGAATTGGAGGGGACCTCTAAAATAGTAGACAAATTTGCAATATTGAATATTTTACATATTAAGAAAATAAAGAAATCACATATAAATACTTCCTCCGTTCCAGTTTACTAGTCCGATTTGACCAAACACGGATTTTAAGATAATAGTGGGGTCCATTGGAAAAGGTGGTAGTTGGGTATTTTAATTGATTAAATTAATCGTAAAGGTGGTAGTGGAGTATTGAGAATTGGAAAAGTGAGGGTATTTAGGTAAAAAAAAGATAGTCAAAAAAGGAAATGAGACAAGTAATGAGGAATTGCCAAAAAAGAAAACGGAACAAGTACACTGAAACGGAGGGAATATAAGTTTTAAATTAGAAATAGAACAAGTAAAGTAAATTTAGCGAATGAGGAAATCAAACTAGTAAGAATTGGAAAAGAAGTTACAAAATAACGCATATTACAATAAATGTTGACTCAAATTGTCTCATTGGCTGCTATGCTCTAATTTAAAATTATCTTTAATCAAACCTATCTTTAAAAATTTGTGTATACCCAATAATAATGTTTAGGATAGCATATAACATTATAATGTATGAGATTTATTTAACGTTGCGTTTGAGAATATGTATTTTATTTGAAAATTTAGAATTGGGTTAAATTAATTGTTTGTCAAATCAAAATTTTTAAAATTTGTATTTGTATCAAATTACACAATTGTCTTTAAAATAGTCAAAGTTGATAATTTGAAAATGACTACCCAAACCTTGTCATTCTCAAATTTTTCATTTGTAATTTCATAATTGAAATCCATAATTTGAAATGAAATATTAATTCCCAAACTCTACATTAGTATTTTAAAAATCAAGCCTCTAGATGTCAACTAATTAACTGAAATAATTTGAAACTCAATATAATTAAAAAATTACAAAAATAAAATGAGACACAAACTAACAAAAGTTATAAGACACTTTTTCCACAATATTATAGGAGTAATATGATCGTATATGACTCTTAACTATAACAATCAACAGTATCATTTATTTATTATCAATTACTACATAAAACATCCTCCAAAATATGTGAAATTGTTGAAAACCTTTAAGTCATAAACCGATTAACTACTTCTAAAACCTCTATATAGTGTTAACCTGATTAATATCCCATATACATAAATATAATTACTTTCATTCATTTATCTTTTTCGTGAATAATAGAGTATATAACATACCTTATGACTGCAACTAAAACTTTTAGCTTTTAATCAAAATGTTTTCTTAACATGGTATCAGAGCTAACATAATAGAAGTTCATACGTTTGAATTAACTCGTCCAATATATACGAGTCTATCAATGAGCTTGTGAACAAACATACTCTTTTAATAAAATCAAAATAATTGAACCAAAAACAAAACTAACAATAATGTTTCCTAGTCATAGAAGCTAGAAAAAGATTTGATATAGTCATCTTCCTTTACATGTTGTTATTAAAGTGTAAGTAGTGAGGCAAGTGCGCCAACTAGAGAAGAGAAAGATCAAAGTTGGCTTATAATTAGATTAGGAAGAAGACCAAAAAGGGAATTGATGTCCACAAGAGGTGGTTAGTGGGATGATCAATTAGTGGGCATGGCATGCAACAAGCATCTATGACCAAACCCAACACAAAGTACTAAATATCTTTTTTTCCCTTTGATTTGCTTCTTTTGTCACAAATCCAATATGGCAAATTGACATAATCCACACTCCTAGGAAGAGGCTTCTTCTTCACAAAAGAAAAGTGCTTTTTTCTTCCCTAAAATTTCCCAACAAAAAATGAATTAAAAAGTTGTGTATCATTTAACACTTTTCTATTTGAACTTATTGTGCCTCTTTGCATAAAGCTTGTGCCTTTTTCAGCTTCTCTTTTCCACCCTTTTCTCATAAAGAGTACTACTACTAGCTAGTAAAGAGTAAAGACTAAAGACCCTCTAAATGTGCAAAGCTCATACATAACCAATGTTTTTTCCTTTATAGAACACGGTTTGATAATGATTATAATTTACAACATCAAAAGTTATACTATTTGATTGTTTTTATGAATGTTAAGCTGAATTGGGCTTATTGTGACGGCCAACAAATAATTGAGGAAACACGAGATTCACATGCTTTATAAGCAAAGGAAATATTAAAGAAGTTTTTTAGTAAGTGATGAAATATCATCGATCAATACGATAATTTTCATGTTAATCGTTAAGTTGATAGGCGAAGCTTTCAATATTTTATCACTCAAGAGGAATTAGACTAGCAAATTTATACTAGTATGTAAAATTCAAAAGTTTTTTACCCAAGAGCATTGTTTATTCTCATCTACAACCAATAGCAAGATAACACTACTAAAACTAATAACATAACACACCCTTTTTTCCTAATAGGTGATATTTATTTACCTTTAAATAAGCCTTTAATTTACAACATGAAGATATATAAAATCAATTATATAAAAATAATAAAAATTACAACGGTTCAACTTAAGGGAACGTAGTCCGTCCTTGTTTATGTATAAAGAAATTATGTTATAATTTAAATCGTTGTAATATCAAATGGAACTAATTATAATTTTTAATTAAGTTAAATCACAGTATCGACGTATATATCGTACATGACCATGGATAGATGAATAATTAATCACCTAACTTTGAAGAGCTTCTAAAAACACATTTCATTGGTGAAAAGAAAAAAGTAGTAAGTGAAGTATTATTTATACTACCTCCGTTAATTGTTTTGTGCAACCGCAGTACAAATTGCGGTTGCCAATGCAATTTTTCTTAAAGCAAAATTAGAGAATGTGGGGTAATGTAATTAAAGGTAAGATAGGAGAGAGAAATAATGGAAGTAGGGATAGGTAAGTAAGAGAAAGAAAGAGAGAGGAAGTAGGGATAGGTAATTTAGGAAAAAGAAGGAGAGAGAAAATGATGGGATAGGTGATTAAAGGAGAGAGAAAATGATGGGATAGGTAATTAGATTGGTTATTTTTTACTAAAAAAGGAAAGTTGCAAATAACCTTGAGCGGACAAAAATGGCAAAAGTTGCAGAAAACAATTAACAGAGGTAGTATATTCACCCATGGAAGGATAATTATAAGATACCTTGCTTTATGAGATAGGGGATTTGGAGGTGGCTTGAAGGATGCATCAATGATGTATGGTTTATTCTTTTCTTCATCATGTCAAATTAAATAGCTGGAATATGGATCCTTTTTGCACACGGAATCGCCCTTCCATGCCCTATTGCCCATCTATTAATGCAATGTACTCCCACATTTTGTTAACAACCATAACTATATGTGTTCAACTATTTATATGCGGTTTTGCACATGTGTAAAGTGTCTGAATATGCAAAACTTCTAATTACGGTTCATGCTATTTAAAGTTTTTTAGTAAAATTATTCATTTTTAGGAACTAAATTTTCAAAAAGTGTATAAGGATTATAATTTTTAAAATTAGGGGTATTATTATGAATACATATCAAATTAGTTTTTTTTTAAATGCATTCAATTCTGCTAAGCTAATTTGAATTGACTGAATCGCAAACTTGTTTTTATAATTATTTTCTATTCTTTTTCATTACATTCTTTTTTTTTTACTAGACAAAATTATTTATACCGAGTTTATTAATTTTAGTATAATAAAGTGATCTAAATATGGCCTGTCTTCAATTTTTTTTTTTTTTTTGTCTTCAATTTTTTTAATTGTACTATGTTTTACGTTTTGAGTTGTAGATAATGTTGATTGTTGATCAACCGAAGGAACTTAATCACTATGCAAAGAGAATAATAACTATGATCCCTATATTTAGAGAAAAAATTATTTTTAAGTTGAAGAGAATACATCTTAAGTATGTGTAATAAATAAATAAGGAAGTTGAAAAGTGAAATATGCATTGAGTGAGAACAATAAAAAAAATATTAGAAAAAAAAAGAGTGTGCTAAATTTAAGAGATCTTAGATAAAAGTGAAATAAAAAAAGAATGTGCCAAACAAGTGAAATATGCATTGGTGCATTCTAGTAAAGGGTGGTACTCTATCATACAAGTTGTTATAAATTATTATTGTAAATAGATTTGGGTTTTTCCCTATAAATACACCCTAATATCCTCCTCTCGAAATCGGTCTATATACAAAACATTTGGAGAGATCTAATACAACTCTAATGTAATCCTTAATTATTATTCTCAAACTAGATACATACCCGTGCTAAGTACGGAATAATTAGAATTTTTGGAAAAACATATGAGAAAAAAATTGGACATTAAAGACTATTGTAGAAGTGAAAAGAAGCATTAATGGAAAAACATATGCGGCAAAATCAAATATGGGTTAAATTAATTAAGCAAATTAATGAAATAAAATTAAATTTAAAAAACTACCTAAAATAACTTAAGTAGAATCAGGCGGGAAAATAACTCTTAAAATTGTGACACTTATCACATTTTCTATTACTTTAGTAGAATTTATTATGATCGCTTATTAATTAATAAAAACACCTGAGATCAAGGACCACGTAATCACATTGGATAAATCTCAATCAAATTTAGCGTGATCATTTATTGCTCTAGATTTATGTTCTTACACTGATTTTCTCAATCTTGTTTACTAATTGAAATTAGACAAGCAAAGCAGTCTACATTGTTCTTTGGCATCCAAGAACATTTTTGCTCCAAAATACTTCAAAAAGCGAATAAATTTTTATTTTATATACAAATAAATTGGTTTTTGGTTCAGGGAATCGATCCATCTTTCTTAACAACTATTAAAAATCAACAAGTTTAAATCTTATTCAACCAAAATTTCATGTCAAATATTTAATGTTAAAATATGATCATGGAAACAATACTTTTATAAGGATAGCAAAAGCAATTAAGGTGACATTGGTACAAAAGGACCCATAATATTTTATTTTTTTGATAAAAAAGGAAAGTTTGGTATTGCAATGGTAAAAACTTTTAAGACCCCCCTTAAAAAGGGAGAAGAAATAATCCTAATAAGTAATAAATGAAGGAGATGAAATTGGTCCACAAGATTATATGAAAGATGAAGACGAATAATGGAAGACAAAATAGTAGTCCCATAGGCATAGGCCATAGAAAATAAGGGATACATACCCAACTTAGAAGTAGGAGTGTCGGACTACTTCGTTACAAATGACAATGTCCAACACAAGAAGCTATAAGGACTAAGGTTACATTCATGGAAAGCTTGGACCACTCCCCCAACCAAAATTCCACAAAAATAAATACACTCCATTCTACTGTATTACTTCTATAATTTTTTAAAGAGAAAGTGCTTTTTTCGAAATAGGCAGAATTGACGTTGACCATCCCACCTCTCAGTCATGCCCCAAGCACGTGGTCAATTAAAACTCATCCCCCTCTTCAATTACTCCCTTTTGTCGACGTCAATTCTGCCGGTCAACTAATGAAAAACATAAGAAGGTAGTGTTTTGAAAAAAAAGTATTACATAAGGTAGTTTTTTGCAAAATTTTTTACATAAGGTAGTTTTTTAAAAAAGATGGTATATATAAGGTAGTTTTATATAATTTTCTCTTTTTTTATTGTTAATTATCTATGTAGTTTTAAATTTTAGTGTAATTTTTAAAAACAGTTCAATTATATTTCAGAAAAGTAATTTGCTACAATGTAACAAATTCACTGAAATTAGTGTTAGGTTTTATGTTTTTATGAAATTGAATTTCAAACCTCTGTTTGGTTTAAAAATATTGTTTAGTTGTGTATTTGTTTTTAAGGTTTTTAACTTATTATTTGCAAATGATGAGTGAGTTGATACAAGTTCGGTACTTTTTTCATTCTAATACACTACTCCACAATAGTTGGGTTTTTCTTGATTTTGTGTTTATACTTATCTTGAATTTGTTTTGTTGCAATGAAAAATTTATTTATTGTTTTAAAAAAAAACAAATTAAATTCCCTTAAATAGAAGAGCATGAGCTACATAGCTAGCTAGTGTAGTCTTGTAAGATAGTAGCTAAAAGGTGCACTTAAAGTGTGTAGTGGAGTGACTAATGACCAATGAAACAAATTTTTTTTTTTTTTTTTTTTTTTTTTTGAGTTAACCAATGAAACAAATTTAGTTATCCTCAAAATAGGAATTCACATTGTTTTAAGAAACTTTAACATTTTTTATAAATTTAGGATACAAAATTATTTTGATTTACATCAAAGAAAAGATGATAGTTTTTAAGAATGTGGTTATAAATAAAAAAATAAAATAAATGGTGGATCATCACCCAAAAAATATAAAAAAATATTGCAAATTTAATGGGACGAAATGAGTAAGTAACTAAATTTTGGATTATGATATACAATTCTTATGGCTATATATAAGAGGTACGTTAGATATATAAATATTTGGTGAAAAATATACTTCTACAGTGATTACATTGCTATTTCATGTTGTGTAATAATTTACAATAGAATTAATATCTATTTACGGTAAGTAAATTAAAATTTAAAACTTTTAGTTATTATTTCCCTTAAATTAAATTAAATTTTAAAACTTTTGATTTTTAGGATTCTTTATGATCTTGCATCTTATATTGGCAAAAGGATTCTCCATTTAAAATAATGGGAGTAGAAGCAACAAGCAAGCAAGATTGTTTTAGCTCATGATCTTTTAATTTTGTTGGAGTAAACTATATGATAATTTTTTTTTTCATTATTTACATTTTGTTTATAATTCTATTTTTGAGAAGTGTTGAAAAACAGGACTTTAATTAGAGTTGCCCACAAGCCAAATTTTATTCATAATTTGTTTAATTTTTTTTTGTTTAATTAAGTTATGTCAAGATATAAGTCAACTTGGCCGAACTCAAAAGCCCTTATCAAGCTTGGTTTGACAAAACTTATTCAAATTTAAATAAGGCAAAATTGACTTATCTTGGAATAAAAAAAATGTATAAATATAATATAAAAATATAAAATATTAGTTGTATTAATTAATGTCTATAATTTATTTGTTTAATTTTTTTATCTAATATTATTTTAGATTAATGCCGTTCCTTGTTGTGCATATTTCTTTAAAAAATAAGTTGAACTAACTCAAAAAAAATAATAATAATAAGTTGAATAGTTTATTGTCCCTTTTTTCTTTGTCCAAAACATTTAACAAATTAACATCCCATATAGGTTTCTTGAATTTAATACTAACTATTACTCTCTCTGTTTTTTTTGTTCTTCCCGTTTAAAGTATTCCATTTTGGAGAGAGAAATTTGATTAAGATTTTTAAGACAGATAGATGATAAAATATATCCATATGAGATCTCCTTAGATTCGTCTTATTGTATAGTTTTTCTCATATATATATTTTTCATAATTTTTTATAATGCGTATTTAGAGATATATAGGCTCGAAAATTGCTATGAAAACTGTGCAAAAAGTAAATGGGAAGAACAAAAAAGAACGGAGAGAGTAAGATAGAAGGATTTCTCTCAAGTAATATTTATTCATGTATATTCAATTAAAATATTATCCTATTTCTCTCTGTTTAAGGAACTTAATACTTCATTTATATATTATACTATCATTTAATAATAAATTATTACTCATATCAAATATTTCTCTTTTAATTTAGCTATTATTCTCAAGTGAAAAATTAAAATATAACAAAATAAGTATATTTTTTTGTGTACAGGGTAAGCTGAGAAAGAAGGAAGGGGAGGGCCAAATGACAGGGTACAAGAATCGAACCAACGTTTAAGAGAAAGTTCTACATGTTCCAATAAAAACAATCAACTAAGGGAGTATACTTAAGACTAAATTATAACATAATCATGTAAAAAAATTAAAATACTTCCTATAAAAATCTTACTTTTACCCCAATCCAGCAAGAAAATTATTTATCTTTTGATTAACATATAAAATTTCTATATTTATAGAAGTATTATTTACTCCCTCCGTTCTTTTTTTATTGTCCACATTACTATAACGGGTAGTTTCATATGTTTGTCCCATTTCCTAAAATGGAAAGTTTTGATGCCCTCTTTTCACCCCCTCTCTCTTCTAATATCCCATTTATAATAATTAATTAATATTTTCTCTCTCATAATACCAATACAATCATTAATTCACACCACTATTATAATAAAAAAATCTCCCTCTCTCTTCTAATATCCCATTTATAATAATTAATTTATATTTTCTCTCTCATAATACCAATACAATCATTAATTCACACCACTATTATAATAAAATAATACCCACAATCAACAAAGATTCTCACTATCTTAATATGTGTGAAATCTTCAAATAGGATACATATATAAGAACGGAGGGAGTATTTATCTAAAATACTTCATTGATGTAGCTATTTCGTGCAATCACATGAATAAGTTTATACATGATTCAAGAATAATTAAGCAATAAAAAGTAGTAGAAAATTACTTTAAATGAATAAACGATATATAAGTGATATTCATATATATCAATTAAAAATGTTATATTTTATTATCTAAGAGGATAAAAATGAGATTTTGAATTTTTACTTACCTAAAAAAATATCATCTTTAGAGACCAAGAAAAGAAAAATGGAAAATAAAGTAAAAGTAAAAAATGAATTCTTTGGCAAATTATTATAGCTAGAAAAAGAGTATAAAAACACACTTTGTGTAAAGACAAACTAAAACGAAAACCCAAACAAAATGGATCGTTGTTATTGCCTTAAGAAGAAGAGCAAAATTAATGGAGACGTAAAGTCACCCTCAAAGACAATTTGGCAACCACAAAAAGGCAAATCGTATATAATCTAATATCTAAACTTTGTACCCCTTTTTAAGGCAATTCTTAGAAATATAATCTTACATTACAACCTTTCTTTTTTACATCACATTATTTCGGATCCAACCGCCCTTCCATAAGAGGTGTTTCAATGTTGATATTCTATAAAGGGACACTTTTATAATACAGTTTTACCTCGGTCGTGAGAACAATCTAAAATAAAACTAATGATTTTTATTAATAAGTTAAAAATATCGATTAAAATCAAATAGGTAAGTATTCTTTCTAGATTTTTTTAAATGTATTTAATGTAGTTTAAATTCAGATCAATGGTATCTCATACCAAAGTACCGAAAAAATTATCAGCATATATTATTGGCTTTAGGTATATATGATTTCATACATAAGTAGAATGCTGTTAGTTAACATCATTAAAGGGCCATAACTCCGTCTCTAATCTCAATTTGAATATGTACCATTTTTCTAGGATAAACATGAATTAAATTTTCATTGCCCCTAAACTATTGCATTAAAATATTCTTGAACTTGTCTTAAATTAATTACATAGTTCCTATACTTTCTTGTTCCATTAATTTTTGCTTTTTTTTTTTTGTTGATTGTTAGTTGAAATTTTTTAAATAAATTGATTTAATGTATGAAATTAGTCATACCCATCAAATCTAGAATCTAATCCTCTACGCACCATCTAACCCTATTGATCCATCCGAAATCAAAGCAAGCTTATACTTCCTCCGTTCCATAATACTTGTTACATTTCACTTTTTTACGCAATTTAATGCACAATTTTGATCATTAATAACTTAAACTACACTTATCTAAAAATTATAAAAATTTAATATTGTGAAAGTATGCGATTAGACGATTCAAACGAGATCCCACTTGACTGTATTTTTACTTACACATTAGTCGCAATATGAAAAATAAGCTTAAACGATAAATAGTGCACAAAATCGAAATGTAACGAGTATTTTGGAACGGAGGGAGTAGTAGTATAAACCAAAAATTAAACTTCCTACGTTTTCAATTACAAAGGCACACAAATTAAATTTAGAATTGATGGAAAATTTCAATATTCTTGCTTATACAAAAACATTAAGAACTAATGATAGAGCTATTAAAAAGAAATGAATTTAATTTTTAAGTTTTTTTTAAATGTTAAAAAAATTAACATTAATTTTATTTGGTAATAGAGAAAACATTAAAGGCACACAAATAATAGTTTTGAATTAAGAAAAATAATTCAACTAAAAATAATGAAAGTAATATAATCTTGTTACCTTATGTTTAATGGGTTTGTTACTTTTTTTAATTTGACTTGTCTATGTTTGCTACATATTTATTTTTGGGAAAAGATCCACTTACATTATCTGTTATATTTTTTCTGCTAACTTAGTATTTATCTCATTCACATATTTTTCTCGTCCACCCGTTTTAAAATCTTATCATCTCATTAACTACATTAAATCAAAAAATATTGCAATTATGCATAATTTGAAATCAAAGGAGTCTTGCAAAAGAAAATATACAAAAATTAATAAAATAATAATAAAATACAAAGGGACCAGCTCTAAATATAAAAAGAAGAAAAAAAAAAAGAAAGTATAGCTAATCAATATAACATAAATAAAATATTATGACAAAAGCAAGTCTTTAAACTGTCATTGTCCATACCTAGCATGTTCTTATGAAGATTGTTTATTAAGGCTCTCTCTATCATTAACCTCAAAGTATTTAATTAAATTTATAACCCCACTTACAAACAAAGCTTACCCTAAAACTTAAGATTTTAGATATCTACTAAATTTAATAAATAATGATAATAACAACAAAAATAAATTAAATATAATGTCACCAAATTATGAAAATGGGTAAAGTACTCAAAGTTAATGGATCAATCAAACATGACCCATGTGGTCTGATTAGCAGTTGTCTACTATAACAATACATTATACAAATACCAAATTCAATGCACAGTAAGACAAAAGCTATACTCTTTAAATAATCTTATTTTTACCCTTTTAATAATTGTCATTATTAAATTATTAAACCCCTAATATAATTTATATATAAAAAATTGTTTTACCAATTCTTAGGGGTATTCTTGTAATTTACACTGTATTTTATTTATTGGTATTAGTATATTCATCGACATTGTTCAGGACATTCTAGGCAAAGCTTTGCAAAATGCAAAGTACATGAACATATACTCAATTGTCTTGAACTTAGTTGAATTTGTAATTTTGTATTTAAGATTTATATTGCTAGAACTCCGAATCAAATCTCGTCTAATTGAGAGGATAAAATGAATTTAGCCAGTCGATTAGTTAATTATGAATGTTTCTAAATAATTGTTGGTTGATTTGACTAACTTATTTGACTTCTCTGTGAATTTATTTTTGATACAAATTATATCAATTATATAGAATTGGAAACTTTTTGCTAGATGCATTTTTCTAACTGTTTAACCAACAAAAAAATCATTGAAAGAGTCATTTGATCTCTCTATATTTTAGTAGGAACGACTAGAGATCTCAAAAATTGAAAAAACCGAGTGATAAATGATATTTCCTTTGCCCCATTAGAATTAAATCCAAGAGAATAAGAAAAAAAAAATGAACAATAATAACAATAATAAATGAATAAAGAAAATAAATTGTGTGGATAAAATTAAAAGCGAGTTAAACCATATGAATGAGATTAAGATAAAGTAGTAGGCCATGGTCCGAAAATAAAAATAATGCAAATTAAATAAAACAGATAACATGACAAAAAATGCAAATTGAATGGATAAAAAAAGTTTATTTTTCTCTCACAATTAAGTATTTCCCCAACAAACAAAAGATCTTGAGGCGCCAAATTGTATAGAAAATGGCAACTTGATTAGTGCAAGTTCAATGGAGAAGAAAACTTTCACTAAACCATGTCCCATATTTAGATTATTTAATCATTACAATAATAAATCTTGGGACCCAATCATTTCCCTTCATTGATAAGGATTAGTAGTCCTAATTACTAATTAGTATCCCTAATCACTTCCAAGAAAGTACAATCATCTAAAATACCAACACAAACTAACATCGAGCAAACCGCCATAACAAAATAAGGTATATTAGAACAATTAGCTACTCCTCAAATTTAGAGAACACAAGAAAATAGTGCGTACCCCTTACTTTTAAGGGATAGAAAAACAACTTTTAGAGTCAAAAATCTTCCAATCAATAATTGTCTAAGTTTAGAAGGATAAGAGAAACATATATTCTTGACAAATCTAGTAATAAATCCAACAAAAAGGTACGTTTTCGGGCAATAAACCATCAGCTTAAACTTTTAATCGAGAAAATCCCGGTTGGAATTATTAATGCTAAGGACGTTCAGTTCACAAGGCTCTCGTGTTAGGGGTCGTGATAGAGTATACAACATACGGGTGTTCAAGGTCACCAAAAATGTTCAACATGAAAGGAACAAGTAAGACAAATGTTAAAAGAGGCTGGATTGGTAAGAAACATACCTGGCTTCACTGAGAATACAAGGATAAGATAAGCAGTCACAATCTAAGAAGGGTGTCCAAGGTCATCTAGTCCATAGCAAATCAACACACAGACAAAAATAGATGAAATAGATTAAGCCTTGATGTTGGCTTCCATCCAATCAATTTGATAAGCTAACAATTGACAATCACCAAATCATGATGAGATTAACTCCATACATAACAGTGCTTAACTATCATCTACCGCTCAAGACGAAATTAGGGGCAACCCGAAAATGCCCTGATCGAAGTATGGCTTTCGAATTATGTTCCGAATCAATGGATGCTTCAAAAGAGAGCGATAATGCCACACGCAACATTTTCGATAATTCACATGGATCCATACATGCACAACACAACATCAACATTCGATTTCGAGCAAATTAACATTGAATCACAACATGGATAGGAAAATATGATCCTTAATGATTAGAATGTCAAAAGACAAATAAAAGCTACTAGAATTTAGAGTTAATAGTTTGGTTTTACATAGAAAAATAATACGCCGGATTAAAGGCATGAAAGCTAGGAAGCTCACAAGCAAAGGAGATTCAAGAGTTATAAGTCACAATAAGAGGTGTCATAATCAACATAGCTTCTAATTATTGACAATATTAAGCATCACATAAAAACAGTTCAAAACCTCCTGAAATACAATGTGACCAATACTTAGAAGCAAACCTCCTCACTTGGTGTTGCAGCTTCTTAACACCTCCATGCCGATGCTGCCACGAGCTCGCGCCTTTGCCAACTTAACACTAACGATGCTTGTCGCTTTTCTACGTGGAATCCCCTCCCGGGATTTCTCTTCACCACGTAATCTGCCTGCGTTTCGGTGAAATTGCTGAATTGAAAGGGTGAAAACCCGGATGAGGCGAATAGGTTCTTCCAATGGGGCATCTTTTCAGGGAAATGAACACGACCCAATACAGTGCTTTCGATCCTAGGCTGGATGAAGAACTTTTCGACCTTGCTTACAATGTCGGGAGCTACATTTAAACCATCAAGCGACTCCAAGAGACTAGTACACGAGTCAAGGGTATGAACAAGATGCTGCGGAAAAGCAACATCGAAACGATCAAACCCTCTATCTAAAGAGACTACGATCTTAGGTGAACGCTGCTTGATAAACTCGAGAATGGGTGGAAGTATGGAGGGGCGATTAGAGAATGACCAAATGGGGATACTAACAGCAATAGCCTCGTCCTCTGAGGATCGAAAATTAGGCATGGAGCATGAAGAGGGATCAAACAAATCCAAATTTATGACTTGTAGCTCGAATGCGACACCAATTTCATTGGCAAATTGCAAAAGGTTTTCGCGGATTAGGGTAAGTTCAAAGTGATTACTAGAGGACATTGGAGCAAAGGCTGTAATTTTGAGGGAAGGGGCACCCCTTTTTCTCAAGGGAAGCTCTTGAATCAAAGACGCCCATTGAGCACCACAACCGATATCGAAATCGATAATATGAATAGCATCAGAATCATCGAGAGCCTCGAGAATGGCCTGAGTGGAAGTGAAATTGACGAATTGGGTAATAGGGGAGACTTCGGAAAACAACTTGTATGCATTCATTTTATGGACAATATCATAAGGGGTTAGGGTCTTTGGCGGAGGAGCAGAAACTGGGTTGCCCATCAAAAGGAGCATTTGTAGAGCTTCCTTCACATACGAAGCCGCTCTAAGGAAAGGTTTCGTAAGGGAAAGCTGGTGATTGAGCCGCGCCAATATCTCTTGCGCGAGTGAGAAATTCCCAGTTAAAATCAGGTCTGCCGCCTTGAAGAGCTGGTCTTTTATCGCCTGCTCTTGCAATTGATGTTGCTGAAGGACCGGCATTGGGAAATGCTGTTGTTGCTGCTGATGGCTTTGTTTAGACGCCATCATAGACTTCTGTTGGAGATGGGGTGCAATCAATTGTGGCGGAAAACCAATGGGAAACTGCTGTAAACCCATCTGCTGATGCTGCTGTTTCCGCAACAGCAGCTCATGACCCGGGTCAATAAACGGGTTTTTCACCATAAGATTCGGGTCAAGAACAACACCCGGGTTATGGCGCTTGGTGGGAGGTTGCAACATATGTTGGTCCAACTGACAGTAACCCAAAGGAGGCATCAAAAAGCTAGGGTTTCCAACACTCTGAGCTTGTTGTGAATTCATCACCATCTGGGGGTTGAAAATTTGAGGTTTTTCATCCCCAACTTCAAATTGATTTGGGAAATTTGCAGGAATTGAACTCAAAATCATACCATTTAAAGAATTCAACCCATTATTAGAAACTTTACCACTACCATTCAAAATCCCAGATGAACAATTAGGAGAAACCCCAATTTTAGCATTATTACCACCAAATTCAGACCCAACAAAACCAGAACTTCCATTACCTTCAGAAGCAACCACAGCACCAATTGAATGTTGTGGGTTTGACAAAAATGGTGAAAGATTCTGACTTTGTGAATCAAACCCAGAAGCTTGATCAACAACACCATCATAATCCACACAAGGATTAGACCCAGATTGTAAAAGATGCTTTAACCCTAAACTAGGGTCTTCAGAATCACCAATAATCCAAGGTAATAAAGCCCCATCTCCATTAGGAAACATGGTATCCCAATCTTCCATCCCAATAGACCCAACACCCAATCTTTCCCCTCCAGAACCTGAACCCGGACCCGAACCCGGATTAGCTGATACATTATGATTAATTATAACACTCTCAGATCCTGGGTGAAGATGGTGGAGCTCCGAGGACCAATCCTCTTTCCGGGCACATGCGGGGTCCGCCACACCGGCTGGTTCAAGTACAGAAGTCTTATCAGTAAAAGATGAGGAAAGAGTTGAGGTGGATGTATGAGTACTTGGACTTCTTCTAGTTGTCTCCAGAGTAGATGTAGGTTCACTTTCAATTGAACTTGTTTCTCTTAAACTTGCTGAGATTTGCTTTTCTTGATTTTCTTCTACAAATTCTTCTTCTAAAACTTGATTTGTTAATGAATTTTGTTGTTGTTGGAGATGTAATTTGTCTAAACTCTTCCAATTTGGAGGAGAAATTTGTGAAATTAAACTTGAAACCTCTACCACACCCTTGCCTTGCAAATTGTAGGGCATAGTTTGCATCTACAAAAATTCACCCACAAAAAATAATTAATTCATCTCAAAAAAAAAAAAAATTGAAAAATTAACAAATACCCAATAAACATACACCAAAAAAGATTAAAACTTTAGATTTAATAAACAAAAATAACAAAGATTCAAGATTTGGGATTAGGATATACCATAGTTTCTCAAGCTAAAAACCCATATCACAAAATTTGTGGATGAAATTTTTGGTAAAAATAATATCTTTCTTGGCTTGTAATAATGATGCTTAAATGATTTTCCATATCTATTCCTTCCTCCAACAACATTTCAAGCTCTTTTTTTTCTAATTTCTTCACTTCAACACTTAAAAATTAAAAAAAAAAAAAAGAAAAAAGATTGCTTGTTCATGTAAACATTGTTTGCTTTTTGCAGAAGGGATGAAAAGGGAGAAGGGTTATTTTAGTTTTAAGTCTAGAAATGAATGGTAGAGAAGAAGGAGGAAGAAGAAGAAGGGGAAGTAAGTAGTGTTATTGTAAGTTCTGCCATGGATGCGTGCATCATAAAAAAGGTAATAAAGTTTACAAGCTTCTCTCTCTTAAATGTGTTTTTTTCTAATGCTCTGTGTTATTTTCTGAAGGGCATTAACCATACCTCTATTTCTCTCTCCTCTTTCCCTTTTCTGTTTCTCTCTCCTCTCTCTGAGCTTTTATGTCCCCTCCAAGTGGTCTACTACTGCTCTACCATAATACAGTACTGTTGCCTTCTTCTCATTTCACTTAATCTATAAATCTCATTAATAATCTTCTTTATAAATTCACATTTTAATTAATTAAATTATTTAATACTCCCTCCAATTTACTTAATTGTCCTGTTTAGTTGGGCACGGATATTAAGAGCGGGATGACGTTCACTAAAAAGGTGGTAGTTAGTACTTCCTCTGGTTTTTAATAGTTGCTATATTTTTGTTTTTCACGTTATTCAATGCACGATTTTAATCTTTAATATCTCTAATTTTATATGATAAAAAATTCTAAAAAATTAATATTATGAAAATATATATTAAGACGAATCAAACAAGATCCCACTTGACTATGTTTTACATTATACATAGAGAACTACTTCTAAATATATATTGTTACAACTCTAAATATAGTTGCTACAGGAACTGTAGCAACTAATAAAATCTGGAGGAAGTATATTTTAATTGATTAAATTAACACAAATTCTTACTTGAGATCATGGTTGTTAAAATCGCGATTCTAATCTACGATTCTACGATTTTACGATCCAAAAACAAGCGAGCGATTTGAATCGCAGTTAGAATCTTAAAGTTGTAGAATCTTACGATTCTAGTTGGAATAAAATTTTTAGAGGTAGAATCATAACACGATTCTACGATTTAACGATCCGATTCTACTAATACAGTATGAATTATTTTTAATTTTTCTTATGTACCATATTTTACTAATCTCTTTCACATATACACATAAATTTCAAATTTTCCATCATGAAAACTTTTTAAAAACAAATTTCTTAATCGGTATGTAGATTTAAACTAATTATTTAAAAGTTTTCGTTATATTCTTAAAAATAAAGTCAAAGAAACTTTAATTCATAAATTAAAATACTTTTGAGTTGGATAATAATGATAAGAAACTGGATATTTTATTATTTTTAAGTTTATTTGTAGAATCGTACGATTCTACAATTCGATTCTACCGATTCGATTCTACCTCTCCAAACGATTCTAGGTAGAATCACGATTTTAACAACTTTGCTTGAGATTGTCTTTTGTAAAGATGGCTCTTAAAAGCCCAGTTCAATTCTAAATATATATTGTTACAACTCTAAATATAGATTTGGGCTGGACTAATTAATTGTAAAAATGATAGTTAGAATATTGTAAGTAGTAATAGTGAAGGCATTTTGGTTATTACTTATTTACTTGTGTGAACTGGGTATTTAGGTAGACAAAAAAAGAAATAAAACAATTAATATGAATTTGACAAATAAAAAAATAGGACAATTGAAAAGAATTGGTGGGAGTAATAAATTCTATTTTCTTTATTACTTTGATTATTTTTGATAAAAGTATAAATTTATACTCTATCCCTTATTTAAAAAGTTTTTATTTTACATTTTGGAGTGTTTTAATTGTTGTTCCTATAAGGAATTTTTTTATATATTTCCTTTGTTTTTAATAGTTGCTCATTTAATGCACAATTTTAAACTTTGATATCTTTAATTTCATATGATAAAAAATTCTAAAAAGTTAATATTATAAAAATATGCATTAAAATGAATCAAACAAAATCTCACTTGAATATGTTTTACATTATGTACATGGAGAAATACATACAAAATAAGACCGATTGATGAATAGAAGTGTTGTCGGAATTGTGGCAACTATAAAAATCCAAGATGAAGTATATCACAAATTTTGACAAAAATAACATTGTTCATCCTTATTTTAATTTTTTGATAATATTTATGTTATCCATATATCTTCCACTAATAGTATATTTTAATATATTTATATTTTTTATGATTTTCATATGTTTCCTATTAAGTTTTAAAACCATTTTTTAGGTGTAGTCCTCATATTTTTTTCACTAATTTTCTTTTAATAGTTATTTTATGTTTATGATATTCATTTTTCTTCCATCAAATTAATTATTCAATAAAATAATAAATCTACTATATAAAATATTTTATTTTTTAAAATTCCCGTTAACATTTAAGGATAGGAACTTTAACGGAATGGAGAGAGTTTTTTTATTATACAATTTTCTTACGGTTAAACGTTATTTTTTGTTTGATGGTGGACACAAAGATTAGTGTCTTATGATTCATTAAAAAGTTTTTTAAATGCTGAAATTTTTAAGGGGAAAAGAAATATGAGAGGCTATACTAAGATAAAATTACTTCCTAGTTATATTGAGTATAAAATTCGACAAATTCTTGCTATAGACCGTCTATAGCATAATCACATCAGCTATTGAGTTGGGCTATTGAGAGAATCATCTATGCCATAAACAATTTCTCATAAGAACTTTTAATAAAATTATAATTATAAGTCATAAATAATTAATTCTCAATACTCAATAGTCAATGTTTGTATCTACTATAATACCACTATATGGTTGTGCCTCCAGAGCCGTCTTGGAAAATTTGGAGGCCCTGTGCTAAATTTTGTTGTGTGTCTTATTTATAGTAAATATAATATATTTTATTAACAACTTTAACATATTTCTTTTTTTATTAACTTTTTCATATACGGGAAAGAGGGGCCCTGTGCGGTCGATCACCTCGCACACCCTCAAAGACCCCTCTGTGTGCCTCAATTATTTTGGCTTTCATAATGTTTTTTCTAATCATCTAAAAACACATTTGTCTCTTCTCCAACATCATTGATCGTGGTTTTTTAACCATCAAATTTTACTTTTTATGAATTTTTCAAATATATTTATGTCTAAAAAACTGTGTTTATCTCACCTATGATAAAATAAGGTTACTATTATTTTTTTAAAAATTATCTAAAATAATCCAATCTTTTTATAACTTCCTACAATTCACTCCTATTATTTTAAATAATTCACAATTAAGTTAAAATAGGCTTGGCTTATGATTTGTCTATTTTAACTTCGTCATACACGAGTTTTAACTTTGTTGCCAACATACCTCTCTTACCATTATCGTTTTTTTTAGTTATTTGTACGTATTTTATTTGTTGTGTAAATTTAGCTAGTTGATTACTATGCTTGGTTAACGTGTGTGTAAGTTGCAGGCTTTCGGATAATTGTAGGTTCCTCTTTTTTTAGTCGAGGGACCCTTTAAATGCACTCTCATATATGGCCTATGGGTATGAGCTGCCGTATATCTTCCCAAGCTCCCCAGACGAACCCTGACTATAGATTGTCTATGAACGGAATACTGAGTATGATGATAATGATGATGATAATGATGATGATGATGATGATGATTTCAAGAAAAAGAAAATTTCAACTCAAATCTTGACAGGTGCGGAATACTAGAAGTGTCATTTAACTTTACCTTTTATCCTATAGAAAAGGTTGTTACAATTTTACTTGTCATCTCTTCCTTTCATATCATACGAGGCCCACTCGAGGATCCACAAGATGCGGTGATAACATGCACCTCTTGCCATCAAGTGTTGTAAGTAGCCACGAGCAAAATCCTCATATTCTCGGCGAGTGCTCCATCTTAGCTCACTCGTTAGTCCCTTGCATGGCTGAAATTTGGCCAAAATTTTGGAGATTTACTAATAACTTTTTATTGATAATGACATTTAATTATTTAGTCAAAAAGATAAAAATGCATATACAAGTTTATACTTAAAATAAAATTTAACTTGAAAACAAAGATATTACTAGCATCAATCGAAAAAAATTTATAGTTTAAAAGATTTGTGTTAGTGTGGAATTCTTGTACGACACTATCTCACCAAATTTTAGTCTAACTTTTGGCGATCATCTAGTCTTCTTCTGAAAATTGTGGTAATAAAAGCTCTCTCTTTTAAAGAGTGTTGAAACCTCATATGGGGTCCGAATTGTTAAGACTAAAATATTTGGTCAGCCAACCCCATATGTTTAACATGCTAATAAAACAAGAAAATCCATGCACAATGACTACCAACACATATGCATTGATACAACCTGAGATTAAAAAACTTATGTTTATTAATAGTATAAGGAATTTCAAAAGACTAATATTGTTCAATTAAACAAAATGCCAATAACAACTTGTTTCGGTAATGAAACGATAAAATGCAAAAGACACTTAAAATACCTGGAGATAGGTGTAATCGAAGACGATTATTAATATGCTTGATCCTTCCGATATGATGTGTAACCTTAAATCTTGCAATACAACGTTAACCTTGCCCGGGGTGGTTTCCCGAAAAACCCCTTCGACGCTCAAGTCAATCGGGAAACCGAAAGTAATGAATATATATAGTAATGAATGAAAACAGAATAACGGATTGTAGGGTGAGTTCAGATTACGAAGGATATTTGATTACATATCGATCGTAAGTATGAGGACGGTGTATTTTTATGGAGTAGCGGTTAGGAAGATGGAAAACATAGTTCTATGCAAATAATGTATGTAACCTCTATTTAAAATGGTAGAATGGAGGTTATAGGGTGGGAGGTTATATCATAAATGATAGTTATTTTGGGAAGTTATTGGACCAAGGGGGCGGTTTATGATTTGACTAAATAAATAACGAGTTTATTATTCAACGCCGTAACACAACTAATACATCAAACTTTTTCATATACAAAACTAGTTTAATTTAAGCATAAGGCATGTTTTCTAGGACGATTAGCAATTTAAAAGGTCGTAATGATTAGAGAGATCCAAGTGTAAAATAATTTTATCAAATAGAATCAGATCCTATCTTTAATAAAATTTAGAAAATAGGTTTTGGAAACTCAAATAAAGATCAGAAAAGCTAACTCACTTATAAGTTTAAAGTAAATTTACTACTAAAACCAATTAAGGAGTAGTTACTCCTCAACTTTATAGTGACGTTTTCTATTCTTTCTCTTATATGGAACAACTCACATGTGAATAATGGGCACTTCAATAGTCTAAATTGTCTAAATTGGAGTAAGAATCCCTTTACATCTTTTTCCAACAATATCTTAAGTTTGATTCTCACCAAGATCCTAGTCATTCCCTTTCTTATCCTACCTTTATATATATATATATATATATATATATATATATATATATATATATATATATATATATATATATATATATATATATATATATATATATATATATATATATATATATATATATATATATATATATATATATATATATATAATTGTTAGTCAAGATAAAAAAAAAACTCTAAACAAGAAAGCCAGTTATCCAACACAATTATCATACCAAAGCCATGGTCTTTGATTGTTGTAAAATTGTTGGGTGTCATCGGGACATTATGCTGATAGAGCCAACAAATCAAAGGATTGAAATCAAGGTATCTAGCCAACAATCTAACGTGTAACACGTATCTTTCAACACAATCAAACATTTTAACTAATTTTTTTAGCATGGTTAGGGTGAGGAGTAAGGTACAACGACAATTAAGTTAAGAATTATACATGAAAAACTGATACTTGCTCAGTTACTTCTATTGATAAAATTTACTTTAAAATATGAGAGTATAATATTAAAGTCTCTTCGTATGACATGAAGTATGTTGATAGAGATAAGTCCACTTGTTTTAAGAGTGTATTTATATGTATACATTAACTGTAGAATTTCGTTCATTTAATTTAATTTAATTTAGTTCAATCTAAGTTAATAAATTACTTTTAAATCATATTAACCCAAATTACTAGAGGTTAAGTTATTTTCGGTACACTTTTAATTAATTTAAGTTCGAATTCATATAGTTATTTTTAATTTGGTTAGGTTCAATACTTTACTTTTACTTTCATATTTCACTGTCATATTTAGTCCAGCTTAATTGAATTTAGTTTATTTCACTTTAGTCGATTTGTTTGACCAGTCGTAAGTGTTGACTTTTTTGTTGGCTATAAAAGTTATCTGAATAAGTCAATTGTTTATAAACATATTTTGTAAATTAGGTATTGATTGTAGATTGTTATTAGAAGAAAATGGGTCAATAAGCCAAAAGTCAATGGAAAAAGCATTAAGTTAGTTTTTTCATTTCCAATTAAATTGGACTTTTCAAGACTGAAAAGTCACTTGCCAAACATGTTCTTTTCGGGGGACTTGTTTGGCAACTAGTTCTTAGCTAGAGTTGTGGCTGAAATTGTTGGCAGATTTGACCAACTCAAAGTTTTGGCTAATAAGTATGCTAGCTTTTAGGTCAATTGTTTATGCTAGCTTTTCGTAAAAATAATTTGATTATTGTTGGTTGTACATTAAAGAAAAAGTAGATAAATAATCAAAAGGCAATTCAAAAAGCTACAATGAGTAGCTTTTTGATTTTGACTCAAAAGTGAATTATTAAACTTTTTTTACTCTTTGACCAATCTAAAAATGCAAAAGTCAAAAATCAACCTATAAGACAATGAAAAAATGTAGGATGCACACACTTTATGAGCCAAAAAGAAACCATCACAGTACTATATGACTATGAGAGCATTGACTCTAATGACTTTTAAGATATACTCCCTCCATCCCTTACTATTGTCCGCTTTGAAGTGGGCACGCAAAATAAGGAAAAATAGTAGTGAGGTATTTTTAGTGATTATAATAATTGAAAAAGGTGGTAGTGGGGTATTTTAAGTGAATATAATAATTGAAAAGGTGGTAGTGAGGTATTTTAAATGAATATAATAATTGAAAAGGTGGTAGGTGGGGTATTATTAAATAATATAAGTTGGGGTAGTTGGGGGTATTTAGGTAAAAAGTTTTGCCAAAAAAGGAAAGTGGACAATTAAAGAGAGATTACCCAAAATGGATATGTGGACAATAATAAAGGGACGGAGGGAGTATGTATCATCTTTAATTCATCAACGTGGGACTAATCTTCCAACACAAATTCTTACTTGAGACCGTCTTTACAAAAGACGTCTCAAGATTGGACCAACCCAATGTTTAAATTTAGAAAAAAATAACTATATGTACTAAAAAAGGAAAGTGAGTTGGACTTTTGAGAGCCGTCTTTAGAAAAGACGGTCTCTTAAGAGAGTACCTGTTCTTCCAAACACAACTTCCATCCACCTATTTTTTACCCTCCTTTATTAATTAATTAATATCTATCTCACTTAATTTACATCATAAAATTCAAAAAATAATCACATATAATAGACCAAATGTTATCACTCTTATGTTGAAACAATATTGAACTATTGTCAACCTTCTCATCAACTAGATTACTA
This sequence comes from Amaranthus palmeri, assembly GCA_019776075.1. Taxonomy (NCBI): domain Eukaryota; kingdom Viridiplantae; phylum Streptophyta; class Magnoliopsida; order Caryophyllales; family Amaranthaceae; genus Amaranthus; species Amaranthus palmeri. Next base: position 1,067,763 of record JAAKBH010000029.1, on the reverse strand, counting down.
ACCTTTCAATCATATCCAAGCCTATATGAGGCCCGAGGGCCAGGACGAATAGGATAGTCTTAACCCCAATTTTAGCCCAAATGCATTTGGTAGATATAACTTATTTTATTAATATTATTATTCGTCCTTTTAATTTTACTACATAGTTTAATTTGAAATTTCAATTAATTTCCAAAAACTAATGGTTGCCCATTGTAGAAGCAAGAACAGATGGATATACAAGCAAAGATATTTTTTCTTGTGTGCAATTGTTGCACTTGTGTATCTTTCTTTTATCGACAAAAGGGACCTCTATCATCTACTTGATTGTTTCAACACTTCATTATTGTAAAGAAATATTAAGCTAGTTAGAAAGACACGTTTTCCCAAAATGCAATTTGATTGAGGTTGGTTTAAATCGAATAAAAAATGTTTAGTTTAATTACTCTATTACTTACTTTAATTGAAATGTTAACTAGGACTTCTACTCTTTAAATTGTATGGATAAAATTGAAAGAGAGAAAAAATGTATGCTGATCTTTTAAAATGGACTTAATGCATACTATTTATATTGTGCATATTTTCTTAAATTCCATTCACAAGTTACACACTAATCCCCAGTCCTTAATTCCCACTTTACTTAATCACACTCTTCATTTCACACTTTTTAAATTAAGATTGGTGCACATTATTTTAGTATGCACTTATGAGTTTATTTAAGACATCAAAAATGAATTAATGAAAATTATATTAGAATAAAATAAATTAAAATGTTAGGAATAAAATGCCAAAGAAATTAAACATTTTAATTCTTATTCAAGTTAAAATTTTGTTTTATAAATCAAAAATACGTATCATGAATAAAAATATATCTTAAGTGGAAACTATTTCCTTCAAAGAAAATAACAATATAAGTGAGAGGGACAAAATATAAATATAGCAACAAATTACGGAGTATTATATGTTATACTTCCTTCGAATCAATAATGTTGTCCCATACTTCCATTTGCTTGGGCACGGATATTAAGGGTGATGGAGGTCCATTAAAAAGGTGGTAATTGGGTATTTTAATTAATTAAATTAATAGTAAATGTGGTAGTTAGAGTATTATAAGTAGTAAAAGTGGGGTATTTTGGTCATTACTTACGTGAACATGGGATTTTTAGGTAAAAAAATTGATAAAAAAGAAAATGAGACAATTGATAGAAATTTGCCAAATAAAAAAATGGGACAACTAAATTGGTTCGGAGAGAGTATTGTTTATTATTGTTGTCCTCCTTTAATTTGTTTGTAGCAAACAAGATGATTAATCAGTTGATGGTTGGAAGGCAACATACAAATGATTATTTAGAGTATTATATTCACACTATGATTAGGTTTTCTTAAAGAGGTGGTTAACCGATTTTAATAAAAAAAAATGACTTAGCTATGTTACTTAGTTGTATTAGAGCTCGTTTGTTAGATATAAAAAGTAAATTATAATAGAAACTTCTATTTTCTTATAAGTTAATTCTCTGTTTCAATTTCTAGGAATTTTTTTTTTCATTATCATCACTATAACCAGTGTATCTCGCTCATAGCAAACTATGATCAGGGTCTGGGGAGGAAAGAACGACGGCAAACTCATACCCATTAAAAAAAATGCGGTCAAAGAGTCCCCGACACAAGAATTAGAAATTCCTAGGAATTTACACTTTGTAGAAATTTTAACTTTCAAGGAAACAGACTATGTCTACCAAACAATTACTTAAAAAGAAATTCCTAAGAATTGGAAACTCCACATTTATTAACTTAATTGCAAGTTTGCAACCATACATCTTATTATATTATTATTATTATTATTATTATTATTATTATTATTATTATTATTATTATTATTATTATTATTATTATTATTATTATTATTATTATAGTATGTTAAACAAGCCAAAACTACATGTGATGATGGCTGCAAAACCGTTGTAAAACTATGATGTGGAAAGCTACGCCCCTTATTCTTCTTTGTCCCACCGCTAATTGGAGTATTAAATTTCTAGTTGCTTTAGATTATCACATTAATATCAATTTGCTAATTTAATATGTTTTTTTAGATTACGAAATATTAAACGGTTGCTATCAATTAGTAGGATTTATTAGTTTTTGATCAATAATGTAGATGAGCAAATCATTAAAAATTAAATTATACTAATATAAAAACTCGTGAAATGTACTATCTACATATATAAATATACTCCTACAATATTAAAAATAAAGTTAGAGAAGTTATGCAATAAAACTATTCAATTTTGTCAGTTATATGTATAAATTAATAGGCCATGACAACTTGTCACATAAATTCACTGTAGCCCACTCGTGTGGACACAGGAGACCCGTGGGCTCGGGCCTACAAGCCTACTAGTCAAGGGAATTGATTTGCACATACACTTGGTGAGGTTCATTGTTTCTCAAAATCATATGGTAGCAGGAAGATTAGCTCACCACTATATATGCAAGTCAACAACCCGGCCATTGTTTTATCAGTATGGTGATCTTGTCTCACATGTAAAGTATTTCCAACATGAATTAATTCTATAATTTTTAAAATTTTTAGCAATATATTATGCAGTATATTAAATTCTCTAATTACTCAATTTAACTTTAAATCAATATAGGTAAAAATACTTTTTTTTTTTGGAAATGGTAAAAATACTTTAATAGTAAAGATATTGATAAGAACAAATGTCAAGTTATTAGTCTTTAGCCAACAAATCAACAATAAATGTATGAAATATTTCAAACTTTTTAGTATAATCTTCTCTTAGAATATAAATCTTATATTATTCTCTAGTTTGTTCATCCTAAACAAGATTTTTAATAAGCTGAGTCTGAAGGACATATTGTCCAAATCTCTAACAAATACTTCTATTAATTTTTTTAGCAAAAGCAGGTCGAGTTGCTCAAAATTTCCATATAACATAAGGGTATGTAAACTGTAGGAAATAATATATTTAGAAAATTATATGCAGAATATTTTGATTTTATTCTAGAATAATATTTTAAGTGTTTAGGAAGTTAAGATCTTTTTTAATATTTAGAATATTAAGGTTATTCTGTTTCCTTATTTTTATTCCTAATCTCATGTATAAATAGAGGTAGTACCTCTCATTATTATTCAATACAAATCAAGTATTCACCAGATTAAACCCAAACCAAATTCCGCATTATGATTTTCTACATGGTATCAGCGCCGTAAGGTTTTCCTGGACGGAATAACTATATCGGTATTTTATCATTTATCATAATCGAAAAAAATTGATCAAAACAAAAACCAATTCAAAACAAAACCAATCAAACCAAACCAAATCAAAAACAAAACCAAAACCAAAAATCACCATGATTTCCATGGCATAAATGGAACAAATGTTCCAATTTTTTTCAAAAAATGACTCAAAAACCCAACAACCCAAAATCCAAAATATTGAACAAAATGATGAAATTAACCGACCCAATTTATCTTTTACCATTTTATCCAAACTCAAAAAAATTGGAAATCAATTACGAAAAATGTGCTGAAGAGATTATAAAAATATCCGTTGTAAAATCAAAAGATCAACTAGCGGATTTTCTGATCAAGACAATTGGCTCAAAAGCATTGAAGAATATTATTAGCAAGTTCGGTCATGGTGATCCCAAGACCAAACTTGAGGGGGAGTGTAGGAAATAATATATTTAGAAAATTATATGCAGAATATTTTGATTTTATTCTAGAATAATATTTTAAGTGTTTAGGAAGTTAAGATCTTTTTTAATATTTAGAATATTAAGGTTATTCTGTTTCCTTATTTTTATTCCTAATCTCATGTATAAATAGAGGTAGTACCTCTCATTATTATTCAATACAAATCAAGTATTCACCAGATTAAACCCAAACCAAATTCCGCATTATGATTTTCTACATAAACAATAAAAATATTCAAATTTAAATAATTAGAGGTAAAATTGACTAAATTCCTCTAGTCTTTCTTGTAAAAAGAGTATAAATATGAATTATTTGTTACTTTTTCTCATACAGACCCTACTTTCAAGCAGAATATTGAGTGCGTTAATAATGATTCATTTGCTAAAATATTTCATGTCTTCGTGACTTCGTGACATTAACACAAAATCTAGTACAGTGTTCATAAATTTTTAGCACACTAATATTATGTTTGGATAGCAAATTAGAAGAGAAAAGAAAAGAAGGGAATGGAAAGGAAAGAATGAGAAACGAAGGGAATGGAAAGGAAAGAATGAGAAAGGAAGGGGAGGGAAAGAGGGATATTTTATTGTTTGTATAGGAAGGAAAGGGAGGAAAAAAAAGAATTTTATTTTTCTTCCAAATCTTTCCTCTTATGGAGAGATTTTGAAAAGAAGTTAATCCCTTCAAATCCTTTCTATTTTTGCTATCCAAACAAGGAGATTTTCATCCCTCCAAATCCTTTCTATTTTTTCCCCTCTATTTCCCTCCGTCCAAACAAGGCCTAAGTGGGGTGTCTCTGCTTTTGATCTCCAATTTTGTTAATTACCTCAAAATCTACTATTAAACCAGCAAATAATGAGAATATGTTGACAAATATATATAAGTGATCTAAATCCAAATAAGTTTAAGGCCTTTTAATTAAAAGATGCTAAAGACAAATTAAATTCGTGTAGGCTCATTCCAAAGCAGAAGAATAATAATAGTATTGTGGATCATGCACAACTGATGGACCCAACAATATTTACAATTGTTTGGTTAACACTAACCGGTGGTAATGAGAGTGATTTGTAGTGTAAATTTTCATGACATGTATGTGTCATTTCTCCATGTAGTGAAATTTTGATCATAAAAAAAAACTTTTTTATTTACAATATTTCATTACCACCTAATCCCACATGTTCAAATGGTAATGCATTGGAATAAATTTGGTGAAGAAAAGTGAGATTTTTAAAGTAGAATATTCATGACCATTAAATTTGTCAAGAGAATTTTTTTTTTCCTCTCTTCTCTCTCCAAAAAAAAGCCCTAATATCTATAGTGAGTTTGGGGCTATCATCAATCTTTAAAGATTGATGGTAAGCCCCTAATTTCTTCTTTTTAAGTTTTTTTTAATATGATTAGAATAAATTTTTGTCCTCTCCTTGTAAGAGAGTTGTTCTACCCATTCATTGGGTTGATTCTACCCATATATTGGGTTTTAAAGTCTCTCCTTGTGAGAGTTTGGAGTTATGAATTTTGGTCATTAGTTGATTTATTAGTAGAAATTAATGCGATGATGCAGCAGACACCAAAATTGCAAGTATCATCAACTACATCAAATTTAATTCTATCTCAAGACTACAACAGATCGAAAGACCCCCTCGTAGAAGGCTGTATCAAACAGCGATGTGGAAGAGGATATTCAGAATTGTCAGATCTCATACACAACAATCGTAGTTTTGTTATTTTTGAATTATATTTGGTTTTAATTGCTATGTACTTGGTAATTTTTATCTCTGATGTAGATGTCGTATGACTCTTTATTAATGAATCAGGTATTATTCAAAAAAAAAAAAAATTTGTCAAGAGATATTTTTACTAAAATTATACTAACTTTTCATTACCATTCTGTAACGATTATCAAACAGGCCGTGATGTTTCCTTTTTTATCAAACTAGTTTGGAAGATCGTCTCAAGTGATGTGAAGAAATAACTTTACATGTCACATTAACATTTTGTAAGCTTTATGTCAGTTCTGGTTAAAGCTTCAATCAGGTGTTTGTTTGATACTTGTGGTGTGAGTATAGTTGTATGAGATTTGATGGTGATTAGTCTCATGTAGAGTTGTTTTAGGGAATGTACGATGCATGATAAACCTTACGGTATGGAACTTTTGGAAGATCTGATCATTCATAATAAAACAGCTCCAATTTTACGTACTAATCTGATCTTTAACAATTTGGAGTAACAGTAGAAATAAAGAAATTAAGCTCATGTATTGGAAGATCGGTTCAAAATTCAAATTTGAATACATATACCACAGTTTTGAGCATAGTGTAAAAATAAGGCCGCATCGCATCGCATCGACCGCCTGTTACTTTCTGCATTTTAAAAATGTACAAAATGTATTTTAGGCCGTAGCAATGAATATCTTATGATTTCACTGATATTCAGGCATTCCCATGCCGCATCACCTTTTATCTTTAGACCGTAAATAATAAAGATCTATTGATTCAAAAGTGCATAAACACCATGAAAAAATGTAAGAAAACAAGGTAAAAATTATCGACATAGTATTAGTACATAAGACACAAAGTAAGCAAGTTGAATTGTGGTTAGAAGTGGATATTCGTGATGAAAAGGCGAGTTTTTTGTAATATATATATTTTACGGTTAACTTTTTATTTTGATATTTTAATTAATTAAAGTTTAAAGATTTGTATACTAAATATATTCATAACAACTGACTTAAATATCTGACTCAACAGCTAACAAAAAAGTCAATGCTACTATCGGCCAAATAAGCTAATGACCGACCACTTGTCAAACAACCTTAATTTTTGTGATTTTTTTAACCTCAATAATAATGTGTTTGTATTAATTTTCTTTCACTTTTATATTAAAATAGTTTTTCAATCCAAAGTAAAATTAAATATATAAATACATTTATCCATGTGTAAATGCGACTTTAGATGGTCATAGGCGATAGAAGATGTAGGAGTTGGTAAACTTGCAATGCATAGGCGGCGATGCACATGGAAGCCATATCAAGCCAAGAAGAACATATGAACAAAATAAGTGGTTTCTATTTTCAAATAAAATGGTGTGGCAAAGGGGTCACTAACCCTACAAAAAATGACACATCCAACTCATCAAGGTTTGTTGCCAAAAGATTTAGGCACATTATCTAAGCATGTCGCCTCTTTACCCTATCAAAATCATATGCATCATGACTCTGGCTAGTATGTGCAAAGCGGTCTAATACATTATTGAAGGGACTTTAAAATTTCATTTTTATATTATGTTAATTATTGTTATAATTACAACAACACATATATAATATTTACACGATAGTAACCAAGTAATAAAGAGTAAAATATTATTAGCTGTTTCAAAATTTGTGAACTGATACAAAAAAAGCTAATGACTTCTATTTAGCTATTTCTTTTTCAAAAATCTCACTTCTATTGAAAAGCTTATGTATAAGCTAGTTGGAAGTAAGTTTAATCAATTTAGAGATTAATCATATACTAGTATATTAATTATTTTTCTTTTTATTTTAAGGTTATTAAGATAGAATTAATATATGGGTCCCAAAATTTGAGAGACAAGGTCTCATCGTATATCATATTATAATTTATACATATAATGATATAAGCAAGGTTGTCAGGATCGGGATTCTACGTAGGATCGTTGAGGGGGTAGGATCGAAATCGGTAGAATCGAATCGTTGGATCGTGTGATCCTACAAATAGGCATTAATATGCTTTAGATAACGGATTTTCAATTGTATTTGTTCGTTTTTTTAGTTTTAAGGTTTATATTTATACTTATTTGACTTCAATTAATAGGTTTTGTAAAAGAATACCTTTAATAATCATTTTTAAGATGCGAATCAAGAAAAACTTGAATTTTAATTATATTAATTAATATAATTCTTTAGATATATACATATCTATACATAAGTAAAATCTGGATTATATATTTTTTATGTTTGAAACTACCCTTATAGGATCGGATCGCAAGATCGTAGGATCGTAAAATCGTGTTATGATCCTACCACTTAAATCTTGGAGCTATGTAGGATCGTTCGATTCTACCGACATTAAGATCCTACATACGATCCGGATCAGTCGCGTAATTTTGGATCGTAGGATCGTAGACTCGTTGATCAGGATCGCGATTCTGATAACCATGGATATAAGAGTAACAAAGAAAATAAAATCAGTTTCATAAAATTTCCCATTCACTTTAAATGCTGATTTGGCAATATATTATTCCTTCCTAGTCAAGATAATAATAATATATTAGACGAATCAAACAACATCTAGCATGACTATTTTGTAGCTAAAAAATTCCGAATAAAATATACAATTTTAATTTAGATTGATTAATAATTATACATATAATGGTATAAGAGTAACAAAGAAAATAAAATCAGTTTCATAAAATTTCCCATTCATTTTAAATGCTGATTTGGCAATATATTATTCCTTCCTAGTCAAGATAATAATAATATATTGAGACGAATCAAACAACATCTAGCATGACTATTTTGTAGCTAAAAAATTCCGAATAAAATATACAATTTTAGATTGATTAATAAATAATGCTAAAGTCAAATGAAACACGTATGCTAAATAGAAAGTAATATAATTTCAATCATTAATATCTCTAATCATACATTATAATAAAAGGCTTGGAAAATTCCAAGTGTCAATTTTTAAAAGAACTTGCCAAAATTCACTTATTGACTAATGACTAATGATATGGCAATTAATCTTGAACAATATATCTACTATTAAAATATCTTTTGACTAACATTTATTTATAGTTAATTTGAGTAAATTAAAAAATATAATATACTATTTAATCTAACAATCCCATAATCTATCATGTCAAACCATAATCAAGATCAACCAATCAGAAAGTGTCATGTTAGACATTTTACTCACCGAATATTATATTATCATCCTCTAAGAACATTTAACTACTTTCTTTCTCAAAAAATCTTATGTAAATGTACTATTCGACTATTTGAGTACTTTTGAAGTTTAGTCTTCTATTCGAAGTTTAGTCTGATCTTCAATAAAGTATAGCTATTTATTTACCCACATCTAATATTACTTCTAGTTTCACAAAGAAACAACAAAATATATACATAATAAAAATCTTACAGTATTTGCTTTCAATGACAAGAAATAAATAGTATGATTCAAATCCATCAAACAATATACTTTCTCTGTTTTTTTTACTTGCACCCAAACACCCTTTTACGCAGTCCAATGCGTTTGTCGGGTTGCTTAAATCTAGAATTATACTGAACTAAAAGTTATAAAAATTTGATATAATGAAAGTATTCGACGAGACGAGACGAATAAAACAAGATCCCACATGACTAGGTTTTTTTTATCGTTTAATAGTCGCACTATGCAAAACACTATCAAATGATGGATAGTGTAAAAAGTGGAAATGATGCTAGTAAAAAAACGGAGGAAGTAAAATTTATAAAATTTTTATACTTTTATAACTATATCAATATATTGTGTATTTATAGTATTTTTCTATAGTACTTCATTACTCTACCAGTAAAAAGAACTGCTATTATAAAATAAAACTATAATTCTTAAAAGAAAATATTTGAATTGCTTATTATTTGATCTAACAAAAGTACATTTTATACTTCCTCCGTTCCATAATACTTGCTACATTTCACTTTTTTTACGCAATTCAATGCACAATTTTAATTATTAATAATATCTTAAACTACACTTATCTAAAAATTATAAAAATTTAATATTATGAAATTATGCGATTGGACAATTCAAACAAGATCCCACTTGACTATATTTTTTCTTACACATTAGTCGCAATATGTAAAATAAGCTTAAACGATGAATAGTGCACAAAATCAAAATGTAGCAAGTATTTCGGAACGGAAGAAGTACTTGGTAATGACGGATTAGACTTGCCACATCTTATGACACCATATGTTTTAACAATAGTGCTTTTTCTCTATTCAAACAACATATACTTAAATTTTAAAGTCAAACTTTAACTGTAAATTTTAAATTTATTCATGTGGAATTCACACAAATTAATCTTAACGACATATAATGTTCAATTTGGTAGCTTTTTTCCCATATTTTGACCGTCGTGAGTCTTAATTATTTACACAATTATCATTAAAAAGTTTTCCACAAATTTTTTAATGAGTTGACCCATATAAATTAATTGTATTAAAGTGACCACTATTTTAAAGTTATTAATTACAAAAAATATATTAATTATATTAACTTATGTCATGATAAAACGATCTCATGTAAGACGAGCTGCTATTTTTTCATACTCATTATTCACAAGTGATCTCGTATGGTCTCTCTCGTACTTTTGATCTTGAAATTGCGTAAAATGTAGGATACAATTGTTGATAAATGGGCTAGCCCGGGTTTACAGTTAGTGACCTGACCTGTACTATGATATGGGCTGGTGCTGGTTTATACCGAACTCAACCTTGGGCCTAATTATTCACTTTTCTAATTTAATTCAGAAACTCTTTAGTGAGACTGTCATATCCGTGCAACCAGCTCAGGCCTAATAAGTTTTTTACAATATTTTGACACATTAATTTAAGACTTAAAAGATCAATTTCAAAATTTTTAATATCAACATTAATGTTTGAGCCATCCTACTTTAAAGTTATTGAAATTGATAAATTCCATGATTTATATATAATGTCAATTTTAAATCCTTGAATTGTTCTTAAGTCTTCAAATTGGCATTTTAACTCTTAAAATTGTCATTTTAATTTGTAAAATCGGTAAAAATATATATAGATTTGAGCGGCCTAATAAGACGCGTCTCACTTGTCTCACCCGAGTTTTGGTGAAATAAATTTGCATTTCAACTTTCAAGTATTCAAATTCAATGCAACATAAATTTATTTTTTTACTATGATTATTAAATATTAATTTGAAATATAATCTAAAATCTATAATTTGGTGTTACTAATTTAGAATAACTTATACGAATAGAAGTTTTTTCAAATCAAAAATATACACTCCATAAAACATTTCATAATCATTAAGATTGTTCTTTCGATTGTGTTCGTTTTTGGCTTGATTTCAATCCTTTTTTAAAATCCACATTTGGATTATATTTGGAGCAAGTCGAGATCTTTTTTAATTTAGAAGTCTTTTATTACCTGCACTAAAAATGAATTCTAAAGCAATAGTTTAGGTCGAAATTGCAAGAATATCCTTTGAAATTTTGGGGAAATTTAACGTATTTTTATTGCTACCATTTTTAATTTTCAGGATGGACAATAGCGGTTCGTTTGGTAATCAATACTAAATCAATATTGAAAATGGTAATGTAGAGTTAGTGTAATTTTGATAGAAATATCTCTTAACAAGTTTTAAGGTAATACTTATTCTTTAACAATTTTATTTCTTTCACAATACAATCTAGTTTACCATTTGAAAATGTGGTATTATATGATAATGGATAATCGTTAAAAAAAGAAAAACTTTTTTATGAACAAACTTTATCATGAGAATAACATAATACATAATTATTGATTATGAAAATTTATACTATAAACTATTTCAATTTCCACTATTTTGTACTTATTAACAAATGGGGAATTCTGCTAGCTTACGTTGGATCTGAGTTTAATAAATAATTATATGGTTTGGTTGTATGATTTCTTGTGATTTTGCACACTATGCCACAGGTCCACAAGGCTGTCACTGGGATAGTAAAGAGTGTCGCCACTCAGGACCCAACATACATAAAGGGTCTAATTTCAATGTATGAGTTTATAATAGACATTTTAAAGTCATGTTTGAAAGAAAAGGAATAAGATGAATCTTATTTCAATAAATAACTATAAGTGTAAATTAACAATTTAACATAAGTAGTCATCTTAGTGGTTCACAATTAGGTTTAAAAAATAAAGTTATAAATGGAATAAAGGTTAACTATAAATGTGAATTAACAAAAATAGCAATTGATTTGAATGTATCTTTGAAACGAATCAAATATAATCGCTATAAACTCTTTTCAGACTAATCTTTTAAATTTTATTTATTTTGTTGCCTAAAATAAAAATATTATTTTAGAGTGATCAATACTATATTCAATTTATCCACTATAATATTAGTCAAACCATGAATTATGTAAGACATTCACAAAATGAATATCATAAAAGTAAGAATTAAAGGAGAATGAGACGAGTACTTGTTCTATGGTAACTATATGCCACAAGTATCAATTGTTGACTAATTTGACATTTTAATTATCTTGATATTTAAGTTTTATATGACACATCTACACTTATAATAATGATTATTATTATATAACGCGATTTGTCACTATTACTTTAATTTTTCAAGTACTTATTAAAGACCATAATTGATCATTTATAGAGAGGCCCAAATTTATTATTTTGCCTAGGGTCTACAAAATGTCAAGAAAGCTACCCCCTATGCCATTTCTAAATTTTAATCTTCTGCTTTTTTTAAGTCTCACTGTAAAAAGGTGGCTGCCTTTATTCTTATCATATCTCAAATTATACCTAAAAATGATATAAGATAGGCTAAACACTTATCTCTACATATCTGTCAACCAACTTCACTATTATTCTTTTGTGTTATAACTCATGCATACATAATCTAGATAAATTCGGACCTAAATCTCTTCTAATTGTTAAAGAATTGACGAAATGACTGAACTTCTAACACCCACAAAGGGTATAGAATTTGAAAGCATAAAGTAATATGAGTTGGTCCAAAGAGGAGGTGGGAATTAGGGTTATTCTTACGCCTCAATCCATTTGTTACGTGATAGCATTCCTTTAGCTAATTCAAGTTAATTTCCTTTACGTTAACTTAACACAATTCACCAATTATAATTCCCCTCTACACAAACTAAAAAAAGGACTTCTCAACATATATTAATTGAATAGTTTGAATTATCTTGGACTTATAGCTGCTAAAAGTAGTGGTAGTTTACTTAATTTTTGTCCATTTGATGTTTGATGTTTGATGTTTTGACAAGTAAAGATAGGTAGAAGTGGACACTAATTTTATTAACTCAAGCAAACATGTTGATTAGCAACATAAACCAAGAAAACTCAACTACACATGCTACTATCAATGTTCGACTTAAGTGTCTGATTTGATAATTGATCAAATTAGGATTGATTCTTTAGGCTATTAATCGGTTCATTTTAATTTTCAGTCTAACTTTACTCTATCTATTTAGTTTAGCGCATTATTTTACTCTCATATCTTGATGTTTCATTTAATTTTGTTTTGTTGGTAACTATAGATAATATACCTTAATCATGTTATTTTCCTTTTGCAAACAATTTCATTGCATTTACGTTGTAGTAACAAAAATGTTTATTCTATTACTTGGAGTTAGAGTTTTAAGAGTTAGAGTTGACATTTTAAATGGTAGAATGAGTGTTTTAAGGGTTGAAGTCGATAGCTAAAAAATTATATTAAGCCTCTTGAAAATTGAAGCTTGGAGTAGGTTTTTGGTATTAGATTTGGCTTTTTAAGTCTTAAAATAGGTATTTTAAGGTTGAATTCTACAAGTATCAAAAGTTTTTTTTTTGTTGCAAGTGGAAGTGGTCGCATACACATTTTTTGTGCATCACAAAATCTTAGATGAAACTGTGAAATTTGTATTGAAAATTTTGAAATTAGTCTTTTAAGTTTTAAAATTAGCTTTTTAATTTGTATCAGAAATTGCTCCCTCCTTTCTATTGAATTTGCATTATTTTTCATTTTAGTCTGTCCCATTTAATTTCTATCATTTTTATATTTGAACAATGACTCATCACTTTCTTTTAATCTATTCCATTCATTTTAATCCTCTTTTAATTTCATCCGCGTACAATTCATTTTATCTTTTTATTTATTTGAACTTTTTTAAAATTCACTCACTTCTTATAGGTAAAGGACACTCCCAGTATCTGCAGTATCCGGCACAAGGCATGGTCCGTGTGAGGGGTTTTTCTTTTTTCTCATAAGATTCGGACAAATCATAATCGTTGCTTCAAAGGGGAGTAAAAAGAGATGTACCAAAGTCAAGAAACCCTCAACTGATATCTGCGTCTAATAGAAGTCAAACCCCGAAACTTCTAATCCCGTCCGAGACGACATTTGGCCATTCGCACCATTTAGGCCGTCTGACACTCACTGTCATAGTCATAAGAGTATAAAAAAGGGAAGACAAAAAATGGGCAAAATTTAGGAGAATAAAATCACAATTTCTCCATCTTATTATACATTCATATAAATAAACAAATAACTCTCATACTCAACTCCTCTCCTCTCCTCGATCAAAATCACATCAAATTCAATGGAAACAAAGAAGCTTCAACAATCCAGAATCGACAATAACAATGAAGATCATCAAAACAACAGATTTGGTGTCGTATTAATCTTTCTTCTGGCAATTGCCTTGTTAATTACCCTTTGTTATTCAATTTATCATTGTGATGCTAATTATAATCCTAATACCTTATTCTTTTTAATCTTAAATCGCCATTTTCATTCTAATTCTCATCCTTCCCCTGATTATTCCTTATCTGATTCTTTTTATATCGATAACGATCCTCCTCTTTACCCTTATTCTGATTATGATTATGAATCTCCACTACCGCCGCCGCTGTCTCCGTCGTCTCCGCCGTCAAAGAGATCGCCATTACCGCCGCCATTGAGGGTGGAACGTTTACAGAGATGATGAATAGTTTCATAATTGTCTCAAGATTTTGTCATTTTTAATAGTAATAAATAATAATTCAATTCTCAATGTATATAGTATATACTCCATATAATATATAGATAAGGTATGTTAATAATCATTCTCTGCAGTCTGATCATATTCTGGGTTTTTAGGTTTTAATATAGGGTTTGTTTTATACTTTATGTAGTGAATTCGATCAATGTGAATTGTGGAGATTAAATTTAAAAATTTTTATAATATAAATATAAGCGAAAATTTTCTATAATCTTTTTAATTTTGTATCAAGATATGAATAATTCATGAGTTCGAAATATTGTACATTTATGGACAATAATTACTCTTTTCTTTTTAGTGCCTTTACATTACGTTCTTCATATATGATCTTAAATTATCAAGTTTGACTAATTTTCGCTAGTTTCTCGGTAGACCGTCTTTTTAAGAGACATATGTCAAGCTCGGCTCATTAAAGATTAATGCATACTTATCATATTTTAAATGTCTATTTTCATTGTCCTTAATGCTTATCTACCGTATTCTTAATGCCTATTTCAATATCTTAAATGTGTACTTACATCATTTTAATGCTTAATTGTCTACTTATAATATTTTATAAAATATATAAAGGGCCGGCCCATTTAGAGTTTGTCTCTCAAAGAGATCGTCTCTCACAAGAATTTGTGTATAATTAATTAGTTATAGGACATACTTCATTCATTCTGAAATCGTAGCTATAAGCCTATATTAGATATTAGACTTTCATTGCGGCTGATGTACAATAATTAGTTATTCATCTTTCAAGCTTATTTTATATATTGCGGCTAATGTGTAAAAAAAATATAGTCAAGTGAGATCTTTTTTGAATCATTTAATTAAATACTTTTACTGTATCAAGTTTTTATAATTTATAGTTAAGCATAATTTAAGATATGAAGTAGATGAACATATTAGATCACATAAAAAGTAAATTATAGAAAATATGATGCAGCAGACGAAATATATATGGACTTTAAAAATTGAAAGTATAGATTGAACTTGAACTTTTCCAATTTCTCATGAGACAATGAGAGTATGATTTTAACCATTGATCTAACAATCTTAACTTTTGCTTTCATGACATACTTATCGATCAAGGTTATAAATTTAAAGATTAATTATGGTATTAGACATAGAGTGGTATAAATTAAATAATGAGAATTAAATAAATATTATGTTAAAATTTTATTTTATATAATTTATAAAAATAATTAACATTATTTTTTGACATATTTTGTACATTTATGTATAGATCAGATATAAAAACACTTAACTTAAAAAATAGGTCATCATTGTTCAATTTCATCTCAAATTGCGAATTTTTACTATAAATCAAAAATCATATTTTTTTTAATCACTTAATTAGTTTTTTTCAACTAAAATTAGATTGATATTTGAATGTGAGTATTAAGTGAAAATGTATCAAAGTGAGTGGAGCATTCGATTAATCATTAGTTTGTTGTCACTTATCACAAAACCATACTTTTTCATTAATATATACCACAAAAGGCCAATTTTTTTACTTTTGAAATTATGGTGCGAATACATAATTTTTGGTGAGACGACCTCAAATAAAAAATCTGCATAGTTTCATAGTATATACAATATCGTATAATATAATAATTTTGTGTAATATAAAGAATATTATTATTTATTACTCTCTCCGTGTTCTTCTCATTTAGAATATTCCATTAAAGACAGAAATTTGATTAAGATTTTTAAGACATATATAAAAGATAAAATATAATATTCATGTGAGATCTTATTAGATTCTTCTTAAAATATTATTTTTTTTATTATATACTCCCTCCAAACCAATTTAGTTGTCCCATTTGTTTGGGCACAGTTATTAAGGGTAATGTGGGATCCATTGAAAATGTGATAATTAGAGTATTTAATTAATTAAAAAAATTGTAAAGGTGGTAGTTAGAGTATTATAAGAGGTAAAAGTGGGAGTGTTTTGGTCTTTACTTGTGTGAACATAGGGAATTTATGTAAAAAAAGATTGACAAAAAAAGAAAGTGTGACAATTAATATGAATCTGCCAAATAAAAAAATGTGACAACTAAATTTGTTCGGAAAGATTATTTTTTATAATGTTTATAATGCAATGCATATTTAAAGATATTAAGACTCAAATTTATTTTGAAAACTGTATAAAAAATAAATAGAAAGAACATTAGGCATATTGATGTTATTTTGTGAAAAACTTAAGTAGTACTCGCATTTTAAGGTGGGATAAGTTTTCGAAATTTATTACTTCAAAAAAAAAAAAAAAGAGTTTATATGCTTGATTAGAATGCCAGTCATATAGATTTCCAAAAAAAAAAAAAAGAATGCCAGTCATATACACCGCCACACAAACGTAATTTTCGGTTTCTCCTTCCTCAGTCATACAATTTTAAGCGAATTGAATCCTCAATCGAAACCCTAATTTCACACAGAAACCCTAGATCAATTAAAAAAACCTTCAAAAAATGGGTGGTCATGGAGGTCTGAACATCCTCCCTCAGAAAAAATGGAACGTATACAACTTTGATAATCGCGAGAAAGTTCGAAAAGACGAAGAAGCCGCAGCCAAAGAGGAACAGCTCAAACGCGAGCAATCTCGCAAACGTGATTCTGAATTCCGTCTTCAACAACTTCGTCGTGCTCGTGGCATTGATCCTGAATCCGACATAAAAGATACACCTCCTCAACAAGTTGTTAAACCAGAATCAAATTCCGTTGTTGAATCAAAATTAGAGTCAAAACCAGATTCAAATCATATTAATTTGTTTGAGGGAATTAAGATATTTGATCCAATTGAGGTTGTTGAGAAAGTTCGAGAAGATGAAGGGAACAAAAAAAAGAAGATGAAGAAGGAGGAAGTTAGAGTGGTGGGACCAGAAGATGAGAAATACAGGCTTGGATATGGTGTGGCAGGGAAAGGAGTAAAAGCTCCTTGGTATGCGATAAAGCCTCAAAAAGAGGTTGAGGAAGACGAAGATGCAGAGAGTGGAAAGAAACGAAAGTTTGAGAGTGGGGAGAAGATTAAGGTGAAGAAGAGTGTGGAGGAGTTGAGGGAGGAAAGATTGAAGAGAGAGAAATTGGAGAAGGAGAGGGCACGAGCGTTGATCTTGCAGAAGAGAGGCTCCAATGGCCGCTATCAAAGGTGAGATTATTGCTTTGAAGTGATTGTTGTTTTTGTTTAATTGATTGATTCATTATATGTTTGTTTATTGAATATGATTGTAGTATTATTCATGGGATTTGGTTTATTTTTGGTGTTGTTTAGCTGTATTTGTACTTGGATGATCTTTATATCATTTTTGCAGTTCTCGTTTTTCTTTGTGTTTTTGTATTGGTGTATGGTTTGTGATACTTTGATGGTTTATATGATCAATTGTTTTCTAGCTAGCTTTACCAATCCAGCTGCACATATTTTAGTTGTGATTTAATGATTTATGTGAATTTGTCATAGTCTGTTTGTGTTTTAAACTATGTACCTCATTAGCATATTTTGAACTCTTGAGTACTTGTGTCATTGCTCTATGGTTGTGGTTTGTGACTGGGTATTGAAAACTGGAATTGTGACGGTAGGCGGTAGCATCAACTCAGGGTGGTGGTATACTTCCGCTGCTGACGGATGAATGTGACCGGAAATCTACTTCAATTATGAATACCATGCAACTGCAACTCATGTTATTTGTCTGTCAATCATGCTATTTAACTTCTGTCATTGATTTTCAATGTGCTTGACAATGAGGATGAATGTTCAGTAGATGGTTGGCTACGCATATAGAGAGTACCTGTCTTGTGAGCCTACATATGGTGTTGTAAATAGAAAGTCATGTAAGTTGTCAACGAGTTTGTATCTTTTATCAAAATTCGTGGTCTGCCTCTGGTTGCTAAAATTTGCCTATTCTGCCCATTACATAACCTGTATAAGAGGATGAAAATTGCTCTACTTATCCTATTCGATTAAATCTTATCATCAAAGCTTATTTGAAGGATAAGCTTTGATCTGCTCATTATATCTTGTAGCCACTATGATAACTTGATGATTCAGGGATCCTATCATTCCTGTGGCTTTTACTGTTGGTTGGCCATCTCAGTTTTAAAAGACATGAGGTGCCCTAAGGCGCTAAGTATTCCTAGGATTTTGGGCGTCTTGTGAAGGGGCTAGCTGCTAGCCTTTGGATGTGAGGTGCCCGAAAACCCAACAAAAATAAATTAAAAGCCCCCAAGAAAATTAAGCGAAAAAAAGAGAAGAGAAGTGGAGAAGTAAAGAGAAAATATTCATGGCATGTACCTGTATCAAATGGCTTCTTTAGCAGCTTAGGCCAAAAGGCGCTCTAAGTCACCCACCTTAAGGATTCGCCTTCCTAGCCGTATCAAGGTGCCCAGTCTATCTTCTGCCTCGGGTGCTTGCCTTATGTGCATTTTTTAACAATTGCATGATTAGTTTTCCTATGTATGTGAGGCAGAATGACTGCAATAGTTTGTCCTACTCTCAACTTTCTGTGGAATAAATCAAATTTATTGTTCAAACTATGTTAATGTTCAACTGCAGTAGTTCACGAGCGTCAGCTATTGATTTTCGGTATTTTTACATCTGTCATTGACATGTATTTTGTCATCTCTTTGACCCAATGTTTTGTTACTGTATTTGAATCTATTCTTTGTGAACACAATCAATTGTATTTGTGTGGTTTCTGAACTGTTTTTTTTTTTTGTTCTTTTGCAGTGACAGAGAAAGGAGGCAATGGCGTTGAGTATATATAGCTTCTCGTTGAATTGCTCTCACACGTGATTCGCGGGCAGCATCTGGATGGAGTTCTTTCTTTGTGGCACTGCTAGGAATTCTGAATCTGAATCTTTGAAAATCGGGCGTTGCTTCAAATACCTGTGCATATAGTTGATTGAAGTGCTTTTGGGCATTTTACTGCAGAAATTTCTCTTCTTTTACTTGTTTAAGCTGGCAACCGTCTGGACCTGACACCAAACTGCTGATCAGATGTCATGAATAGCTGCTTTATCCTTCGAGATCTATCCTGTTCACCTCTCATATTCTGCTCAAAATCCAATGGGTTTGGCTATGTGTGATTTATGTATTAGTCTTTCTAGTTTAAAAAAACTGAGTGACCATAATTCAGAATTCAGATATAGGAAATGGCATATATTTTGGTCACACCACACGATACACGATTTTGTATTTGATTTGGGCTTCTTTACCCTTATTATTATCTATTTGATGCATACCTTATTGTTTATTTATTATAACAAGTCAGTTTTTCTATACAAATTCTCCCGGCCGTTGCTTGTGAGTTGTGACCCGAATCCCGATTACTAGTAAATGTATTTTACTATGTAGTTATAACTCAAAGTTTGTTTTCCATCATTCTCAGGTACACATGATTCTCTTGAGTGTTGATTATGACAGAAATGATCATATTTTTCATGTCTTATGAATTTTTGATCAGGATCAGACTTTTAACTTGTAAACAAATGACAAAGCCGGGCTTAATATACATTTTTCCTGATTATAAGAAATCTTATCTTTTCAACGGACAAGATTGAGCCTACAATCGAAACTGAAAGGGACAATCTGCTCTGTTGATGGATATGAATACTTTTCAACTCCTCATTCAATTTAAGATTTTGACAATTTGGAATTGTTCACTCTTATTCAATTATTGTTATTATGTTTCATACAGTGCGGCTGATAAACCTCCGAATCCACCAGAAGTCAAAGAGGACGGGGTGGAGGCTGTAGGGTTCAGCTACCGCGTTTGTCTCAATCAAATTTAGGTATGTTCTGTTTAGAGTCAAATAATTGATATTGGTATGTTTTTATTATTAATTAAGAAGTTCTCCATGCTTGATCTCTTAATTAAATAAGTAGCTTGCTTTTGCTTCCTGAGTTTAGTATTATCTTCCAGTAAAATAATGCATAAAGAGACTTTTCATTGGACTAGGAGGAATATGAAGCCCATAGCCACCAAGGACTTTTGACATTTTCTTACCTCTAAATTCTACCTTATCTAATACCCATTTAGGTGGGATGCATGAAGATGAAAGCCTGGATTTACACTGCTTAGTGGGATTTTAAAATTATATGAAGTGCTGATGAGATAGGACAGCTCTGAAGCCTTTTATTCTTTGACATCTTCCTTTGTCTTTGCCTTATATAAATATTGTGATCGTTCATTTTTTTATCTATGTTGTTAGACAAGTATATGGCTATGAAGAATTGTAGTTCCGAGCATAGCCTTACGCAGAAAAATGTAAAGAAGGACAAGAGAAGGGTGTGCAACGACGCGGTTGACTTGGAAACTGCGAAAACCCAACGTCTTGCGTCTGCGGAAGATCTGTCAATCCCTTCTGTAAGTAGTCTCCGATACTTCTTCCCTTGTTCTTTACACATTATGAATGGCAAATGACATGAGCTAACATTTTGGTTATCGTTCTCATATGTAATGCTTCACGTTCATTTGTCTTAATAATCGAATGGTGAATGCTAGATTGCCATGAACTATTTTCCTTCATGATTTCCGTTCCAATATAGTAAGTCATGATATCTAAGAATTTCTTGAAGTTTTTGTTGATTTTGCTTAGATCTATCCTTTCACTTTTATTATGTATTTACAAAATACGGTTTACAACGACGTGTATTATCAAATTCAAAATTGTTTGATAAATTAAGAGGAGGGAGACGAGGGAGAAAAAGAAAAAACTGTGTTTATAACTGATACTTAGAAAATCATTTTTTTCCTGTGGAAGGTGGTTTGGTGAACCCTTATTACCCGGTATTTCCAATAATGCAGTAAGAATCATTGAACATGATCAATATGCTCATTAGAAAATCAATTCCAAGAAAAGAACACAAATTTTGACTTAGTCTGATATTGTACTAGGTCAGAATATGGCACATCAGAATGATGTCTAAACGTGCTTTCTTTTCCTCGCTCTTTTTCGGTTTAGCTTACGGAAAGAAATACTTTTAAGACAGTATTCATCTAATTACCCGGTATTTCATTCATTTTCTTCTATCTTATGTAGTTTCAGGTCATAGTAATGAGTGCAAATATGGGGTGCAGCTCTTGCCGTGACAAAGTGTTCAGAGTTTTGTCAAAAATGACTGGTAAAATTTTCGAAATCTATTTAGAAATATCAGATGCATTTAATAAATCTCAAATAGGAAATTAACGACTAATGAGTAACCGCTGCATGGATATATTAAACCTTCATTTTCCTCCAGCTTTTCCGTTTATTCACCCTCGTGCCTGGAATTGACAGGGTTTAAAGAATACACAGTGGACGTACGCAAGAAGCAGGTGATTATTAAAGGCGATGTTAGTTTTTTGTGGAGCACAAAAGATGAAGCTTCTTGAAAATTTTTGACTTGTATCTATTTTATTGATTGTAATGCACCATAGAAGCAGTTCTTTGATGGAGTACATGTTTATTTTGCGCGAAAAAACGACTCATGCATTCTCAGTCTTCTCTTGTTGGCTACTTCTCTGTTTGTAAGTTGCTGAAGAAGATATATATTGGCCATAGGTTTGAGGGTTCAATTGCTGCTGTATAATCGCAAATGCAGCTTTCCTGCATACTCTCCTTTTCATTGTGTAGGAAAATACGAGTGCACAACTGTACAAGTATATAATTGTACCTTAACACCGTTTTGTCATTGTAAACTAAGCAGTACTTACTTTGAAGAACGTATTATTTGACTCAAAAATTTCTCATATTCAAGTCAAAGAGTTTTTTAATTCTATATGAAACCACACGAAGCCTAAACAAGTAACCAAAGTCATTACTCTATCGGAGATGTTAACATATCAACTCGACTCTAAAATCCTCTGAATATTGCATGAGTGTGGTGTTTGGATCAACAAAATTATTGACATACACCCATCAAATCACTTCGGGTTTGGATCATTCATTCGTTCCAAGAATGACTTGTTCTTGTGATCAATCAAGAATGTGAAAAGCTCCATTGGATTTGTTATCTGAAGTTAGGGGGATAACCATGTATCTTCCAACACCTTTCCATACTATGACCGTAAACCTTGCAGTGGTCACAATAATAGCTGTTTGGCCTTTTTAATCCTGCATTTACCTTATTAATAGGAGTCATATTGGAGGATGGAGTAAGGCGTTATCCATTAGAAGAGTGACCTCCCCTATCTCCAGAATATGAAGTGGTATTCCTATGTAACCTTTTGTTTGCACCAAACGCGAGAGAATCATTACGACCTTCATCAGTCTTGCTGATTTTTTGATGTTGCTGTTCTTGCATGAGTATACGGAAGGCTTGAGCAATGGTTGGGAGTTCAGCCATCATGAGAATGTTGCTTCGTACTTGTGAATACTTGCTTTCTAACTTCATTAAAAATTGAACGAGTCTCTGTTTTTGCTGCATCTTGTAAAGTTTTTTAGTTACATTACAAGCACAATTACTGCATGAACAAGTAGGGAGAGGATCAAAATAATCAAGTTCGTCCCATAGAGACTTGATTTTTGTATAAAATTCTGGAACAGATTCCTCTGAGGACTGTGATATGTTGTTTATCTCTTCTTGAATGGCAAATAGCTGAACAGGAGATGATTGGCCATAACGTTCCTCCAGTTCAACCCATATTTCACGAGCTGTTTTGTACCAAAGTACACTTCGAGCAATAGAACTCTCTAGGACTGCAAGAATCCATCCTATTACAACATTGTTTACTCTTTCCCAAGGTTCACTATCAGATGAAGTTGTGGAAGGTTTACTCAATGATCCATCAACAAAACACAATTTGTTTCTTCCTGCTAATGCTATAGTCATTAATCGTTTCCAATCACAGTATCGTATACCACAAAATACATCAGAAATAATTTTCTGACCAGATTCAGATGGATGAAGATAGTACACACTAGATGGATCTGATGTAGGATCAGTAGTATTGGTCATTGTAAGGATTATCAAGGAATGAAAGGAAGAAAGAAAAAATAAGAGAGAAGAATTGAAAACAAGACAAGATTAATCAAGAATTATTCAAGAAAGGCAAAACATCAAACAGATAGTGTGCAAAAGATCAAGATGTAGAATTATCCAGTAGTAAGAAAAACAAACTTTAATCAAAATCAAGAAATCAGCAATATCAAGATGTAGAATTATCAAGATAAAACGATTCAACAAAGAAAAAAAAAACAAAGAATATAGAAAGAAAGATATTACTCAGTAATTGATAGATCACTTGTGAATTTGGTCAGAAATACTAGATCGAAGGAGCAGCTAAGCATGCAACGCACACTGTTGTTTTCTCACAACTCAAAAATTAATGGAAGCGAAGAAGGAGTAGGAATCAGGTTTGGCTTCTGATACCATGAAGATTCTCAGTATTCAATCAACCATTGAAGAAAAAAAAGCATTTTATTGACTGTGTTCTGTACAAAATGCAGAAAATGAATACATGAGGGTCTCTATATATATATATATACAATGACTATGCACTATCAAACTCTAAAACAGTTGCTAACAAACTGATACAAGTTTTATTATTCATGAGCTGAGCTGGAATGCCTTAGTTCAATATTATCGATCTGCCGTCGCCCATCGTTTAGCAAAATGGGCTGGTTCTAGTATATGTTCCTTTGTTTGGCTAGATGGAGGTCCGGTTTGGATCTCGGATATTGTACTATCTGATTTTTTCTTCATAATAATATAGTCACACATTGATATTCAAAAAAAAATATTATTGATCAAAATCCGCAAACTTAAAGTAACATGATATCCTTTAAACGGGTATAATTATTGACATGAGTTTTCTTAACATTATCCAATTTGAACTTGATAGAACTTGATACAATTTGAGTCATTTTGTACCTGAAATTACTAGAATTTAACCTAAATTAACCTTAAGTACAATAATTCAGACACGAACAATATTGATATGGTCAATTCTTGATAATTTGAATTCGAGTACTCATTTGTGTTCAATAAATACATTAAAACAAATCTAAATAAACCTGACTCAAAAGCAGTCTAGTAAATGAAATTCATGCTTCACCAAGACTTCAAACTCTTCCTTGACCTGAAAATCCCCAATAAGGGAAGCCTTGAGCCACAACCACAATTAAATACTCCTATTGTTTTCTCTATATCCTTAGTCCCTTGCCCACTAGAGATTGTCTAAGTATTATAAAATTTTGTCTTGTACACAAGACACATATAATAGGAGAGAGATGGATGCACACAAACCCGATACGCTAAAACTTCGGAAAGATCATCTCAATATGAGACATTACAATTGGCCGACCCAAAAGCCAAAAATAAAAAAGGCCAAAAATCCATTTACCGAGATTTTTTGTTTCCATATGATTGGAAACCGTCGATTCTAATACAAGACAAATACAAGAGAAGAGTTAATTGCATATAAATCAGTTTCATCCTACAATCGATTGGTAATAGGAAAAGTAAACTATTGACATTTGATATAGGATTAATTCATGCAGTGCTTAATACCTACTTGTATCCCCGACCTTAACTCTAATTAATAGTTTCATTATTTTTCCTCCAAAAATCTCACATCTTCCCGAATCGATAGCAAGTGAGATCAGAAGATGCCAGCGGTTGCTCCACGTTCTGGGGAAGCCATTTTCGCAAGTGGTGAACGTGTTGTAAGTTTTTCCATCATTTCCTATGCAAATTCCTTTTTTTCTTTAGTTCATAGTCATACTCTCCAATATGAGATGGTAAAATGGTAACGATAATGTTGGTAGAATGCGGAGCTGTTTACATTAACATATGGAGCAATAGTTCGTCAATTGCTTACGGATCTTGAAGATGTTGATCAAGTTAACAAGCAGCTTGATCAAATGTATTCCTCCTTTTTGATTATTTTTATATTTACTTATTTTGATCAAATTTTCAATATTGTTGGTTGCAATTAGGGTAATTTGTCTGTTTTTTTTCTTGATTGGAGCAGTTTTTCGACTGAAACTAACCCATAAAAATGTCATAGAAATGTCTCCGACATGGAAAATTGGAATTTGATGAGAAATGTGAATCATACAAGTTTCCAATTATGGAACATTTGCATCTTCTTTTGTTCAGAATGAATTGTCAAGTATCGATCTATACATCACTTAAACAATAGCTTCTTTTTTTTTCTTTTTTCTTTTTTTGTGCAAAGGTTGTTTATTATGGACAATTTTCCCTTAGTTCTATTATGTATCGTGTTTGCTCAATATAGGCTTTTTTCTGTAGGAAGATATGTCTACTAACTTCATAGTCTGGTTTTCAACCGTTGCTTAAAGTTATTGTGTAGCTAATCTACGTACGTGCTATGACCTTCTCATCCATTTTTGTTCAATGTATTTCCTTCTTGTATTTGATTTAGAGTTGATGTGATCATGTGAACTTCTGAAGCATATGTCCATGCGCATTTTACATCTGTTTTTGGCACATCATCCATTTCAATGTATTTTCTTGTTTTTGATTTAGGCCTTGTTTAGGCGGAGGAAAATAGGTAGGAAAGAAAAGAAAGGATTTAAAGGAATGGAGAATCTCTTGTTTGGATAGCAAAAAGGGAGGGAAAGAATTTGGACTTCCCTTCCTTCCTATACAAACGATGGATTATTTCCCTCTCTTTCTCTCCCCTTCCTTTCCCTTCCTTCCTTTCCCCTTCCCTTCCTTTGTTTTCATTCCTAATTTTCTATCCAAATATAGTGTTAGAGTTGATGTGAACTTCTTAAGCATATGTAGATCATACTATTTATCTGTTTTTGGCTCATCTACAACACTTGATAGTCTTGTTGAAATTTCTTATAGGGGTTATAACATTGGTGCTCGACTGATTGATGAATTCTTATCAAAATCAAATGTCTCAAGATGTGTGAACTTCAAAGAGACTGCTGAAGTAATCGCAAAGGTTTGTCTCTTATAGATTTACATTTATCTCAATATGTTGGTTGCCATTATCTTTCTTTTGATTACATATCAGTTAGCTCGTCCAATGCTATGACAATCCCCCTCTGATTTGATGAATGACTGAACAGTTTAAGTTGGTGGCATATTCAATAAATAAGCTTCTTACATAACTTCAAACCAGCTACTTATACTTGTTCTGCGCTGGAACAAAATATGATTAGGGAAAACCTGAACAACATCCTTTAACCTGCAGGCCCAAATACATTATTTTGTTTATTCTACAACAAATTTCGTGTATTACTTCCCCAAGTGCTTTTTTAACTAAGGACATGTTAACAAATTGTACGCCATGCCGATAGGTTGGGTTCAAAATGTTTCTGGGGGTGAGTGCAGCAGTCACCATCTTGGATGCTGAGGGAACAACTTGCAGCTTAGTTTTGGAGGACAATCCTTTTGTAGATTTTGTGGAGCTACCTGACACCTGCCAAGGCCTTCATTACTGTAATGTTCTAAATGGTGTAATCAGAGGAGCACTAGAGATGGTAACCATAGTTCTGTTCAAAGATGGCTTTTTCTTGCATTCCCACATTTAGTCTATTTTCCTGCTCTTTGTGTTAGGTGTCTATGAAGACTGAAGTGACCTGGATTCGTGACATGCTACGCGGGGATGATGCATATGAGCTCCAACTTAAACTTTTGAAGCAAATCCCAGAAGAATACCCTTATAAGGATGATTAGTTACTCATTGTCTTTACTCATTCATACCGCTACGTATATTGACCTCACCCTCGACATCACTAAATCATACCCAAAAACGAAAAGAGAAAAAAAAGAACAACTTATACTCATAAAAAAGAGTGAGGTCAAAGCGTCCATTTTTTTTTTTATGTCCATTGCATTTTTGTTTTACTTTTTGATCTAGTTTAATTTTATTTTTTTGACTTTTAGAATTATTTCATTTACCATTTTAAATTATTTTATTTATTATCCTATAAAAAATATTTATATATATAATCCTCATTTTAATATTATAAGTACTTTAATTATAATCTTTATTATTCACTAACTATATTTAATTTCAACATATTTCTCACTATTTTTATTAAAAGATAATATATTTATCATATTAAAAAGGGAAAATTACCTAGAATAATCCAAACTATTCATGATTTTCCTACAATAATCTCAACTATTGATTAACCATGAATAATCCCAACTTTGAGGGGTATTTTCTTAGAGTAAACTTTGGTAACCCGATGACCTGCTATAGTAGGTAATTCACCAAAAAAATAAATTAAATATTAATTTAAAATTAGAAAATATTTTTAAAAATTTACATAAAAAATTCTAAATAATAAAAAAAATCATAAATTTTTTATGAACATTTTTTTAATATTTTTTTTGACATTTTTTTAAATTTATCTTTTTTTTAAAAAAAATAAAACTTACTATAGCAAGTCATCCGGTCACCTGGTTTACTCTAGGAAAATGCCCCTCAAAGTTGGGATTATTCATGGTTAATCAATAGTTGGGATTATTGTAGGAAAATCGTGAATAGTTTGGATTATTCTAGGTAATTTTTCCTATTAAAAATAAAAATTCAATTTTTCTTATTCAGGCAAAAAGAATGAACGCAACATTTAATTACAAAACCAAAAAACAAAACACTATTTTATTACTACTATTAAACTAATACATGAACGTAATGGTTATTATGATGAACACTAGTTAAACAACTAATACATGATGATTGAACGTTGTTTAAAATACTAGTAATTCAAACAAGCACTATTCAAAGCTCATTCAATCTGAACTTGATAAACATCTTTCCTTTCCTCAGGTTTAAGTTTAGGAAGAACAATCTTAAGCACACCATTCTTCATCTCAGCTTTAATCCCATCAATTTTATACATATTTGGACTCAAATCAATCCTTGTTGAGTACCTTCTACGATCTTCCATTTCCTCTGTTTCTTTCTCTGCTTCACCTTTTATGATCAGAGTATTTTCTTCTACTGATACTTTTACATCTTCCTTCCCTAATCCTGGCATGTCTACCTTCAATCTTAAAGCCTCGTTGTCTTCTTTAACATCCCATCCTCTCTTCATTGCTCCTCCTCCTCCCATTCCCATTCGAGATGCCGAATTCTCCATTAACTGATCCATGAAGTTCATTAACTGGCTTACACTCCTTGTTGGTGCAAATGGATCAAACACATCTATCAAGAATATGTGCTGTTAAGTATTTTAATTTTGAAATTGAAAGAATATCTAGGGCATAGCACAATTATTTGATTGAAATTTAATAGGGATAATTACCTGGAAGGATTCCAGTTGGAAAGTCACGGCGGCGGGAGATGGAAGAACGATCATCACCATCATCGTCATCAACTCTAGCCATCTGCGTGTTTGTATTGAAGGCCCGTGTAGATGAAAGAGATCGAAGTGGCCGGAAAACTTTGCCGGAAAGTAAATCTTTTCCGGCAAGACGTCGGAGAGCTACTGAAGAAGCCATGGCTGTATTTCTTCGAAAACTAGAGAAATAGAGAAAGAAGTAGCGATCAGAGAATTTGATTAATCAGGAACAGTGATTTCTGATTTGTGATTTGGATGCGAGAATGCAGAAATTATCATAATTTATAAGTGAGATAAAGCGGTGACAATTAGTCCAGAACGTGGAGGAGATAATATGAGAAGTGTCACGAATGTTCTAAAGTTCTTGGGATTTTTTTTTGCGAAAGAAGGTTCTACACACTTTTTCTTTCTCTCCAAGACTCCAAGCCAGATTCAAAACACTTTTTATGAGTTGGCTGGTTTTTAATTTAGTTTAAATGTAAATGTTTGATTAGCTATTTATTTAAGATGTATTTGATAAAATTAAGTATCGATTGTTGGCTATAGATTTGAAGAAAATAAGTTGATAATCTTAATGGTATTAAATAAGTTAATTTTATTAGCTTTTCTATTAAATAAATCAAAAGCCAAATAATTAACAAAAAATCAGTCTAAAAGTCATTTATCAAATGGAATAACAATTTTATGATCAAATTATATTAAAGAGAAATTCTTGCAAATTATGTGCTCCAAACATATGGTGGTAGACTAGAGGGGTGGGAGTAAAGATATTGAATAGATTAGTGAGTAGAGATAAAGGAGTGTGAATTAATATTAGATTAGAGGTATACACCATATAATTAGTGTGGTGTAAGTATATACTCATTAGACCTTTTTCTATAAAGAAAGGCATAAGGTTTACAAGAACCAATAGGGTTATTTATTTGTTAATCAAAAAAAGATAGTGTTATTTATTTAGATTGGATAACGGATATAAAAAAAATATATATCGATGAAAATTAATGAAATTGATGAGAAATTTTTTTAAAGAAAAGACTTGCTAAGTCAAGAGACTGACTTGTGACGGCCACGTTAGCAAGTAACATGATGTTCAGGTCTGTTAGATGAAACCTACATTTAAAATTCATTTTAAGTAACACAATACTTGAAGAGTGACCCAATTATTTATTTTTCACCAATATATTATATACAAATTTTCCAGAATAATATTTTACATATAAAAGCATGAAGTATTTTTTTTCTAATTTTAACCAGATCCAAGGTTAGTACCTATATAATCCACTCAATAATTTTTTTATAAAAATTAACTTGGACCTGACATTTATTGCTCACATAATCAAATGCTATATTTTGTTAAAAACTTCAATTCTATCATTTCATGGTAATTAACTTTCAAAGATAATACCTTTTATTCATCCCTTATAAATTTGCATTTGCATTATTTTTTTTTTCAAGGAGTAAGGACTCTTGTAACATGATCAATTATCACCTAGACTTTTTTTTACTTTAAAATTTTCTTTTTATTCTAATTCTTATAAAGATAAAGAAACGTAAACAAAAACCTTAGTCCCTCTTGGACCAAAATGAATGTACTTCCTCCATTATACAAAATTCGCTACATTCTAATAGTAATACTATTCATATTAATCCTATTTCGGTAATTCCAATTTATGTATAAGAAATAATATAGCCATATAAGATTTTTTTTTATTTGTTTGAAGATATAAGATCTTATTTTATTCTTCTTAAAACTTAATTTTTTAAGGAAAAATTGTTTTTAAAAAGCCAACATTTTGGCCATCTGCAAATAAAGAGTCAACGTTTCATTTATTCAATAAAAAGACAACCTTTGTCTCATTTTTGCAAATAAAGAGTCAACGTTTCATTTATTCAATAAATTTAGAGTTGAAAACATACCTGCTATAGTGAATAAATGAAACGTTGACTCTTTATTTGCAAAAATGAGACAAAGGTTGTCTTTTTATTGAATAAATGAAACGTTGACTCTTTATTTGCAGATGGCCAAAAGGTTGACTTTTTAGAAACAATTTTTCCATTTTTTAATATGTAATTTTCATAATTTTTCATTTAGTAAGAGTAAAGATGTTTAATATCAAAATAAACATTAAGTTGCCTGCAAAGAGAAATACAACAAGTATTAGGATAACGGAGCATGTATAATCATAGGGTTGATCATCCTTTTAACAAGAGTGACAAAAGAGAAAGGACTAATACTTGGAAAAATCACGAGAGTACTATAGAATACAACAGAGTATAAAAGGAAATACAAAGTTTGTTAAATTAGCGAAGGATGACGTTGCTTCAGAAACATCAATTGTCTACACCCAAACAAAAAATTTAAAATAAAAGAAAATCTCAACAAGTCCATAAATGCTAGTGAATCAGATAACTACAAACACATGAACATTACCTAAAAAATTCTTTCCCACTTTCCTCAACATAAACAACAGCCAGCACCATCACTTATCCTTTCTTTCTCTAATTACCCATGTAAATAATACAAGAAAATTAACAGGAAAATTTATGTCTGCCTTTCTTCTGGCTTCCTCATCCTCATGCGTTCTTCATTATATAGCCCAATATTACTCCAATCAAGCCAACTAATATGACAAGCATGAATGAAACACCGCCTTGGCTTTTGTTAGCTTCTCGCCTTAAAAGTTCCTGCGTAGAGTCATGACATTGAAATTCGCATAAGCAGTGAAAAACATGTTTTATGGTACTGAGTTCAGTGTATACCAGCTAAGAAAGTGAAAATTATGGGTTAGCCTAGTAGTTGAGTGCTTTCTCTTTTACCACCCTTGTGAGAGGGGTTCGATTCACACTTCATACAGGTAAGACTTATTCCCCATTCTTCTTGCGTGTACGAATTCTCTAGCCTTACCCCGATTAACAAAAATGATAATAAAATAGAGAGGTAGGGTATTCGGGATTCCTGAATCTTGATGTGAATCTAAAACCACGCAAGAGAATTTCAATTAAAATCAGCTTTTTATAATTTTGAAGTATTAAAAAAGTCTAGTGGTTGAAGTTTCAAGAACAAGAGAGAATTCATTAAGCCAGTGCAGTCAATTCATTTGAGAGACTGATCTTCATACATATCATCCGCGCACCACCATTCTCACCTAAGCTTCAATTGCTCAATGTTCTTCCATGAATATTGTAACCCTTAAACACCAAGGAGAGAACATTCGTAACAAACATCCACTCATTGGCATCCTTGCCCACGTTATGTGGCCATAAGGGACCCTTCTATAAATATGTAAAGAACCCAAGCCCACTGATCATCCAGTTAATGCAAACATAAAAACCAGATTCTGGAAAGTCACAATGACCACCTCTTAAACACAACTTCAATTTTAACTAGATAAAGTTCCATAGTACGAACCACAAGTTCTGTTCCACAATTCACATCTAAATCTCATGGGGGAAGTGTTTCTAAAGGATGTACTTTGCATATACTCAAGTTCCAAAACTTATTTGACCTACAGAAGAATTCAGCAAGAAGGCAAACAATAAAGCTCTCACCAGTTCTTGTCGAAGTTTGTTATTTTGATGGATTGCAGCATTTTTCTCCTCAGTCAGCTTAGCTATCAGAGATTTCACCTGAGAAATGTGCAAATTACAAAATACTTAGAATATGAACAGCAAATAAACTAAAACAAATCAAAAAAAAATTCCAGGTGACAAAAGAGGCACAACAATAATGCCAAAAGTCTTAATGCCAACAAGCCGGCTATATGAACCAAAACAAATCAACATGCGGAATCAGCGTTAACAAAACCTATACCTTATTCGACCATATTTAATATGTTATGAATAGAATGGTAATGATGTTGCGGAAAAGTTCTTGACCATCCAAGAACAATGGCCTAGCCTTATATCTTGAGAATTGAGATAGAAACTAAAATTGAGAAAATTGGTGCAAGAAGATGAACTCAAAGCATAAATCAATCACATAAGATTAACGGAGGTTCGCCAATTTTGGGCTATGTCCCCCAAGGTCCTCGATTGTGATGAAACAACAATGAAAGTCAAGTATTTAATATGAGAAATAAAATAGATTAAAAATATAGTAGGTCTCTAATGATTTTGTGATTAAGCTAAAAGGTATTTCTATATTAATGATGAAATAATGAGGATGTCTATGATTTGGGGTATTTAGAATGTATTTATAGCAATTAACCCCACAAACATGCAAAAAAAACTGAGCAATATATGCTTACAACAAATGCTCGTTCGAGCAACCCAAATCCTTGTTCAAGCACATATCTAAAATATTCTCAAAAGCTCCTAGACTCGTAGCACCAGAAGTACTGAACAAGCACTATTCACGCAACTTTTTGCTTGTTCGAGCAGAATAGCCTCTTAAGCTCAGCTTCTTCTTTTACCTCATTCGAGAATCTTACAAGGTCGTCCAAAGCAAACCCCAATTTCAATTACCATTACATAAATTCTTCTCTCTTCATTCGTATCCATTATTATAAATTACAATAAATCTCAATTCTTAATATAATATGCATCACAAGCTTTTTCTACCTATCTAAATCTAATGCAAAGCATTAGGGAACAAACACAATGCATACACCATAGCTAATAAAAGTCAGTATGTTGCTTTTAAACTGTATAAAACTCAAATCTTGATAACAAATTGGGAGCAGTAACTTAAAATTCATGATACACAGTCGCACACTAACAGTCTAAACCATTGATAATGAAAGGACGAGCTGGAAAAAGTCATTTCACAATTCTGTCCATTCTTTTATGAAGAAAAGTCTTAGCAGTTCATTATCAAGGGCTATCTGCAAGCATGTTGTTTAAGTGCACACTCCTATTTAATCCAAGTGTCATGCAACATCAAAGCGATCTAGAACGGCCTCATCCCTAGCCCCGCCCAATCCACACACAAACACACGGTATCTTCTAACTTTTGTTGATCAAACACAAATGAGCATGGGAAAAGAAATAAAAGTACCCTAACAAGCACCCTAAAACACTATCCCAAACTTCCCGAGTAAAATACTTTGATACAGACCCTTCATTCTTTCAGGGAAACAATTAACATTTGAAATTTGAATATTTCACCTCATATTAGTATTAAAGCCCACATCTTAGTCACTGTCAAAAGTAAAAGTTAACAAATGAATCGAAAATTCTCCAGATTCAGATACTTCTACAAGACTACAACAATGAAGCCAAGACAATAAAACTTGTATATTTTGATGTGTTGCTTACTTTCAGCTAACCAATTGAAATATTGCAAGACTATATGTAGCACTTCCAGCAAAATTATGTCTTATTCAACATACTATAATTTAAATGGAAGAAAAATGACAAGTTAAAAGGAAATTGGTTAAACTGAAACAATCAGCTTAGCGTGGGTGAACCAAACAAATAATGTCACCTCTGTAGGTTTCTCTTGGGATTCACCAAATGCTCGTGACGCCTATAATTTGAAGTAAAAGACAGATATCAGTTCAATTTACTGCAGAAATAGCCGAACCAGTGAGAGAAAAAACGTAGCAAAACTTACAGCAGCTGACTCCATAGTGCTGAAATGACCATTGTCCGAAACAGAACCCCTAGGCGAATTACCTTCTTCTGAGCCTTCCGGAACAGGCGAGGGTGGCTGAGGTGGGGAAGCATAAATCACTCTCAATCTGCACTCCTCAACTACATGTCCAGCCTCCTTGCTAAACTGAATCAACCAAGCCAACCCACAAAAGTCAATCAACTTTTAACACACCGCATCAGCATCTAAAATCATTAATCAACCATGATATTATAATACATTTTCTTACAGTAACAATATATGCTACTCGAATAAGAAATTCCAATTTAGGCCCAAAAAATAATATATTCTAATGTCCTTATTATATGGAACTTTTGAGAATACAATAAGAGACACAAGTAGGTAAATACAAGAATTCAGTAAAATAGCTAGGAACTAATTATTGATTCATATTGATTACATTTGCTGATCGTCCATTCTTGATAAAGCAAAAATTGTTTGGTTTTGGATTATAATGGCTCAATAAACTATGTGCATTTTTAACTATTTATGCAAAGTTGTGAATGACGTTGGTAACGGTCAATGGAAACAACTTTTTGCTACAATCAACAAGGGCCATACATCTAATCTCCCAAAACCCTGTATAGGAGTGTTGGGGTAATACAATGATATAATGATGATTGATTACCATTTCGGGAGTGATATCTTTAACAGTTGCTCCATTATTAGCAATTACACTCTGAAGAAGAAATTTATCCTTGCATTGCATATCAGGAGGTGCCTCCTTTTGTGCTTGCATAGTAACTACATCAAAAAAAAATTCAACAAATTGCCTATCAACAAAACAACAAAACAGCAAAACAACAAAACAACAAAAACAAGCTAATCATACAATTAAACTACTAAATAAGTAATCATCAAAGTTAAATAATTACCAATAACATCACACGTTGATCGAGGAGATACTACGCCAGTATTAGGACGAACGCAATACTTTTTCGGATTCGTAGTTTTGACCTATATATAAAAAAAACAAAATTAAAAACAAATCAAATGCAAGATTCAAAAAATAACGGAATCAAATATACCTTGAAGGCGACATAGTTATCGGTTTTGTTAGACAATTGAAGAGAACACGAGATCTGCTTCTTAAGCTCAACTAATAATCAATCAAAACAAGAAAAATCAGAAAACAAGAAACCCTAGCATCAAAAACGATTAAAAAAACAGTAGATCTCAAATATTACATGGAAATTTGAGCTCTAAAGGTTCGATGTTGAGAAGCTCGCCCGTGCTCATCTCGAATTGGAACAAAGGCAAGATCCGACGGATTTCGTAGATGAATTTGAGGCAAAATCGACGGAGAAATCGAGAATTTGAGAGAGAAGGAAAATTGTATAATTAGGTAGGAAGAGAAATTGATTTGGTTATGGGAAAATGGAATGAATGAATGAATTTTGTTGGGTTGGAGTTGGGGAAGTGGTAAGGAAGGAAAGAGTACTACTTTCTTGTGTTTTTAATTGAAAGAAAACTGCAACGTGCTGGACATTTTTCTTTTACTTCATTTCTTTTTCCTTCTTTTTAATTTTTAATTCTCTCAATTTTATAGGACTATTTTAATTTTGCTACCAACTTTGGATGCCCAAATTTGTAAATTCATAATGTTTAATAACTTTTTTTTTGAATTAATGTTTAATAACTTTAAATGAAATAAAGACTTATTTTCATATTTTTGACTTTTGAGTACTAAATAATATTTTAAATATAGTTGTAGATTTAATGAAAGATAAAAAAAAATACTCCATATAAATGATTAAATAGTGCATATAAATATTTAATGAGAATTAAAAATAGGGATGGAGATTAGTTTCAAATATGAAAAATATAACAAATTAATTAAGCAGGCAAAACATAAAATCTAGCAAATTGATTTAGACACAAGGAGAGAGTATTTTGAAAATTTTTATCCAAATAAATTTATTCAGATGATAAAATCACAAAACAACTTCTTTGTACTCCCTTTGTTTTATTATTCTTGCTACATTTGACTTTTCATGCAATCTATTATGTTATATTGATCATTCATATTAAATTATGTGCATATAAAAATTATAAAAAATTTATTCTCTTTGTTTTCATATGTTCTTCTCAAATACTTCCTTCGTTCTAATTTACTTGCTACCATTGCATGGGCACAAAGATTAATAATTTACTGTGCAATGATGAGTAGTAGGTGGAAAGTTGTTTTTTGGGAATTTTTTAATATTATTTGTTGAAAAATGAAAAAGAAAAATAGGAGTAATTAGATATATAGTAGGATAAAAATAGGAGTAGGTATAAATTTAAATGATTGGTTTTTACTAAAAAAAGGAAATGTAGCAAGTAATATGAAATTTCCCAAAATAGAAAATGTAGCAAGTATTATGGAATGGAGAAAGTAGAATTTATGGATTCTTGTGTCAAACTTTGACGATGATTTTTCATCGATCTATATGAAAAGTCATGTTCATGTGAGATCTTAATAGATTAGTCTCAATATTTATTTTTTGAAAATCAAATTTTTTAGAATTTTGAAGAACTCGCAATTCAAAATTATTTGACTTTTTAGTTTGCTTTTGGGATCTGTGCAAAAAATGAATGGAAAGAACTAATGAAAACAATGGAAGTAAATGTTATAAAAGTATGTGATTAGACGATTCAAATAAGATCTCACTTGACAATATTTTTTCTTACACATTAGCCGCAATATATAAAATATGCTTGAACGATGAATAATACCAATAACCACAATGTAACAAGTATTTCAAAACGGAGAAAGTATGTCGAGTTGGTGCGCTTTAGGATCACCGTCTACATTTTAATATGCTTATATGTATTTGACATCATCATCGTACCCCGTGTATCCCGCCCATAGAAAACCACGAGCAGGGTTTGTGAAGGGAAGGTTGACGCTAACTCATACCCATAAAGGAGAGCGCGATC
Organism: Amaranthus palmeri; assembly: GCA_019776075.1. Taxonomy (NCBI): domain Eukaryota; kingdom Viridiplantae; phylum Streptophyta; class Magnoliopsida; order Caryophyllales; family Amaranthaceae; genus Amaranthus; species Amaranthus palmeri. Next base: position 1,030,522 of record JAAKBH010000029.1, on the reverse strand, counting down.
AAAGAGCCTTCAACTCAAGAGAACTCAAATGAAGTTCCTACAACGAATAAAGTGATGTCAATGTAAGTTTTGATGAAAACATATGAGCCACGTGTAAATGACAAGTCAAAGGTGAGTAGCATAAATACAAACTTAGAAAGTGTCTGAACTTCAGCGTTTTTCATAAGTAGGAGATGAAGTCGACCAAGATGAATAAGGGGCTGCTTAATGCTTTGGAACTTTAATTACTGAAGAATTAGTGCATTTACATGCTAAAGAATTAGTGCATCTCGATTTTTTGAAAGATATTCTTACGTGTTTTAGAATTTGAAACTAGTATAGTGATTATACAAAATTTAAACCAGTTGTATTATCTTATAGTGCCCATACTCTATTCACCGTTTAATATATATAAAGCCTCTTGCTTTTGGAGGCCATCTAGAGTGCAAGTCTATTGGGTGCACCGCTCAAAAAAGCCATCCCTACCACTTTTTCATGTAAGGTCCTACGTCCACTAACCACTATCGTTCCCCCCTTTCCTCGACCTAAATCAAAGACAAAGTTTTTTTTAGGGAGATGAGCCTGAGCTACCAGTCTACTAACCACTTTTATCTCATAATATAAATCATACATTCATTTACTTTATAGCACATTTATATTACTTACACCCAACATTAATTTAATGTCAAAAATTTTAAATAGCTTTTGTCCTACTTTGTATCAAATTATAAACAATAAATAACTAGCAAATAAATTTTTTCAAACATTTTCTTAATAATTTGCTTGAATAATTAGCTTAAATAACTGACTTAATAGTCAATACTTAATTTGTAAGTATCTATTATGTAACAAATACTAATACAAAGCCAATAAACCATTTTGTGCTATATATTATTCTCGGATAAAAAAATTATCGCCTATTGGATAAAAAACTTGCAATGTATTCCTAATTCGATCTTTTGTAAGTAATAATGCATTTCCAAAAATATTCCACATTTTAAGGATGTATTTCTTTTTATAGCAAATTCATTTCAATCATTATCATTTGAAAAGACAATTTGTGAAGAAAAATACATATTTAAAGTTATACTTACATTTTCATCAAAAAAATGTTAGTTTTCATGATAACTAATTTATAGTACAATAAAATTTTCCCATCATCTACAACTATTTTTTTTAGAATAGGTTAGATAATATCTACATGTAAAGGGATAAGAATCAAACAACTGTCACAATGAAAAAAAAATAAATCCGAGACCACTAAATTATGCCATGATTCTTTCATTATCTAAAACTTGTTATTGTTAAACAAAATAATTTAGAATCCTTATCTTGAATAACATCATCAATTTCTTAAAACTCTAGTTTTCTTTCTTTAATTTGTTTTACAAATATCCTTTTTATTAAATTTAGACAATGACCTTTGAAGAAAATAGTGACTAGTGAGAACGATAACAAGGCAAGTAGTGGTTGGAATTGCAACCCAAATGTCATCAATTGACAATAAGTACTTATATGGAGCCAAAGCAATTATATTGCACATGTAAAGTTATTTAGATTATTCTACAAAGAGTTATGTATAAATAATATAGGAGAGCATATTATTTGGCTTTAAATTTTATCACATATAGAGGAGCATATTAATTTCACAATAAATTATAAATAATGAGACGATATTTGTCACAATAAATCATAAGAATTTGGCATATGTAAAATTATATCAGCTTATATGAAATTATCTGAGCTCATATAATTGACCACTTTAAAATTGTGACTGATCAATTCATGACGCTAAATGCAAGTTGAACAATCACATTTAGATGGTCTCACCGCAAAACTGTCTTATTAAGAATTCTTGAAATTATATTTAAGGATTCTTAGAACTCTTCTTTATATCATATAATATAAAGAAAGAAAATTGAGAACTCTTAGAACTCTTGATTTATTATCTAAGCCTTACATCTTTCATAGGCTTCGTTTTTCTTGATTTATTATCTAAGCCTTATATCATATAATATAAAGGATTACACCTTCGGAGGGGACGCGCTTGATTTTTTATCAAGGATTACTTCGTTTTTCTTGAGTAGCTCAAGTAGCACTAAATCTAAGCCTTACATCTTTCATAGGCTTACCTTTTGTATTCAGGTGAGAGTTGGTGCTCAACTTGTTGCTTGACTATCCATCAACTTCGTGTAAGGTTTTTATCCTTATGAAATGAATTACTTATTATAACAATAATAATAATATAATAATAATAATAATAATAATAATAATTTGATAAAGTTATAATCTAATAAATTCGAGATTAAGAGAACCTAATTTTCTCACAATTGAAACAAAATACCAATTTTCAATATATTGTCAAGAATTCGATTTTCACATATACGTAGCCTACCATGTAATAATTAACCAAAAATAAATTCAAGGTTAGAAAATAATAAAGAAAGGAAGGATAGTTGGTTGGTCTGGTTGCGGGAAGGTTTCCTAATACTTCTTCATTTCTACTTTGAACACAATTAGAGTATGTCCTTTATCTCTCACATGTCTCCCTAATTTTCTCTCTCTTCACTCTTGATTTTGATGCGATCAAGCTTTTGATCTGTAAGTAAATGGCTTCCCTCTTTTGACTTCATTGCGAATTCAATCTTCTTTCTTTGTTTTTACATTCAATTTCTTGTTATTTGCAGATTAAATCTTAATCTTCTTATGCACAAGAGGTCTGTCAATAATTGTTTATTTGTTTGATTTTAATGTTTAATTAGTGATTCGCTTCTCTGCGACTTCGGATCTTAATTTTGGTGTTGCATTGGGTAATATTTGGTGAGAAAACAGAGATTTCGAGGGGTTTTAGGGTTTGTGAATTGGGACTTTTTGATTTTTGATTTATTAGCTTTAATAAAATGGTTTCAAATCCTCCATTTGAGTTGGAGGATCAGACGGATGAGGATTTTTTTGATAAGCTTGTCAATGATGATGATGAAGACGATCTTAGCTCCAAACTTAGTGGGTCCATTAATGTCCCTGATGTTTTGGATGAAGGAAATGAGTCCGATGAACTTAAATCATTTGCTAATTTAAGCGTAAACGAGATTAGTGTTAGTAATAGTGTTTCCGATATCAAGGATGTTTTTCCTGATGGAGAAAGTGAAGAACAAGTTGTTGATAGGGAGCCTAATTCTATATTAGAATCCGCGGATTTGCCTGTTTTGGAAAATGGGCCAGTTTTGGAGGATGCTGAGGTTACTGCTTTTGAGATGGTATCGGATTTGGGGAGGGACAATAGTTCTCCTTCTAGTAATGTTAAGGAGGTCCAGTGTTCACCTACTAGTATTAAGGAGGTCCAGTGGAGTGCCTTCACTGATCCAGCTAGTGGTGGGGATGATGATTTCTTTGCTAGTTTAGGAGAAGGGGGAATGGGAAATCTTGAGCCTGATGCTAAAATGGTGTTGGGAAATGAAGCTAGCCAGAATGCAACTATTATAGAGAACTCATGTACTCACAGTCATGTTGAGTATCAAGGTAGCACTGAGGCTTTTACTGAACAAACTACTAATGGTGGTGATACTACTAGTATTGAGTATTGGGAGAGTCTTTACCCTGGTTGGAAATACGATGCAAACACTGGGCAATGGTATCAGGCACAGAGCGGTGAATCTGCAAATGGGCAGGGGAGCATGGGTATCATTGCTGATGTACAAGAAACCTTTGGTATCACTGATGTCCAACCATCTCAATTTTCATATGCTCAGCAAACGGCTTACTCTTCTGTTGAAACTGTGAGTCAATTTAGTGCTACCGAAAATGTGTCTGGTTGGAATTATATTATGCAACCTAATGGTAATTATCAGTATCCGGCACACATGGTTTTTGATCCCCAGTACCCTGGATGGTACTATGATACAATTGCCCAAGAGTGGCGTTCACTGGAATCATATCATGCATTAGAGCAATCAACAAATCAAATTCCTAATCAGCAGGCTCAAAATGGATTTCAATTCTCTGGTTATTCTCATGCTAATAGTCAGGGAATTATTGATGATACGGTACAAAATCATAGGATTGAAGGCGTGGGGAAGAGTTTGGCTATGTCCTCTCAAGATTATGGTCAACAGGGTGCAAATGCTGAGTTTGGTATGGCAAGTAGGTCTAATACCCAGGCTTCTGTGGCTCAGTCTTGGCAGAGCTCAGGTGAATACAACATGTATGCTAACAGTCAAGGGAGACAACTTTCCTCTGATTCCACAGGACCCTTAACAACTCATGAGCAATCCATTTGGAGTGACAATAATTCAAACTGGGTTGGAGGATTGAACAATTTTTCTGCTGAGAATAACTTTCAGCTTTTCAATCCTACTCAACAAGTACATCAAAATGGGTCAACTCAATACCCAACTGATTATTACCATACTCAATATCCAGCTGCAGCTGGCCAAACATCATTTTCTAATGGCCATCATGCCCCCTATTCACCAAGTGAGGGAAGGTCATCTGCAGGGCGTCCTCCTCATTCTTTAGTTACATTCGGGTTTGGGGGGAAGCTTGTAGTTATGAAAGATATTGTTGGAGGGTTCTCCGCAGTTGGGAGCAAGGTATAGCCTCTAATTTAATTTATTACCATGCCAAGTTAGTTTCCATCCTGTTTTTGGTAAATATTTTATTGTACCTCATAACTTAATTGTTGCCTTTACCTCTTTCAGAATAGTGATGGATGCTCCTTATCTGTACACAATTTGATGGAAGTTGTGAGTCTGAACAAAGACCCTTCTAGCACCAATACACATGTCTGTAACTATTTCCATTCATTGTGTCATCAATCCTTCCCTGGTCCTCTAGTTGGTGGAAATGCAGGAAGCAAAGAATTGTATAAATGGATTGATGAGAGAATAGCAAACTCTCAAACTTTGGAAATAAATCACGGTAAAGGTCAAGGTTTGAAGTTGCTGCTTTCCTTGCTAAAAATAGCATGCCAGCACTATGGGAAACTTCGATCATTTGGAGGGGACACAGGGTTGAAGGTATCTATATTTCTAAATTCTGGGGTTCCCTACTGACCTTTCTTATTCAGATTTTTTTTTTATCTTCTTTAAGTTTTTGTTTTTGTTCTCGATGAATAAATATGTGATTTTTTTTGTTCTTTATTTTTTTTATGTCCGTTCCCCTGTCCCATTGCTGGATGACTATGCAGAATATCAACTTATTGATTTACCTGTTTTCCATGACTGTGTAATTCTAAGCTGGATGTATGGTGTGTAACCCACACCTTTAACTTAAGAGTAAAATACAATATTTGTTTCTCCCTCTTTCTGGCTGAGGTTTCTGTCTTTACGTTCGTATTGCTTACAATATAAATTTTGGTTCGCTTCCTACTTGGATAAAATATATTGAGGATGTTCAAGGGTTTAATTAGAGGCAAAACATTCTTGGGACTATTAGGAGTCACTTTATTTTGCAAGGATAGAGGCATGGGTGATTTTAAAAATTTTCTTTGAATAATTGTTTTTAGTTTAGATACAAAATGCTTGCCTTGACCTAAGGCTAGTGCCTTGGGCCAGCAATACGCCTTGACAAAGCTAGGCGAAACAATTCCTTGGGGGAAAAACATGGAGATCATCCAAGGCTTAGGACATCTACTTGGATTGATGGAGCACTTAGATGATGTCCTGTAAGATGGCTATTTAGTTTTTAGACTAAATCTGGTATTCTGATGCTTCATTTTGGTGAGGTTGAGTCATATTCACATGCTACTCCATTTCGTAGCGTTGCTTCTGGTGGATTGAGTGTTGAGTCACCCTTTTAAGAATGATTATCACGGTGAATAGTTAGGAGTAAGTGCAATAAAGTGGTCAGTGATGATTTGGCTATAGGAATATGCTGCAGTGTCCATTGTTTCCAATATGTGAGTTGCCACACATTGGAGAAAGAGAAGATTGTATACCACTTTATAGCTTGAGGAATAACTCTTACTACTACCAAATGGTTTTAGCGATAAACCTCATTTGGGATTGTGAGTGGGTTACCTATCTCCTCTCTGTTTGTGTTTCCTGGGCCCACTTCTTTAGTTCTAACAATTTATGAAGGCAGGGTTGCAGAGTTGACTGGTGAAAATGGTGAGGGATATATTGATGTAGGATGTTAACTGGCAAGTGTTTGATACTGCGCTTTGTTTTGTTTTACAAGTTATACAACTTAATTGGATTATGTAGTTGTGAATATGTTTTATTTCATTCCTCTTGAATACTTTATTATCTGATTCCTTTCTTTCATGTAAGCTAAGTAAAAGCCGCTTAACATAGTTACTATGAGTATATAAGAGGGTGAGATAGGGAAATTGTCTTGCTTTTGGTAGGGGAATAGGCAGATGTATGTAAGGGCCTATGGGGGCACGTGCCACTGGGTAAAAAGAATGAAAAAATTTGCTTCTTGCTTCTCCGGCTCTCCCCAATCCTGTTCCCCTTCCTTCTGATATTTCATTTGGAAAAGTTGGACAAACAAAGCCAACCCACACACGACTGAACTATGAACGGAGGCCGACGGCAAAACCAAAAACGGGGGTTGGAATCTCGAACGCTTGTTGCAAAAGAATATTGGTGAGCAGCTGAACACAACAACTTCTTTTCATGATTGGTACACAACAATTCTTGAAAATAGGGAATAAAATAGTTGAAACATTTTCTATGATTGGATGACAATTCTTGATTGGAAAGGATATGGCTAGAGGATAGTGTAGTTATGGATGAGATTGAGCTGGCATAAAGTGATATTTGAAGGAGACTCCATGAAGGTGATTCAAGCTTTGAAGGGTGGATAACAACAAAGTGACAAATTTTATGATTTGTCAATCTTCATTTTGTTTTACTTTTTGAGTTCTTAATTTTGGTTATAAGCTTGATCTTCTCATCCTTATAATGATTGATTTTTATTCTTGTTTTGATTATGGTTCCTTCTTTTCAAATTGATTATTACCCACATCAATTAGAAGCAAAATTCCTTGATTAACTTTTCAATTACAGATTCCATTTTCTTCCAATTGCTTAGGTGTTTGCATTTTATTTATTATTGTTGTTTGTATGTTTTAATTTAAAATACCAATTCAATGACAAATCACACTTTCCTCGATGAATGTGCTTATTTATCATTTTCATGTCGACAAATTTCAATTATATTCATTTTCCTTCAATTTCATGTGTTCATTTTATTTTATCATTTATGTTTGTCATTTTATATATCATTTATCAATGAATTTCTGGAATGTGGAATGTGATTCTGATATGTGAATGCGCATGGTAAATGGTAATGAATTTGTGAATGTGTTTGCTAATGTTAATTGACCGTTTTTCTATTACTATGGTCTTGGCTTGAGATTATTGTGTTTGTACATGTTATTTTGGGGGAATGGAAAAAAAATAGTAGTACATTATACAAACAAAACAATGTTATATATATATATATATATATATATATATATATATATATATATATATATATATATATATATATATATATATATATATATTCAATTGTATATTGTTCTTTTTTATATATATTCAATTGTATATTGTTCTTTTTTATGTTTTAAGGTTTAAATTAACACTTATTTGACTTCAACTATTAAGTTTTGTAAAAAATACCTTTAATAATCATTATTAAAATTCGAATCGAGAAAAACACGAATATTAGTCAAATTGATATAATTGTTTAGATATATTCATATATATACATAAGTAAAATCTGGATTATATGAAATTTTTATACGATTGAAACTACCCTAATAGGATCGGATCGTAAGATCGTAGGATCGTAGAATCGTGTTATGATCCTACCACTTAAATCCTAGAGCTAAGTAGGATCGTATGATTCTACCAATTTAAGATCCTACCTACGATCCGGATCGGTCACCTAATTTTGGATCGTAAGATCGTAGAATCGGTGATCAGGATCGAGATTTTGATAACCATGTATATATATATTATATATTGCTGCCCAATGGAGTGTGAATTCTGGATCCGCTACAGCCTCACATGATTTATAAGGTTCAATGACTCTTATGTTAGGATTGAGAAGCAAAGCATGTGATCCGAGCAGTTTCTTGATTGACTTGTATTTTTCACTATTTCAGACATTATAGTTGGTTTTTTTCAGAAAATTTACTTGTTGCTCAGTCTCCAGGAGAATTCTCTTTAAATTCTATTATTCATATGTTTATTTTTCATGATAGGAAAACGACCTTCCTGAATCAGCAGTTGCAGAACTTTTTGCTTCTGCCAAGAGGAACGGCAGTCAGTTTAATGAATGTAATGACAAATGCTTGATGGCTTTGCCTTCTGAAGCACATATTCAGGTATATTGGATTGCCTATTTTTTAAATATTAGAGGCTTTAATACTGCGAAAGACTGACATGGCTACCTGCTTGTCATAGACAACTGCTACCGAGGTACAAAGACTTCTTATATCTGGTAAAAAGTTGGAGGCTTTGCAACGTGCTCAAGAAGGTCAGTTCTGGGGATTTGCTCTAGTTCTTGCTCGACAACTTGGTGAGCAGGTTTGTACTGGCACTGTTTCTAACTTTTCCTCATCTGCTCGGTTGTGGGCAACTTGTTATTATCTTTCCTCTTTGTGCAATGATATTAATTAGTTGATGGTTGGAACGTTTGCAGTTCTATGCTGACACAGTTAAGCAAATGGCAGCCAGCCAGCTAGTGTTTGGTTCGCCTTTGAGAACCTTGTGCCTGCTAATTGCCAGAAAACCAGAAGAAGTTTTCTCCAATAGCAGTGTGCCTCCTAGCAATTTGTATAGCGCAACACATATGTCACCACAGCCTGTGCAGGTAGTTAATTTATAGCACTTTAACTATTAATGCCTAACAAGATACTAACACTAGGTGAGAATTTGAAAGTTACTTTAGTATTTTTAATCGTGATTTAGGGGAAAGCCAAAATCAGCTTCAGATTGGAGGCTAGTTTTTGCCATTGTGATCGATATCTTAAATTCAAGCACATGCATTGATCTCCCTTTTAGACTCATCCAATTGCATGCTTATAAGTCAATTGAAAACTAGTCATACTTTTTTTATTGTGGGTGTTGGGATTGCTGTCTCGGGATTTAGGCTTTGGAATTGTTGGGATCAGTGTCTAGGTGTACTTCCTTCTATCTGTTTTTTTTCCTGAATTGTGTTTGGGTGTCTTGTCTGTGTAGCAGGTATCATTTCTTATTTTCAGTAACAGCCAGACAATTTCAAACTAGGTTCAAAATGGAGTTGAGTGAGAAAAGAAAGTACCATTTTTAAAGAACATGGACTTTAGCCAAAATAATCGATCTTACTCCCCTTTCCAAAATAATTAAACTAGGTACACAAAAATTTAAAGGAAATTTTACACCATAATCCTCAATGTTTTTAGGTGTATAAGCCATAAGGTCATGTCATGTGTATATGAGTTTACTTATTACAAACCTCAGGTAGCCATGTAGAAAAGTAAAAAGTTGAGGGTTACTATGTAGATTTTCCTAATAGTATGGAGTAAATTGGAGTTGGGTATATCACAGCTTGATTAAAATGTACTTGTCATCTAGCTATCACTTATCTATCATGGTTACTTAACTCCTAGGAGTAGTATGGAATACTTCAATTTGAGTTGGATACATTACAATGGTTGATTCAAGTCTAATAGTGAAGTTGTACACTTGTACTTATGACTTTGTTGCCTACTGCATGTTTTTTTTTGCATACTAAACTTGTCCAGAATTTAATAATCTGTCTCTTGCTTGAAAGTTTGATATAGCCACACTATTGGGTTTTTTCGCTACAATTTGTGATAGCTCTTAAATTATTGGCTGGGAATATGAAGGTAGTTTTACTTGTAATTATTAATTTAAATCACTTAACAAATTGTTGTTGATGATAGTTGATGGTTAGTTTTCATTGGTCTTTCAGGTATTAGACCAATTGCTTACAAGTTTCGCCTCTTCATAAGTAACATAGTTTATCACTGTCAATCTGCCAAGGCAAATTTAGGAACCTGTACTTATACATAGTTCAAACTTCACGGTTTTACCCATACTAATTTAGCAAACTGGGCTCAACACATGTGTAACTGTACTTGCTTTCGTTTTGAGGGGATGACCCATTTTCTCTCGTGGCTCTTGCCTCGTAGACTAGTTCTAGACGTGAATTTTGGCCTCCTTATGTGTCACACCAGCTATGCAAGAGACCCAATTTATCACTCACAAGAGAAGAAATAAAAATAAAGAAACATAAGGGACAGTTGTCTGTTTTGACTTTTGAGTATTAGTTTATGTTCTGTATTGGTAATTATGTTTTGTTATTTTGTGTGCCAGCTATCTTGTAATAAGGTGGGCTAGAAAAGGCTTTATATAGGCAAACTTGTATCATTGTAAGGGCATGGAATAAGGAATAACAAAGGGAGTTAGGAGCAGATTTGAATTGCTCATTTCTGACCTTTTGCATTCTGACCTTTTGCATTCTGATCTGTCTATTTATATTCTGATCTTGATGAGAATCTTGGTCTAAATTCCAATTTATTACATTATGTTGCAAAGATCATGGGAGGTGCCAAAAGTCTGATTCAGATTTAGTGATTCTTTGTTAAATTGTTGATTTCCCGTAAATATTGCTATCACTCACTTATTACTATTTGAAACAGAATGCAGGTTCTACTATGCTGGACAACTGGGAGGAGAATTTGGCTGTAATAACTGCAAATAGAACTGAGAATGATCAGCTCGTGATTATGCATCTTGGAGATTGTCTGCTGAAGGAAAAACATGATGTACATCTTGCACTTTATTTGGCCTCTCTTGGCTGGGCTTCTCATATTTTTGTTTTATAACTGCCATATTGCTACCATCTCTGACTATGCATCTGGAAATAATTATAGGGTCTTTCATTTTCTTTTGGCATGATTTTAATTTTGTAAATTGATGTATCTATTCACCATCAGTTGCAATCCCTGCTATATGGCTATAAAGAATTATAAGATTATATTGGCTTCTTTCTTAGATGGGCCTAATTGTTCAGGTTGCTGCTGCACATATCTGCTATTTGATTGCGGAGGCTGGTTTTGAGTTATATTCAGATAGTGCAAGAATATGTCTCATTGGCGCAGATCACTGGAACTTCCCCAGGACTTACGCTAGTCCTGAGGCTATTCAGGTGCTATTCTGTTCTCTACATATCCTTTCAAAGTTGCATTTTCTTTTTTATGCATGCAGAGACAGTTATGTAGCACTGAAATTGAATCGGGAATGGGTCTGGAAATGCTAAAACAGGATGTAAGAAAACACAATTCTAAATAATGTGTAACTGACAAACGTTATTGTAAATTATTTTAAAATATTACAAATTTGGTACCTTTTTAATATGTCTTCCTCTTCTAAACTAGTGTCAAAAGAAATACAATGTTCAAAAAATTCTAAATAATGTAGGCAGCAGTGTTCTGCCTTTTTTTGCTAATTAATCTATAGTGTACGTTATTTGTGGAGGCAATCATCTTTTAACGCTGTGCTGTTTGAAAACCACTAAATTAGACTTTTGGATGTTTACAACAAAAATTGTTGACTGCAATAAGCTAATCTTTAATGATTTTTTTTTTAAAAAAAATCCTCTAGTTTTCCTGGGTCCATTTTGTTTTCCTTCCATATTATCTTTCCTCTCCACCGCTTGCTCAATGGGCTCTAATCTCATTATGCTGATGGTTTCTGTTACCTCCGAATATCCAGTCAGTAAAATAATTCTGGCAAATGTCTCTGTTTGATTGTCAAATGTTGTCAATTTATTTCAAGATTTCAAATTAATGATAGATCTAGAAACAATATTGCATCTTTTTTTTGTTAAAGTTCTTTCTTTTTCTCTGTTGGGGATCATTAGTAGGTGGAAAGTTTTTTTTGGAGCTCTTCGACTATTTCTGGTTTTAATCTCTTTTCTGATGTTAAATTTTTTTTTCAACACTTTTCAGCAGAAATGTGAGTATTCTGCTGCTTCATTTTCATACATGTTCATGTGTTAATTTTCCATGCATCAGGCTTGCACACCGTGTTTCCTTCCATAAGATAATGCAGTGACACATGTTAAAGATTTGTGGCTTGTTCACCATACAAGTTGTGGGGACAAGCTGTTCCTTTTCCTATTTGTTTTGAGAACTTGATGTGTACATTTGACTTGCTCTATTTTGACAAATTGAATGAATATCTATATTCTTTGAGCCTTGTAACTTTTAGTCATCTATGTCCATAACCTTTTTGACTTCTTTGTTTCATTTTTCCTTTTATTTATCGACCTTCTGTTTCAATAAGCCTACTCCAAGAGTCAATTATTTGTAAACAACAGTCATATAAATACTCAAATATCAAGCTAGTTGGTCGGTATAGAGTCAATTATTTGCTTTAGTGTTTTTTTGGGGGTTTGTTTGACCTTTATATCATCCCAAATGTGTAACTGACAATCGTTAGGACTCAAACCACCTCGGGCCTTTGAAAACTAAGTTTCTATTGCACCAACCAACAAGAGGAAGTGGATACTTCAATACTGGATACGAGTTCACATTTATGTAAGCTTTCAGGCTGTAACAAATAAGCATAGGTTTGTTTACTGAGTTAAGTACTTTCCATTGGGAGGGGCTGGTAATAAAATATATTTGTTGTCTTTATATACCATGTTGACTCTTTATGAGTTGACTGCGAGTTTATGTGGTAATCTAGTCTTTCTGGTAATTGATCTAATGAAAATTTCTAGAGTGAATGATTAGTGATAAATATCGTATACTGCAGCGAACGGAGCTTTTTGAATATGCAAAAGTACTTGGGAACTCTCAATTTGTTCTGCTTCAACTTCAGTCATACAAACTTATGTATGCTCACATGCTGGCCGAGGTCGGAAGGGTTTCAGATTCGTTGAAGTATGTACATTTGTCAATTTGTTTCATTGTTGGACATTTGTTTTTGCTTTGCTTTGGTTTAAGATGATTGGCGTTTCAGATACTGTCAAGCTGTTCACAAATCCCTCAAAATTGGCCGATCACCAGAAGGAGATACATTGAAACATTTGGTATCAAATCTTGAAGAGAGGATTAGAACACACCAACAGGTTTGACATGAGTCTTCCTTAAGCAGTCCATTGTGCTTTATGATTTATTTAAGTGGATTTTCTTGTATCAATTCAGAGTGGATATGCAGCAAATTTAGCTCCAGCAAAGATAGTGGGCAAACTGCTCAACTTTTTTGATAGTACAGCTCATCGTGTTGTTGGAGGACTCCCGCCTTCTGGTCCTTCCTCTGCAACAACGCAAAATAGTTTCCAGGGCAATGAGAATCAGTTTCAGTCACTGGGTCCTAAGGTAACAGGCAATCAATCCTTCATGGGTGCCCCATCGTTGTCACCATCGGCATCAATGGATATGATGAGCAGTCAACCAACAATAAGTATGCCGTCGCTGGCACCATCTGCATCCATGGAACCAATAAGCAAATGGGCAGTAGATGGAAGTAAAATGACATTGCAAAATAGAAGCATTTCAGAACCAGATATTGGTAGAACACCAAGATCGGTACAATAATTTGCTCCTGCTGTCTTGTTTCTCCATCTAGTATGGTCATGAATTATTGTTTCATGCTGCTTATATGTTCTCAAATTAATGATTTGTTTATGCCCTTAAAAATTATGGGGTGAAATAGGATCAGGTTGATTCGTCAAATGAAGCAACTTCTTCTAGCACTGTGGGAAAACAATCTGGTTCAGCAGGGACATCACGCTTTGGTCGTTTGAACTTTGGTGCTCAGTTGTTGCAAAAAACTGTTGGATTCGTCTTAAAACCTCGTCAAGGTCGCCAGGTAAACTATCTTATTTACATCCAGATTTCTCCTTACCCCTTCAGAACATTCGAAATATTGTACTCTTTTTTATTGGTTATGTGTAATTTATGAAAGGCTAAGCTGGGGGACACAAATAAATTTTACTACGATGAAAAACTAAAGAGATGGGTGGAGGAAGGTGCTGAACCACCTCCTGAAGAATCTGCCTTGCCACCACCACCTACAACTGCAGTTTTCCAAAATGGAAAATCAGATTATAACTTAAAGACTGCACTAAATAATGGATTGCAACCCACTGATGGTAGTGCTGGATCTGTGAGTTCAACTCCTGAGAGCAGTCCTGCTTTCCCACCTACTTTGTCTAGTTCAAATCAATTTTCAGCGCGTGGCCGGATGGGTGTACGATCAAGGTATGTCAGGAAACTTAATCTATATTTGTAGTCTTCGTCAGATATCCTTCATTAACAATGAGATTAGATGATACTCTAACAACATTGCATTACCTCAATGCCATTAAGTGGCTTCCACCTAGGGTGGGGTTTGGGAGGGTTGGATGTATGCAAATCTTATTAATGATAAAACTAACAAAGAAGTCATTTTTGATTGACCCTTGGTAGCAAACGTCGTGTGCAAGTAAGAAGTGCACTTGATTAAATGTGCCATTTTACTTCAATCCATGATTTAATGAGATTAGATCATAAATCATTATAAATGTTTAGGTTGTGGCCTAGAAATTGTTATCATGTTTGTAGTAGAGCCGGAAAATTTTAGTGGGAACTAGTCCTTATTTTAGTTTGTAGTAGTTACACCTATTTTTTAAATTAAGCATATGTTTGACAAGCCCACCTCATCCCTCAGTGTTTTTGGGTCGATGATTATAAGGGGGACAAGCACTTCAAGCTCAAGCAGTTAAAACATAATTTAGAGCTATTTGTAACACTATGCTACAACCAGAAGTGTTGCATGATCTTTTCTCATTACTTTTCTTCCTTTTCTACTTGCTTTTCTACTGTTGATTGTGTTCTCTGTTTTCTGAAGCTTCGCTTTTTTTGTGGTTTTTTTCTCTGAACAGGTATGTGGATACCTTTAACAAGGGCGGTGGTGTATCCACAAATTTGTTCCAGGCACCATCAGCTGCATCAGCTAAACCTGCTAATTTGACTGGGGCCAAGTTCTTCATTCCTTCTGCAGCACCAAAAAATGTGGAGACTTCAGCCACAGAAGCCGGAAGCAGCAATGAAGAGTCTGAAAGTGGGGAAAAATCTTCCACGTCCATGGATGATCCTTTGCAGAAACTAGCACCCTCACCCATGGGAACAATACAGAGGTTCCCAAGTGTAGGTACAATTCCTAGTAATGGGACAATGGAAAGTGGGAAAAGTTCTCTTGCGCCCCAATTTCGACGTGCCTCGTGGAGTGCAATTCATAATGAATCCTACACTTCGCCTCCAACAACAGATATTAGAGCTCCCCAGAAGTCATTTATGTCTTCTCAGAATCAAATGCCAGGTAGTCTGCATATGCATAGAGACAATTCTGGCGATGAATCCTACGCTTCACCTCCAACAGACATTAGAACTCCCCCGATGTCATTTATGTCTGCTCAGAATCATATACCAGGTAGTCTGCACATGCATAGAGACAATTCTGGGGATGATCTCCAGGAGGTTGAACTTTGAACTGAAGGGTGCTGTAAATATCAAGTTTTGCACCGTATGATCGATATGAAATACATACTACAAGATTTTCAAAGCCGTGAGATAGTATGAGAGAAGCGAAGTCGTATCTTCAAATCCTTCACTCCCTGTACTCCTGCAAATATGTCGGAAAATGGGTAAATCTTTTTATTGTAATGTAAGAATATGTTTTTAGCTGTTAGATGGTTATGCTGCATAGTAAAATATGGGTTGGGGCACATTGTACAGTTCCATTTCGTTCATTAATTTAAATGTAGTATACTTGACAGCGAAAATGGAAGAGGGGAATGCACAATAATTTCGAAGGCCTGATGGAAATTAATAATGGAATCCACATTTATTTTGTTATCTAATGGTAACAAATAAACATATTCTTTATCCACCAAAGGATGGATGAAACCCCTGGCTTTCGGAATTGTGCATTTGTTTTCATCACTTAAATTTTCAACTCTGGACTTTAATTTTTTTAAGGCAATTTATTGTATTATCATTTTCTGAATTTTAAATCAATTTACTGGTATTACTTTTAAAAGGTTAAAATTGTATCTTTTGATCTAAATACATGGAATAATAGGTTTCTAATTTGAAAGAGGTGATTGGGATCAATTTTCTACATTTCAAAGATTTGGAGGGAGAATCACATGACTTAATCGATACTATGTTTGAATAATTCTTGTATGAGATGATTTTATCGTAAGTATCGCATATATGAATTAAATAACCTTATAATATAAATTATTAGTATATGGACTTTATGGTTTGAGATCGTATTTTTTAAAGACGATATTTCATGAGAGTAGCTCAATTTGAACAGACAAAAAAAATTATCTCAATGGCAAAAAATTGATTGTGATCAATGATAATTACATTTGGTGTAAGCCTATTTCATAATAAATCTTTCAGCTTCTTTCAAAGATAAATCTAAGATATAGTCTCTTTATCTTGCATTGGTGGCAGAGCCATCTTCGACATTTTACTGGCTCTGAGCAAAAATACAATTATGAATATTTCATAATTTTAAAGTATCATTGATATATTAATGTTTTTCTGATTAATAAGACACTAATTTTCTTATTTAACCCAATCAACCAATAAAAAACAACAAATTAATATTTTATTCTTAATTTCAATGATTTTCTCTAAAACGAAAAATGCCAAACAATACCGGTTAATCATTAAGACAAAAAGAATGATTGAAAACACTACCATGAAGTCATTAACAAGACTTTATGAAAATTATTGGCATGAATTACACATGACTTAAGCGTATAGCTATTTTAAATAAAAATAATGTTTTAGTATATATAATTAAAATAGTGTACATATTTAAAATTTGGGCCCTTGAAAAAATGAGATCCTGAGCCATCACTCATGTAGCTCTTGCTATATAGCCGATTCTGCATTGGTTGTATGCCTCTTGAAAATCGTTATTTGTTGGTGAAATAGCATCTTAGACACGTCCATTATATTGTTTATCTTGTTACTTGCAAGACAACATTATTAGTAACACGTTGAATTCACAGGCTACTTTCCGGTCCCATTAAAAATATAACATTTAAATTTTTATTGTGAGAATTTTTTGAAAAATATATTGCATTTTCAACGAGGACAAAGGAATTATGCATCAATAATAAAAAAAACTATCCATTTTTCATTTGCATTATTCTTCAACACCCTTATTGTTTTTCATTCTCAAAATATGCTTGCATCATGTTAGTAGCTTTACCATTCTTTTTAAGTGTTATGAATAATAGCATCCCTCTATTTGTTTTCCCACTATACCACTACTTCATTGTCAAGTAAAGGATATATCAATTTGAAACATTGTCTTTTATAGAAAAAAAAGTGACCAAGCAACAAATTAAAATGGACTATACATTTTGAAAAAAATTTCAACAAAAAAGAACTAGAAAGTATATTATGCTTTATATAACACTTAAAATACATCGGAATTTAATATGTTACAATTTATATATTATTAACATCGAAAAATTGAACAAATGAACAAAAGAATATCACGTAGACGAGGGCATTTGTTTCTAATAAATAATTGAATATGAATTTTGAGTATTAAGCATCAGATGGTTCAATCCAGTGCCTTCCATTCACAAAGCTCTTGGCTAGGAATGGATGAGCTGTATCATAATCAAGCTCTCTTGCCAATGAACCACTTACTGCAGCTGCTCCTGGACCCCAACACTTGTACGTCCCAAAGAACGCAGTCCTGCAAAATCAACTTAATTAAAAACTTAAGAGGATATATAGTCTATAGGCTGTATGATGTACACTTTACCTAAACCCTCAAACACAGAGGCAGATATAGATAAAAAGCAAATGATATAATAAATGAATAATTGTTTTTAAACCCTTTAAAAAACACGCACATAGTAAGGTTTGAACCTGAGTAAATGGTTTTGTTCGTACATAACTAAATGCTATCAGTTATAACAACATTAAACGTTCTTGCATTCGCCCATGTTCACATGAGAGCTCTTGTTATAAGTCTATTCTATAAGTAACATGCAAGATAAAACCTTCTCATATTCTATTTGAAATAACGGATGAATAAAATTTGAACCTATAAGTCTATAACCTTGGTATTTGATACTACGTTCTATACTTTATCAATTTCAAACAACATAAATAACATAGTTTCTAATTTTAAAGTCAACCAGAATAAAATTACCCGTCAAACAAAACAAAACCAATGGGCTAATTATAAAGAGTGGGGTTGCCCACATCCCACATGTAGTTCCCAAAGTCTGAGGCTATTTATTATTATTAGTAATTAAAAAGAAAAGACAAGAATATATGGAGAACTCACTTATTTTTAGCATTGATGTGGTCCCAACCTGAATGGACATGGGCAACTATATCTTCAAAATAGGTATATGAGTAAATTATTCTGGAATACTGCCCCATTGCTCGTCCCACATATATTGGTCCATTCCCTGTCACCTTACAGTTTACAAATGCAAATCCTGTTTTTTCTTCTTTTCTTTGCCTGTATTGTGCCGCTATGGACCCAAACCTTTTTGCAGTCGAGTGTATTTTACAGTCCTTTAACAAACAAACAAATTTATGAGTTTATTTTTCTTACCATAGTTTTTTTATATGAAAGTATAATATTGTTTAGTAAAAAAATAAATTGTTAGATTCGAGTCACTATTCACTAAATCATGTATAGTAAATTGTATCCTTTGTTACATACGTCTATCAGAAAACAATTTTTTGTTAGTTTTAAGATCAACAAGGGTAAGATTGTGTACATCCAATCTTTTCAAGACACTCCATAAGTCATGAGAGCCACTTCATACTCTTGGATACTAAAATATTCACTTTTATGACTAAATATTCATTTAAAATCATATCAATTGTCTCATTTATTTTTTTTTGTCTATCTTTTTTTTACCTAAATACCCCACTTTTACTACTCCCAATATCCAACTACCACCTTTACAGTTAATTTAATCAATTTAAATACCCAACTACCACCTTTTAGTGGACCCCACACCACCCTTAATAACTGTGAAAATCTAAATGTACGAGACATCTAAAATGTTTGGAGAGAGTATTATGGAAAGTAAGAAAGAGCACAATAAAAAAAAGAAATACCTTATACATGGAGCGACCATTACCAAAGATGAAATCAATGGAGCCTTCAATATAGCAGTCCTTAAAGTAATGACGACCAGCATCATCACATAAAGTATCTTGATGCCCATAAAATCCACATCCTAAAAACAATGCTTTGTCTCCCGATATTCTAAATGCTGCTGCCTGCCATCCTTGCATTCCTGGAAGCGGAGCTGGTGCTGTGTTCTGCATTTTTAATTTGCACTCTTTAATTAACTAACTGGGCTACAGCTAAAAATACAAATGATCGCATTTTCGAATAAAGTACCCTGAAGCTGATGTTTCTTGCGGAGAAAAGATCAGCAAAGACGGTAACAGATGCAGTGCGGTAGGTACGAAGCTGTTCTCCGTTAGGGCCAGGGTCACATGCCCTATCATGCCACTCTATTACCGTTACTTTTCTTCCTGCTCCTTCAAATGTTATGTATGGTTTCGTTGCTGCTACCACTACCTTTTCTCTGCACAAATCCAATATCAAAATCACCCTCCCATTACAATTCTCAAATCTTTACGTTTCAAAAAAAAAAAAAAAAAAATCACCCTCCATTATTAAATAGCTTAAGCTGATGGTTGAGGCCCCCAGATATGTTATATACTCTAACATAAGTAAGTCTCGCCTAAATTTTAGAGATTGAATATACGGAATCTTATCAATAGGCTAATGATGAAAAACTTAATTTCCACTTGCCAACTAACATTATTATTTTTGAAGTTCTACATGGTATAACAAAACTTAACATAACACGACAACAATTCAGTTCCCGAACTATCTAAATTATGATCTGAATTATTTAATTTTTAAAACTTTTATTTTTGATAGAATTGTAAAAGCACTTTTAATGTTAAAATGTGTGACATATAACACAGTAGATAGACAATTAAATTGGTTGTGCACGATAGTTAAATGTTCAACGTAATATATACAACTACCCTGAATTCGCAAAGACTATCAATGCATGTGTGTTACAAGTAATTATAAGGGTGAAAAAGGTCTATATATATAGACAGACTTGTACTAATAATTATTAAGGGCATATATAATTACTTGTAGATTCCAGGACGAATATGAATGATGACATTAACCATATTATTTTCAGGAACAGCATCCACAGCCGCCTGCACAGAAACAAAATCTCCCCCACCACCGATATCAACGGTGATATGCCGGAACTCAGACGGTCTCACCCAGTTACGGTGATGCCCTCTTCTAAAACTCACTCCAGGAGACGGTGGTTGTGCTTTTTCCGGTGGCAAAGCGTGGTGTCGCAGCTGGTGGCGACTCCCCTTTACTACCTGCAAGGTTTCAAAGGATAATAATAATAAGCATAACAATGTAATTAAAACCAAATGTGTCATACTACAAAAACAAAATAAACCCATAAATAATTCTATATGATTTATATATTTAATTAGACAAAAATATTAAAAAGGAATGTTTGATGAGCTGATTATCTTCTTCTTGATTGTTTTTCTTGTAATTAGTTCATCATAAGACAAAAAAAGAGAAGAGAATCTGACAAAGATATAAGGGAAGGAAGTGATCAGGTGAAGTATTTATATCATGTTTTATGAGTATTTGTACTGTTTCAGCGTATGTAACGGTCATTTTTTCTTATCTGTATCCCTCCACTATAAGAGACAACTAAGTTGGCTTCATCAACTTCTTATATGTGGTTCTATATTATGTTGTATACTGTATATTTTATTGTGCTATAATTCTATATTTATTATATTTTGTTGAAGTGTTTGTCACTTATTTTGGACCGGTTAAAGATTTATAATTTTTTGATTTTACTAGTGTCAATTATCAGGTTATTTGCATCTACCAAAAATAGATAAAGCATCTACGTGTTGAGCAGAAGGTTTGAGGTTCGATCTCTATTGGATGCTGGTATCAGTTGTGGGATTTTTGTGTGTGCGCATCTACTTTACTCACTTCTTGAGGGGAACTGGTATGATTTGTCCGCATATTAGCCCACCCAAACCCTTTTTTGTGCGACATATATATATATACTGTTGGATAACATTAATTAATGAGAATCACAATTTTCAACTTGAGGACAAAAACATAAGGACATTCTCTTTTCTTGAACAGGTAAAATCTTAGATCTGGGTTATTATTATTATAATTATTTATGCGCCAATAAAACTTTTTCCAAAAAGTTTATTTTGCAAGAGACACAAAAAGATATGATTATTGAAAATGCCTAGACAATAATTGCGTTTGACTTTGAGCCATAATATAGTTTCAGCTGCACCATGCAACGATGGAATTGTTGAGTTTAAGCTATATTTATGCATCGAAATAATTATTTATTATATTGATAACTATCAAAAAATATTGAAATTGATCAACTAACTTATAATAAATATATTTTATTTTTTTATTAGTAGTAACTAATAAATAGTTTATTAGGCAAATTACAATCATCCTAAAGCAATCTATCCAAAATTTTTATAGTAGTGACTGATATCACCAACAACTCTATTTTGAAGATAAAAATCGGATCAATATCAAATTGTCCAATGAAATGAAAATATAAAATAAAAAATAATAAATTTTGTATGAAACAGCCTCATCTCATGATGATACAGTACAAGCAGCCCATTAATTAGTAAAAACAATAAAATATAAATCAGGAGCTCTCTTGAGAGACCGTCTTTTGTAAAGACGGCTCTCAAAAGTCCAGCCCAAATTTATATTTAGAATTGTAACAATATGAATTTAGAGGACTGGGCTTTTGAAAGTCGTCTTTATAAAAGACGATCTCAAGTAAGAATTAACAAATATTAAATTTACAGTAAGCAATTTTTTCTTTAAATAATAATTTAGGCTGATATAATTTAAATCAACTAATTTCATCGACCTCAATAAAAAAATTTGTGTATAAAAAACACGAAAGAAAAAAAGGAAGTATAGTAGCGTACTGTGAAGTCACATGATTATAATTTTTAATACAATTCCGAAGAAAAAGTGGCAAGTAGCCTAGGTACAAAATATTTATCAAGTGGGCCACTCATTATGGGGCCAATGATTGTTAAAAGACATAACTTTTGGGCTGATGAAGAAAAAAATGTGTTAGGATTTATTTGAAAGAATACAGATCTTTTAAAGTATAAAAAAGTGGTCGTTATTTTAACCTGGTCTTAGTGATTATTAATTAACTTGGATCAAATAAGAAAGTATACCAAAAGCGCTTGTGGCTCAATGGATAAAACATCTGCATATGGAGCAGAAAGTTTGGGGTTCGATTCCTACTGCACGTAGGTATCAATTGAGGGGTTTCTTGACTGCGCGCATATCTCTTTACTTCCTCCTTGGGGGTATGGGTATGATTTGTCCGTATCTTTCAAGAAAAAGAAAAATCCCCACTTGAACCCTGCCTTGTGTGGGATACCGAAAAGGTCCTTTATCTTTACCTTAATCAAATAAGAAAGTGGAAACTCACAATGGGACACAGAAAAACTTTTGTTTATTCATTGGATAAATTATTTATTTAAAATATAATTTTTATCTCTTTGAAATTTGTATTAAGATTAAAAAGTTCTCATACATTTAAATTTTAAAGTACAATTTAAAAAGAACAAAGGAAGCATTGAAAATATAAAAATTATATGTATTTCTAATTTACCAATTACATATCAAAAATAAATACATTAATAATTATTAATTGTTACATCACTTAAGTAAACTATCCTGTATAGGTAGTTTCTCATAATTTTTACTCGTATATTTTTAAGATACATAACCTATCTAGGGCTGGTAAAAGTTGACCTGGCCTACTAACTCGACCTGAACCTAACCCGAAATAAGTGGGTTTGGGTTGAAATTTTTGACCCAATTAATTAAATGGGTCGACTCGACCAGATCTGTTTATTAAATGAGTTAGATTCAAGTCAAAATTTTAAACCTGAAAAAACCTATATACCCATTTAATTAAATATGTTAATTTCGAGTTAAATCAATAAGTAAACTATCCTGTAAATTGATGTAGCTTCTCCTCCGTAGTTACAACGTCTAAATGTAAACAAAAGTTTCAAATTAATAAGTCCCATTTGTTTGTAATGGAGTAGTTAAATTAGGGCCTAGGGGTATTAAATAGTTGAATACCATGCTTAAAGTTAGAGCTTAGATGAATTCATAGGTCTTGCACTCCAAGTTAAACCATAAGCGTGGTCTTCAGCTGCTTGCTTTAAACCCAGCTTGCATTTCAACTAAGATATTGTATGGGACAGCTTTTTAATAAGAATGTCACAAATTTAAAGGATGGGTTTTAGGCCAGTCAAACAGATCAGGTTGGGTCGGGTTTGGGTTCGGGTTATATATAAACAGGTCAGAAAATCTTTGACCCAAACCCAACCCATTTAGTTAATTGGGTCGAAAATCACAACCTTGACCCGACCTGCAACAGATTAGGTCGACCAGATTTCGACCCATTTAACCCGTTTATAATTTTTTTTTTTTCGTTTTATGGTTTTTAACGTTGATTAAATCTAATTTTTTAGGCTTTAATTTTAACTCTGTGATTTTTTGTTTTTTATTTTGTATCTATTGTGAAAAAAAGAAAATATTATAAAATGAACTAAGTTTAGCTTATACTTATTGATTTAACTCGAAATTAACATATTTAATTAAATGGGTATACAGGTTTTTTCAGGTTTAAAATTTTGACCTAACCCATTTAATAAACAGATCTGGTCGAGTCGACCCATGTAATTAATTGGGTCAAAAATTTCAACCCAAACCCACTTATTTCGGGTTAGGTTCAGGTTGAGTTAGTAGGCCAGGTCAACTTTTACCAGCCCTAGATAGGTTATGTATCTTAAAAATATACGAGTAAAAATTATGAGAAACTACCTATAAAAATAGGGTATTTGTCAAAAACTACTTATCTAAATAGTTGAAGAGCAATTGAAACGGTTAGACTTCTGGGCATTTCAAAATTATTTGTATTCTTCTTTGAAATTAAAATAGCTCTAATAACAACAAACTTATCTTTACAAAAAAAAAAAAAAAAAACAACAAACTTACAAAATAGTTCTAACTTAGAAACAATCAGCTAAACTTGTTCAAGATTAATACTTAACCTTAAACTAATAATCATAAGACTAATCGTAGGATTTAGGTTTCTTGAATTTTAGTTTGTAGGTTAAAATAATTTGACTTTCATCATTAATAAAACGACGAATTAAAATCAATACAATTATGTTTTGAAGCAAATCCCGCAATTTTGTTAGAAATAGAAGTGTATAATGAAAGAAAATACTCCAATTAGGGATATATCATACATTGATAAACTTCAAAAATGTTTTTTATAGTTTGAGCTGTCTCTGAATTACCAATGTTTATTTTATTTTATTTTATTTTATTTTTTTTTTTTTTTTGCATTTAGGCCTAGGATGATTGATCATCCAGTAAGTCTCATGGGAGACGGTCTATTCTATAGACGGAATCCATGAAGCCCAACTCAAAATATAACATAGTATATTTGGGGTTATAATAAATTATTTGGGTTAAAATAACTTATATTTGGGGTTATAGAATAGTATATTCGAGATTATAATACCTTACATTTAGGATTATAACATAATATAATTGATATTATAGTAAAAAAAATCAGTTAAGGGAAATGGGCTGGCCCAATTTTGTGGTCTATCCTATAGACCGTCTCTTGTGAGATTTTGTGTTGATCATCTATCCACACGGACCACACCCAAAATTAAAAACTCTTTAGTAGTATGTTCTATTATTATACCTTGTGTTAGATTATATAGCATATTCTTAAGCTTTTAATTGAATTGATTCTCTGACATGGTATTAGAAGACAACACGACAAGAACTACATGTTAATGTGCACCAATATTAATAAATATGCAATCAATTGATATGAATGTAATTTGTACAAGAAACATATACACTGGCCACTGATTATTCGTATTCCAATTGATTCAAACATGTCCAATAACATACCCGAAATCCGACCCTGAATTCAATCAGTAGAGCTTGTTAAACCCAGAAACCGGTGGGGAATCATTCAATCTGCTAGGTAAAAAAGCTTCCCTTTCTATAGAAACTTGTAGAGTTGCCAAAACTTTAGAGTAAGATACCCATAAAACAGGGGAAGCACAGAATGCATAAGCAAATACAGCTAGTGCCCTTGCAACACCATCTTTGTACCAAGGAAAAGCCATCACTAAGAGCACGCCAAATGTGCCGATACATGGAGTCAATACAGGTAATGTCGGTAACAGGAAGGCATTGATCGTGATGGAACAAAACGAGAATGAGCCTAATAGGTAAAGGCTCCACCCTATAACAGGATGAATTGTGTGAGGGATTATGATGAAAGGAACAATATAAGCTGCTATGATGGATGTTATAGCCAGAAATTTTAGACTAGTGTGGTAAAGTAGAACACTTTTGGTTTCGAAACGACGATAACATAGCTTGGAGAAGCTTGGTCTGGCTAAACGGGTAAGGGTTATGATTCCCATGTAGAGAAGAACTTCAAGTAGAACCATAGGCATTTCTGCACCATACCTACAATAGAATTTAATTTGTGTCAATAAATGATGGAAGTTTTGCCGTAAACTGGGTGGGGTTTGAGAGGGTCAGACAGAGGCGGACCCACCTTGAGACAAGGGGGTACAGCTGTACCCCCACTTTGAAAAAAAAAAATCAGAAAAAAAAAAAAAAAATAATAAAAAAAATTAAAAAAACCGGAAACCCTAATTCGCGTCCCACTCCCCTTCTCGCTGTTCCTTTCTCCCCGCAGGCCGCAGCTGCATCTCCCCACTCCCCTTCTCACTCTGAATCCAGTCGACCACCGCACCGCAGGCCAGTCGCCACCACCAGATTTGGGTTCCCTACTTCCCTTGAAAATTGGGCCAAATAACCCGTGAATAACACAACGGTACCAAACAAGTAAAGCCCGGCATTCATGTATTCTGATCGATTTCTTACTAATCTTGGCCCGTACATTCTGTTCTCTCTTGCACTTGCTAATTTCACCATTTTTGTGATCTTTAATTTATACTATAATTTTACTTTTTATGTTTTGATTTTAGAGAGTGTTTTAAATAAAGGGGGAGATGGAAGAGGAATTAAGTGGGAAAATGTAGAGTCAGAGAAAATGGAGAGGGTGATGAGGGATTTGAAACGTTATTTGATACGTGTCTTCATGCATGGGATTTACACGTGTGTCATTTACAATGGTTTTACTCCATTTTTTTTTTCAAAATTTGTTAATGCATTGTTAGGAATATAACCGTTATACCTCTTCCGTTCTAAAATACTCGCTATATTTTCGTTATTGACACTATTCATCGCTTAAGCTTATTTTATGTATTGCGGCTAATGTATAAGAAAAAATTTAGTCAAGTGAAATCTTGTTTAAATCGTCTAATCACATATTTTCATAATATTATTTTTTATAATTTTTAAACGTGTATAATTCAATATATAAATGATTAAAATAACGCATTAGACTGCGTAAAAAGTCAAATGCATGCTAAAAGTCAAGTATAATGGATCACAGAAAGTGTATCATTATGAAAAATAATAAAATAATACTCTCTCCGTTCTTTTAAGTTGTTCCACTTTGGACATATCACACATATTAAGAAAGTTGGAATCTTAGATTATAGTGGGTAAAAAGTCAAATGCATGACTCAGTTGATGTTGATTCTTCCGGTTGCTACGGCAAGTGTAGAAAGAGTGTTTTCCGCAATGACATATGTCAAAAGTAAGTTGAGAAATAGCATGGGTGATCAACTTATGAATGATTGTTTGGTTACTTTTATTGAGAAGGAAGTGTTTCTACAAATTTCCGACGACATGATTATTGATCGTTTTAAAAGTATGAAGACTCGAAGGATGAATTTGTAATTTTGGAGTGTATTAGTGTAAAACTTTAAGTATCGTAAGACTTTTATTGTTATTTTGGATTGTAAGACTTTAACTATTGATTCTATTATGTGTTGTAATTTTTTTAAAATTTATCCGATTACATGAATGATATGACGTTCGTGTTTTGTACCCCCAGTTTGAAATTCCTGGGTCCGCCACTGGGGTCAGATGTATGTAATTTTGTATTTGTCGATTGTAATAAAGAGATTGTTTTCGGATTGACGCTTGATGAAAGTAATGAAACTTACCCAAGAGTTTTGCGGCGTTGTTCATGCCATGAAAAACCTAAAGGAAGAACAGGCCATGACCACCAATACCATGGTTTCATCCATACTGCTCCAGGAAAGGTTATTACACTGTTTGGTCCACAAGGTACATTCCAACGAAGTTTTAGGTCTATAACAAAGAAAAAGATAAGGTTAGCATATCTTTAAACACATTAATTACCACATGGCCGGGAATCAATAACATGATACATATCATTAAACAGTACACTACAAATCGTTTTCATTCCCCATCATTTAGTACCGATTGTCATGAAACCAACTCAACCAAAAGTTTAAGCTGATGGTTGAGGCTCCAAGATATGTTATATACTCTAACACGCCCCCTCACACAAGAGCCCTTTGGGCTAGAAGTGTGGATACAACACAGGCTCTCCTCATACCTGGTGCTAAATATTCCACTTCAACTGAGGGGTGGTTGAGATTTGAACCCGTGACCTCTTGTTACACTGGCTTCTGATACCATGTCAAGGAACCAACTCAACCAAAAGTTTAACACCATAAATCAAACGGTCCGTAAAATATTGCTGAATCATTAAAACATGAATCAAATCAGTACTTACAGTAATAAGAAGCATCCATTTGATACCCCAAAGGAAGCCTATAATACCCATTAAGTTTAGTACCATTAGGTGGTGGGTAAAACATAGGCATATCAAGCAAATTAGAGAAGTAACCTCCAATGAAACCCTGATCAGCCCCATCTTCATTTGGCCTTTTCATTTCAAGTTGATAAAGCATATCTTTAAACACTTGTGCAGATGGCTGCAGCACAAAAAGGCCTGTATGAAATATACAGGGATTGATAAAGGCAGCACAAAACTGACCACATTGAAACAATTCATCAGTGTTTTGCAAGAAAAGATTGTCAACATCAAGCATGATCACCCTTTCATACTCCAAAAGATTCCAAGCATATAACTTGTTTAGGGTTAACTTGAATCTGTCATGATCATTGTCTGCTATGTATGGGTTATGTACATTTTTTACTCTCACTACCTTTAGTCCATCTTCTACTTCCCTGTCAATAATCAATTCATTCTGTGTAAGCATTAAATTCATAAAATCATCGTGTTAGATTGGGTTGGACTTATTGTAAATGCCAGCAATTATCGGGAAAAACAGGTGGTGCATACACTTCATAGGTCAAGGAGATATATACCATTCCAAAACATATGGCAATGGTAAGAAGGTCTCCAATAACTTATAAAGTGTCCACACCATCTTCACTTTATTGATGTGGGACAACTCATCCCAACATGATAAATTTAAAAAATGGGCCTGAGTAATCCAAACAAGGAGGAAAAGTAGTCCACTCATAAACCCAGAGAAGGTTCACTACTAAAACCAATTGTTATTATTAGTAGGAGTTACTCCTTGAGTTTATAACGTGTCCGATGTGGGACAACTCACATGTGGGTAACACATGGGCACTTCAGACTAACATTGTAATAATAGTGGTTGTAAATTAAATTTTATAAGACATTAATATTTAGTTTGAGTTTATTGACCATAAAAATAATTTTTTTAGTAGCTTTTGGGTATTTATTTTTAATATTTTATTGGTTTTTTTAATAGAAAAATATATTCTGTGAAAAAAAATTGTATTATAGTTTATTAAAGAAAATTTTAATGATAAGAAAATTAAAAGTCCAGGTAGACTCAAGTCCAATTTGAACCTAACACGATAAATTGACTAGATGGACCGTAATTCATAGACCGTTCGTTTTAACTGATCCACACATTCCTTAACTACCCGTTTGGTTAGTGTACTAAATGGTGGTAATGAGAATGATTTAAAGTGCAAAATTTTATCAAAACTTTCATGTCATTCCCATGATAATGAAACATTGATCAAAAAAAATATTTTTAAAATCTTTGAGAGACCATTCCTAATTGGGCCAGCCCATTATATATTTTATAAAATGTGTAAGTAGGCATTAAGAATCATGTAAGTAGACATTTAAAATATTGAAAGTAGGCATTAAGAATACGCTAAGTAGACATCTAGAATAACGTGAGTTAAAAATACGGTAAGTAAGCATTAATCTTTAATGGGTTGAACTTGAGATACATCTCTTAAAGAGACGATCTCTCAAAAGACTAGTTGTATGAAAAAAAATCATTCATATATTAGCTGTCATCTCATCTTTAACAAGTAGAATAACCTCATTTTATTTAATATACATGCATAATAACAAGTTTAAACGTTTCATTGGTGCTTACTTATTATTACTATTAATAAAGTTAAAATGCTCTTAACAAGTAAATTAAAGCTCTAAAACAGGTTCCACCACCTTCCTAATTTTTCTGGACTCTTTCTAGGTGATCACCTTCCTTAGGGCCCCACAATAAAACAAAGGCACTTTCGAGCTACATTTTTTAAATTTTACTTTATTGAAATTTTTGTGTTTGAAGCCTACTTTATAAAAAAATTCGCTTCACATATTGCAACTCTCTAAAATTAAAAATTTAGGTTAGGAGGGAAAAAACTTTAATATTAATATCACAAAAAATTTAGAAAATAATAAAGGGGCTAAAGTTACAAATTATAAGTTGAATACATCATGTAAATTACAATTTCGATAATTTTATGGATGGATCATGGTCTATCTTCGCCCTAATGTAGCTTCGCCTAGGACTATAATTTAATACGTTGTTTTCACTATCAGTTAGTGCCCGCGTTTATTATTCTTTATCCTTATATTTTTCAGTCCCCTCCTGCATTTTTTAATCAATGATTGTCCATATGTAAAACTCATGAAAAATTAATGATTTTAATATAAATCGAATAACATTTTTTCTGATTTACAAATCATCAAAAGAAAATATATTTATATTAATCATAAATTAAAAATAAGCATAGAAAACTTATATGTTATCATGCAACAAAAAAAGAATATTTCCTTTTATTAACATTCTAGTCATTGTATATTAAATCACAAACATATAATAAAAACTTAATATTTAATATTATTAACATTCTATAATTTTCATAAACCAATGTGTTGATGAAAAAACTGTGATCAACACTTCAAAAAAAAAAAAAAAAAAAAAAACTATGATCAAAATTCAGAATTATATATAGAAGTGAGTTAGAGATAGAGTAAGATTATTTTATCATAAAGTGTTCAAGTGTTACAAGTGCACATTTACGAGTAGAAGACGTATGAAAGAATTGGGGGCAAGTGTATGTTGTTAATTAATCATTTAATACTGATAAAAACCGACCTTTCGGATTGTGAACAACTAATTAAAATATTACTTTTTTTTTATTCTAATGAAGTAATCTATCTATTTTTGGCAATATTCACTAATAACTCTTAGTTTTTATTTCAAAATAAAAACATAATTAATCGAAAATTTATTTGATTTGTTTCTACTTTTTAACAATATCAGCTCTTTTTTTAACAAATCATTAATAAATTGTCTTTAATTAAATTAGTACATTGACAGATATGCAAAATATATAAGACAGAAAGTATATATAAAAACTACATTTATCAAACTAACTTAATAAAACGCGTCGTCTAATAGCTGTTAGGATGACATAACTCTACCAAATATACCACCCCCAAATACTTGAAAATTTTTGGTCTCATTCAACTGGTTGACATCTGCACTTAAAGTAATTAATAATTTAATTATCATTATGCCTCCAAAACCATTTCAAATGATCGATCAGCTAGATATTTTATGTTTTGTTTAGTAAAATATATATAAATAACATTTTTTGGTATAGATGATAATTTTTAATATAACTTATTTTTTTGAAAATTTTCGCAACATGAATTGTGTACCATTTATCAAGAATAGAATTGTCCTTAATTTTCTTTTTTCAATGATAATTTTTGTAAATTGTATCATCATAAACAATTATTTCTTCTGTCACTTTAAATTTCTTACACCGTATATAGAAAACTATAACTTTATTTTTTCTAATGTAACAAATTTAAAGGAAATAGGATTGTAAATATTTCATCAATTAATCCTTTCCAATTTGCACAACTTTTTATTTTAGTTTGTTTCAGTGATTTTGAACCCGTTTTTGGAGTAGTCACACTCTCCTTTGAATCTCGTCCATTGTACATACTTATTTTTTCTCTCCATCTTAATCATATATTTCTCAGTCAACTTATTTTTTGTCTTATTCTCTAACGTACACCCATATATAAAAAATAAATACTTCTATGAAGAAGCTAGAAAAAGCTATCATAGAAGAGTTGAAATAAAGTGGAAGAAAAAGCAAGCTTACATGGAGTGAACCCAATGAAGAGGAACATCAATGGAGGCAATGACAACAAGATCAGCTTGAACATGTAGTTTATATAGAGATCTCATCATGACTCTTGTTGCAACATAAAACTCATAATCTCTTGGTGTTCCCATGTACATCATTGTAGCGTATGCATTCTTATTCTTATTCTTATTCTTGTTTAATTTTTGTTGTTGTACTGATACACCCCTTGCAACCACCACTGCCGATAATACTAACAAACCTATAACCACCGCAAACTCCACCCTCGCTCGCTTCATCGGAGATGATGATGATGATCGTACTATATTAATTAATTAATTAATATCTCGACTTTTGGGGTTTTAATATTTGATTAAGGAATTAATCTTAAGATATAAAGGAGAGTATTTTATTTAATGATAATTTGATGTACCTAGCTAGTGCTTACCAAAAGGTACGTTTTAAGCTACTTAAGGGTTCAATATATAGTATCTTCTTATTTATGGAAAATTAACTAACTTCTAGGTTAGGATTAGGATTAGGATAATAATTATTATTAATGAAGGGAAAAAATTCAATTAATTAGTTTCTAAAGTAGGAAGAAACTCTGTGGATGGGTTTTAAATTGTATGTCCAATAAAGAACTGGATCAACTTAACGCTGACTGGTCATGTTCCAAAGGACCTAATTACAACTATATATAAATGTTGGCTTGCTCTCTATCCTTTGGATTTGCCTTTGACTTTATCAACGGATGAGATTTTCTACTATAATGTTTTTTTATTTTTTTATTTGGTTTCTTCATTCAGGCTTGATATCTCTGGTGGTTAGGTAAAATCAAACTCCGACTTTGCTCGTAAAAAGTGATATTTACTCTAATAGAGATAAAATGGTATTGGCGTATACGTGTTTATTGTATTGTTATTTGTTTCCCTCAAAAGCTTAAAATATGAATATACATAGCTATTATTATACTCCTAAACCGACATTCTTATACTCCTAAACCGATATTCTTATATTGCTCCTAACAATATTCACCAATTCCTTTTTGTTTGAATGTTATTCGCAATTTTTAAGTTAAAATATAGTCAAGTGGATCGGAATTACATTTGATTATTCTCAAAGTAAATATTAGTATTAATTTTTTATAATTTGAAACTTAACACAATTGAAGAAGTCTATGATTGAAATAGTTATATAATTAACCAATACGTAAACCATATAAGATATTTAATTATTTCGTTTTCGTTCTTTTTTGTTCTTCTTATTTACTTTTAGCACAGGTTTTCAAGGCAAATTTTGAGCTTTACTATCTATAAATACAAATTATAAAAAAATCTATAATAAAAAATTATACATTAAAACGAATCTAACGAGATCTTACATGGATATATTTTAACTTTGGGATATTCCACGTGGTAACCCCGAGGTTTTGTGTTTTCCACGTGGTAACTAAAACTTTTTAAAAATCCACGTGGTAACACTGAGGTTTACCAAATTGTTCCACCGTGACCTTTTTGCACATAAAAATATTAGCAAACATTAATTTCGATGCTATAAGGTTGTTGTAAGCCTATTTATGTGACTCACCATTTCAAATATCATCAGTTTCAATCTTTTCCCCAACACATTAACCCTAAGTCTACCATATATTTGGATTTTGGGGAAAAATATGATTTGAATGAAAAATGGTAGAGTTGGGGTTTATGTTTTGGTGGAAAATGTTGAAACGGATGTCATTTGAAATGTTAAGTCACATAAATAGGCGTACAACAGCTTTAAAGCTTTGAAATTAACGTTTGCTAACATTTTTATGTGCAAAAAGGTCACGGTGGAACAATTCGGTAAACCTCGGGGTTACCATGTGGATTTTTCAAAAGTTTTGGTTACCACGTGGAAAATCCAAAACCTCAGGGTTACCACGTGGAATTTCCCTTTAACTTTTAAATAGGTCTAATAAAATATTAATCACATTTATTTTTTTCTTCTTAACGTGAAATATTCAAGCAAAACAAACTTTAGAGAAGAATAATAGAGTCCCTCACATTAACAATTTTAATACTTCTAAGAGGGTGTAGAGCTATAATTACTAATTACTCCCAATTCCTATCACCTATGAACTAGTATGACTTTGTTTTTATGTGCCTTAACAACTATACTACAGATTTGACTTGGTTTGACTATTAAAGACTTCATTTAGATGGTTTTTTTTTCTTGAAAGATGCGGATAAATCATACCCGTACCTCCAAGGAGGGAGTAAAGAGAGATGCGCGCGGTCAAGAAACCCCCAATTAATACCTGCGCCTAGAAGGGGTCGAACCCCAAATAATATTGAAATTTAATTTGCAAATTATTATTTAATTTATTTTGCAAGTGGTTTTGAATGAAGTAGGCAGTTGATTAGGACATATTTACAAATTACAAGTTTCCATTTTTCTTAGAAATCAAATCAATTTCCAAAATTACGTTACGTTGTTTCACAAAATTAGATATATCAACCAGAATTTGCGGGTAGATTTATTACATTGTACATATGATCACACAAATTTATATGGTTTTGAACAACCATACTATACGAGTATTTTTTTTTTTTTTTGGAGGACATACTATACGAGTATTAACTATATATAGTATTATCTCAAAAAAAAACTATATATAGTATTTTTTTTTATACTATACAAGTTTATATACCTATATAACTTGAAAGAGCGCAATTCAACTAAGTATGTTTGAACGAGCAACTCTATGCAAATGCAGCTCTATTTTCTCGTCTTTCATATTCAATCATTTTGTTGCGTTATGATTTTCATGCAATTTGATATATAATATTTTGAAATTAATATCTTTAATTACGTAAAAAAAATATATATATTTGAAAACTATTTTATGACAAATCAACAAGTTCTCGATCAGCATTACAAATTAATGAGAAAATTAGGCACAAAGTTAATCTATTAAAAAATAGTCGGTCTCCTGAGAAATCGTCTTTTTAAAACACGTTTCTTAGACCCAATCCATTAAAACTTAATGCATATTCTTACTCTACATTTTCTTTTATAAGTCGGCCCAATTAGAGATGGTCTCTCAAAAAGAACGTCTCTCAAAAGAATTTGTGATAACAAATATAAAAAATACAAGGGTCACATTTCGATATGACCTGAGAAAAATATTAAATAGTTCAATCATCATTAAACCTAAATTTCATTATAAATTCTTGTATGAGACGATCTCATCATGAGATGTGTCCCGTACTTAGGTTACATAGTCCAATAATAAAAAATTTTAGCATCATGAAACATTCGTATGGACTCATCTCACGTTAAAACAGTCTCATATAAAAGTTGCTGAAATTTCATTATCATGTAGAAGTATATTGAAAGTTTCAAAGGTGTATTAAATGATACACTGATACTGCTTTTGACAAATCTTGGTTTTTTGGGCTTGAACAGCCCACAAAACTACCCAAGCGTTAAACCCTTTGCAAAAGGGTCAGAAAACCCTCCACGTAAGCCCAATATTGCTTATAAACTAGTCCAGTTTTTTAAGTGCAGCCTCCAAAGAAAAGTCCAGTTGCTAATATCTCTAACGACCTGTTTGATTAGTAATACTAAATAATCGTAATGAGAATAATTTATACTGTAAAATTCTATCAAAAGTTCGATATCAGTCCTATGATAATGAAACTTTGATCACAAAAAGTTTTTTGTTTACAAATTACCACCTAATACACTAGTTTGTCATTTTTATTATCACCGTTTATTACCACCTACCAAACGAGCCGTAAAGGCATGTCACAAATTCTCAAATGAGACAGTCTCACAATAAGACCATAATTTGCACTATTTTGATCTGTTCTACTCCCTTCTAATTTGATCAAATATCTGTTTGTTTTTTGATAATATTCATCGATCACGATTATTTAGTATTTTATTCTCAATCTATAAATTAAAACTTGATCAAAAGAAATCTTGTTTAATTAATCTCAATATATTTTATTAATGTTATATACTTATATTATAATTTTTAATCAAACATGATTAAAGATATTCAACTATAAAAAATTTGATCTCAAAAGCTTTAGATAAAAGATATTTGTGAATGGTCAGTATTGTACTTCTATTTGTCAATACTCAATTGTCTTAGTATTTTATTTTATTAACCACTAGTGCTTTATTTAGTGATTTTTGGTAACTTTATTATTAAAAAGTACACTTATTTAAAATAATTAATTAACTTTTATTTTAACCGTTACTTTCCTAAATTATACTCCCTCCGATTCATCATAATTGTCCACTTTCCTTATTTGGTAAAAGTCTCTTTACTTGTCCACTTTTTATTTTTGGCAAAACTTTTTACCTAAATACCCCCAACTACCCCAACTTATATTATTTAATAATACCCCACCTACCACCTTTTCAATTATAATAATCACTTAAAATACCCCACTACCACCTTTTCAATTATTATATTCACTTAAAATACCCCACTACCACACCACTCCTAAAATTCGGTCCAAAGACAAAGTGGACAATTATGATGAATAGGAGGGAGTACTATTTTGTATTTTAGTATACCCCATGACCTAAAAAATTTCAGATGGAGCCTTGAATTCATCAATTACAAGAAAATAATTTTGTATAATGAATAATACTTTTAAGTCCTAATAGATAGAATTTTTTAAGAATGGACAGTTTTTTAGAGATCGTCTTTTAAAGAGACGTCTTTCAGAGAGACGTCTTTCAGAATAGAATTTTTAAAGAATGGACAGTTTTTTGAGAGACCGTCTTTCTGAGAGACGTCTCTCAGATTCTGTCCATCAAAACTTATTTTATATTTTTACTTTATTTTTTTAATGAGTCAATCCAAATAAGAGATGATCTTTTAAAGTGACAGTCTCTCACAAAAATTTGTCCTATCACGAGTGGATATGACTGTGTGTTCTCTAATCAACATCCGTACAAGGACTTCCTCTAGCAAGTTCCATTTATTTCATTTAAATAATCTATTTGGATAAGGAATCGAACTTGATTACACAAATATTATCAACAAAAATATTAGTAGTTTTTATTTTTCAATTATTCTCTACAAAGTCCACACTAAGGTAGTTGATTACCATCACATCAACAATAATATACTCCTTCTTCTCATTTATCCCATTTAATTTACAATATGTTATATTTTGATTTATTACATTTAATTTTGCATCAATTTATTTTTGGAATATGATCTACTCCTACTACTTTCTTTTAATCTCATTAATGTATTTTAATCATTTTAAATTTAATCCACACAATTTATTCTTTCTGTCTATTTATTACTATTATTCACCATTTTCTTAAACATCAATAATTTATTTTGATGCAAATTATACAGAATAGATAGAGTAATACCTAAGTTCTAAAATACTTATAACAGTTAACTCAAAAAATATATATATATATATATATATTTATAACTGTAATAGAATTACTTGCAATTATGATATATTTGTAAAAACAATTATACTCATAATATAATTCTATTAGTAGCAATTTCTAGACCCTATTTTTAAGCAGAATACTAAAAAAAAAAACTAATCGAGTAAAGAGATCTAAAAATTTAAGTTAGAACCTATTTAAACCGTGATTGGAATCTAAGTTATTTAATTAAAAACGTTATTAACTGTTCAGTATTTTTCAAAAAAAAAAACTGTTCAGTATTCATAAAAAAGATGATTGTTCAGCTTCCTCTACGCAGGTGTCATCAAGTAAATAAAATTAAACTCAAAATCTTATAAAAAAAAAATTAATATTTACATGTAAAACAAAAATCAATTCTCAAATAACATATAAATATAATACAATAATTACACAAAATTTCCACTAATAATATTCCCATAAACTACAAATGCAATCTGCAGTAGTAAGTTCTTGATTTTACTAATCACAAGAAGGAGAAAATGGAGATCTAATTACTAACAAATATTACAAAAAAGGAATTTAATTACAATAGAAAACTCAGAATACTAAACAATTGATACCTTAGCTTGCTGCTTGCAAAACAAAGGGCATTTGGTAACGACTGGTAGCTGATAGCTGATAATTGATTACAATGGCCGATTTAACCACTTGATCAAATTAATTGGTTTAACCAGCTGATATTGAACTCGCTGCTATAAACAGCTTGTTCAAAAATAGCTTTAATCATAACGACCAGTTAATTTGATCACCCAATCATCTATTTAAATGAAAACAATCTAAAATTTCCCAAAAAGCTAAATTATTATACAAAACACCCCAAAAAAGGAAAATCAAAGAGAAAGCATAGAAAGAATATGGAGACTTTCTTCATCATCATGTCTTAAAGACAAATGAGAATCTCTAGCAAGATCAATTCTCTCCCTAACCAATCGAATTGCTCGATCCAATCTACTATTATTTTGATTCTCATCATTTCTTGTATTTCTTGCAAAGATTTGTGCAAACTGAAAAATCAAAAATCTGGATGATGAAATCAAATCATGGGGATTAACTTGAACACTTAAACAAAGCTTAACAAGAAAAGGCCAGATCAAATTAGCAGCTAATCCAGGACTAGCACCAGCTGCTCCAATACTTCCTGCTCTTGACAGATGAATTGCTGCTACTACTATTAAGTGCATACCCATTTTTATTTCTTGCTTTTAATTATCTTCTTTTTTAAGGATATGGCTTTTTAGTGGTAGTTTACTTCTAATTGGTAGGTAGCCTTTTTCTTTTTCTTTTTTTTTATTTTGCTTTATTGAAGCTTTAGTTTTGGATGATTATATATATGAATAATAATGATGGGAGTGAGGTGAGATATTATTAGATGGATAATGGTGTTTTGAAATTTCGGTTTGTAAGAGATATTTATTTGTATGTTTGTCCAAGTTTTGTTAGTAATCCTTAACTCAGAAAATTAGATGTTCTCTTAAAAAGATGGAATCACATTATGAACTATACAATTATTTTCTAATATACTCCCACCGAATCATTTTAGTTATTCCATTTTTTATTTGGCAAATTCATATCAATTGTCTTATTTTCTTTTTGTCTATCTTTTTTTACCTAAATACTCTCACTTTTTCAATTCCTAATACCCAACTATCACCTTTACAATTAATTTAATCAATTAAAATACCTAACTACCACATTTTTAATGGACCCCACACCGCCCTTAATAACCGTGAAAACCCAAATGGGACATCTAAAATGATTCGAAGGAAGTATATTTTTTCCGTTTATTATGTTTATTACATTTCAGTTTTTACGCAATTTAATATGTAATTTTGATTATTTATATATTAAAAATGCTTAACTAAAAATTTAATACTCTATTTCTTCTTACAAAGTTATGATTGATTATATTTTTTCTTACACATTAATTGCAATATATAAAATAAGTTTGAAAGATAAATAATATCACTAAATCTAATATATTGAGTACTTCATTTCTGAACAAAAAAAGTAAATAAATAAGAATAAACAAGATAGACTAGAAAGAATCAAAGAAAGCAACATCTTATAATAAAATGGGTTCAAATAAACAATCCAATTAAGTCTATTTATTTAAAAAAAATTAGTTAAGTAATTGACAAACTATTTTTTATTAAAATTAAATATTTAATCAATAATTAAATTATCTTATGATAAGACAATTATTATAATAATGAATTTGTAAAAGAAAATGTAGCAAATGTTTGAGAATAGGCCAAGGATAAATGAAGAAACAGTTGGAGTGAGTCTTAGGTGAAGCCTCCCCAAAGTGAGAACTAGCCCAGACCAAACAAAAATAAGTGATAGAATGACAAGTGGACAGTGAGATAAGGAGTGACAGTTTTAAATGTTTGTTGAGGGCTCCACTCCATTTATTGTTATACAAGTACTTTCTGTGTTTTAAAATAGTTGCTATGTTTTGTTTTGGGCACTATTTATTGTTTAAGTTTATTTTATATATTACGGCTAATAATGTAATAATATGGCCAAGTGGAATTTTATTTGAATCCTCTATTCGCATATTTTCATAATATAAATTTTTTATAATTTTTAAATGTGTATAATTTGACATATATATGAAGAAATTAGTAAATTAAATTACGTGAAAAAGTTAAATGTAACAAATATTATGAGACGGAAGGAGTATTGTTAAGCAACGTGGTGTACGAGCATTCTACGTTGCCCGTACCTTACCCTTTCAACAGGTTTTTTTGCTCCGCATCCCACATCCATACAAAAAACCTTATCAAACATTATTTCTGTTTTTCGTTTTATTATACTTTATGTTATTGCTTTATACAAATTCTAGTGTGAGATATAATATAATTTGTAATTTTTATTATTTATACAAATTATAAAACTTTTATATTTTTATTATGAAATACTCCCTCTTATTCAAGCTACTAGTTCCATTTACTTTTTCGAACTTGTCAAGACAACATTTTGACCCTCAATATCTCTAATTATTCTTAATTTAAAATTATAAAAAATTGATATTAATAATTCTTGTATTGAGTCGAATCAAATAAGATCTCACTTATAGTGTATATGGAGGATTTAGTTGAGTCACTACAACATAATTTATTATTTAAGTTTTTGCTTTATACAAATTCTTTATTATTTATGTTTTTGCTTTATACTAACATTTTGACCTTAACACTAGTTAGTTGAGTCACTACAACATAATTTTCTTTTAGTCAGATATATTTAACGACATTTAATTTAAATGTCGCTATTTCAAATTTCTTATAATGTATATGGAGGATTTAGTGACATTTATTAGACTCTTTAGCAGCATAATATAAAGTAACACTAAAGCTTTTAGTGACATAGGATCTAGTGACATTTCTCACAAATGCCACTATAGACTATAGTGACAATTACATATGCTACTAAAGACCAAATAAAATGTCGTTAAATCACTTTATAGTGGAAGTTAAAATAAAAACCAATAATTATTACACTAAAAATATAAATCAGCTACATTTTTTTAATGCACTAAATCTAATATCGCAAAAAGTTAAATTTGTTGTAGTGAGTAGTAATTATAAGCTAAGTGAAATGTAACATTTGCTCTAGTTTTTAATAGTTGCTATATTTTTGTTTTTCATGATATTCAATGTATAATTTTAATCTTTAATATCTTTAATTTTATATGTTAAAAGATTTGAAAAAAGTTACTCCCTCCGTTCCTTTCCACCTTACTAAAACGGGCAGTTTCATAAGTTTTTCCACTTTAGAACACTTTCCATTTTTGGAAAGTTTTCATCCCACTTTTACCCCTTAAAACCCCACTTTCCTTACTTCACACTACTATTTAATTATTTTCTCTCTCATACTTCCAATACAATCATTACATTACACTATTATTTAATTAATTTTTCTCTCATACTTCCAATAAAATCATTACTTTCCCCTACTATATAATTAAAATAATATCCACTACCACCAAAGATACCACTTTTCTTAATTTTGGTGAAAAACCCAAATAGAAACATCAAAAAGGAACGGAAGGAGTAATATTATGAAAATATGCATTAACATAAATCAAACAAGATCTCATTTAAGTATGTTTTGCATTATATATAGAGAAATATTATGAAAATAAGACCAATTATTACAGAAATCGTAGCAAGTATTTAAATTCAGAGGAAATTGCATCTTACTATATTTTTGAAAGAAAAGGAAATTAATCCATTTTTTATTTTCCCAATGAGAAACAAGATGAATTGAAGGAAAAAGAAAAAAAAAAGAAAAGGTTTGCTTAAGAGAGATTGTCATTGAAACG
Organism: Amaranthus palmeri; assembly: GCA_019776075.1. Taxonomy (NCBI): domain Eukaryota; kingdom Viridiplantae; phylum Streptophyta; class Magnoliopsida; order Caryophyllales; family Amaranthaceae; genus Amaranthus; species Amaranthus palmeri. The sequence goes on along the minus strand of JAAKBH010000029.1, from coordinate 989,173 downwards.
TCCACACTTCTTCTTTGCCCTCGCTATTCACAAGGACAAATAAAACCGAATTGGAGAAAAAGTATAAAAATGATTGCTTTTTCCACATTTAAAGTATTTAGTTCAATAATGATTAAAAACAATTGGGCAAATAGTTTTTTTTGTTTGCTTTTCTTGATTTTTAACTTTTTAATTTTGACTTATATATAGCAATAATAAAATATAATTTTATAAACAATTTTTAAACCAGTTTAAAATCAAATATTTTAGTCAAAACTAAAAACTCTTTATATAATAGCTTTTTCATTGGCCTTTTAGGTATTTTTTTTTCGAATAAACAGTCTGTTAGAGTATATAACATATTTTGGGGCCTCAACCATCAACTTAAGCTTTTGGTTGAGTTGGTTTCTTGACATGGTATCACAAGTCAGTGTGACAAGAGGTCACAGGTTCGAATCTCAACTACCCTTCATTTAAATGTGGAATATTTAGCACCAGGTATGAGGAGGGCCTGTGTTACATCCACACTTCTAGCCCAAAGGGCTCTCGTGTGAGGGGGCGTGTTAGAGTATATAACATATTCTGGGGCCTCAACCATCAGGTTAAGCTTTTGATTGAGTTGGTTCCTTGACAGAATCAAATTAAACAATTTTTATTAAATATTTTCATAACATAAAACATAATCTAATATTTTCAATAAATTAACCTATCCAACGATATTAGTTAACAATTTCAATTTCAGTTAATAAACCTAAAGCTAGACTAAGACGTACACATACCTATACAGCCATACCCATTGGTTCTTTTAAGTTTGGACATTCGCACTCGACTCCTTGTTGCTTCTTGTTGTGTCCAATAGTGTCGAAATAGATTCCTTGGCGAGAATTGTATTAATGATGGGATGAAAGAATCTTCTTATTCATGCTATTAATTTGTGATCAGTTTTTAATCAATAAGTTAGAATATAATTAAGTGTGCTCTTGTTTAATTCGTATAAATACAAAGATTATCAGTGTGAGACTTTTATGACTTTTTATTATACGTAATTAAAGATAATAAGGATTGAATTAGTACATTTGAGTGATTTGACTGCGTGAAAAAGTCAAATATTGTAAGTATTTTGGAGCGAATAAAGTGAAACTTTCTTTTCTACTTTTACCCTATTTTTATTATTTGTAGGTACTCTATTTAACCTGTTTGTAAGTTGCAGGTTTCTCTCGCTAGGAGGGCCTTTCTCAAGCCGGAGGACTCTTTGATCGCACTCTCCTATATGGGTATGAGTTGTCGTCGTTTTTTTCTCCCTAGACCCTGAGCATAGTTTTTTGTGAGCGGGATACACTGGGTATGGTGGTGGTGATGATGATGATGATGATGATGATGATGATGATGAATTATATCAAATCAAGAGCAACCATATCCCAAAGGCTAGGCGGAAAAGGTTCCATACAAATCTTTTCTTGGACGCAAGGAGCGAATAAACTATTTAGTAACAAATAATTCATTTTATAATATATATTTTAAGTATAAAAAAAGATGAAGAATTTGAAAATTATAGGATTCGAATAGACATTCTTAAATCCTCAACTGCAACTATTTTAAAATTTATTATTAGAATGACTCGAAGTCAATTTATTTTTTTTGATTCATCAAACACGAAAATTGAATGAATTTAAAATTTTCAAAAGTAAAATCATAGAAAAAAAAATCACACATATTTTGCATAGCATACAAGTTAACTAGCTGACTACGCCATTACCTAAAATACAAGCTTTTTGTCTCTTAAAGGAACCCGTAAATTGGTCTTTATGTCTAAAAAACAATAAAGTAAGTACATTACATTGACATTAGAGGTTTTCGAATCAAATTTCACCTTTTATTCTTAATCAAAATATTGAAATCATCAATTATCACTAATTTTCAATTCAGCTTATCTTGTGAGAGATCGTCTTTTTAAGAGACGAACTCAAAACAAGAAGCCCGTATTCTTATTTTCTCTTTAAATTTTTATTAGTTGGCTATTTAGCCTATATATCTAACAGCTAGTCAACTAGTCTCTTGAGATACCGTCTCTTTGAGAGACATATCTCAAACCCAACCCATTAGAGATTAATGTCTACTTATCGAATTCTTAATGCTTACTTACATTATCCTAAATGCTTACAGTATCCTTAATAATGCGTACTTTAAATATCTTAAAAATCTACTTACATTATTAATGTCTACTTACAACATTTTAAAAAATATATAATGGGCTGGCCCGATTAGAGATGGTCTCTTACAAGAATTTGAGTATATCTAATGCGTCCTTCGGAGAGATAGTGTCTCACAACAATTTATGTTTTCCATTAGATTCCTTAGATACAACTATGAAATTGTGGGGGTAAGGGTGATTTGAAAATATGAATATGAAGTCCTTCATGAATCATGATATTTGAGATTAGTCTTAAATATACTATTGGGCCATCTATCATGGGCCTTAAGGTTGAATTTAAAAGGAGAAAGAGGCCAATTTCTGTGGGCTGGGCTGGAGAGACGATGTTGGGCTAAGATGATGAGGAAGCAGGTTTGGTGTTCAGTGGTAAATAATTCACCTCATTCGATCTTGTATAAGACCGTCTCACTATGAGACAGATCCATATAATCAGTTTATTTTCTAATTCATGACTATTAAGATTATAAGTGATCACTATGTGATTACTTTAAGACGATAAAAAGGATCAATTTAATGCTATAATTGATTATTTTAAGATTATAAGTAATCGCTTTAAGGTATATAAGTTATCAAATTAAGACTAAAAGTACACATTGGACCAAATTAAAAGAGATAATTCACCGTAAAAATGTCTTATGTAAAAATTTGTGTTAATTGGGTTAGAGAGAGAGTTGATATATCGGTTGGTCCAGAGGATGCGTAGGGATGAATATTGCATGATCATCATTTGTGGGTGGGAAATATAGAACATCATTTAGAGTTGTAAAATATATATTTAGAATTGGACTGTGCGCGCTTTTGAGAGCCGTTTTTACAAAAGACGATCTCAAGTAAGAATTTGTGTTTAGGATATTAGAAGAGGATGGATTTGAAGATGGGCAGTGAAGGCCTAATGGGAGTGTCTGAAGGTGGGCCTTGAGGCCCAGAGGGGAGAGTAGTATGGTACTCAATTATGATGAGACTCTTGAGTTAAATAACAAGTCTTGTATGAGACCGTTTCACTGGGAAACGAGCCTATATAAACAGTCAAAATCATTTATATTAAACAAAAAAAATTAAAACTACATTTCGCTGTTCTATTTTTTGAATTGTTTTTTAATAAATTGAAATTGAGCTAGCTCATATTAAGTCGTCTCACGATGAGGTGATATTAATAAATATCAATTTGTCTTTAAATAATTGATTAAATTATTAAGGTGAGATAATTATTATTAATAATGATAAGTAGACGTGGGAGTATATAGTATGGAAAAAGAAAATGATGTTTATTTCTTAAAAATAAAAATAAATTATTCAAATATCATTAACAAAAAGTAAAAATATATACAAGAGAAATTCCTTGATTGAGGGGATCACAATAGAATAAAAACACTATAAATGTCAACTTTTCTACAAAGGATACATAGAAAAAACTAGAATAATATTCAAATTAAAATATATTTACAAAGTCAAGTATAGTAAATGTAAATCATTTAAAAAGTAAACGATGTTAATCGAAAATTCCTATTAAAATGAATTACCCGAACAACATATATTTTGATAGTTTAAATAATAAAAAATAATAAGTATAAGTCTACACCGATTGATTTCCGAACTATTATATGTTGAAGTCATTGGTATGGAGCTTTTGTTTTATAATGATATTGACAAAGAAATCCCGTGATTGAAGGGATTACAATAAATAAAATCCTAATACTTATAAAAAAATAAATGCCTAAATTAGAAAATATAAAATAAATGAACTGAATATTCAAACTAATAGATATAGATTATATATATTTATATATATATATATATATAGATATATTATATATATATATATATAGACATATATATATATAATATATATATATATATATACATATATATATATATATATATATATACATATATATATATATATATATATATATACATATATATATATATATATATATATATATATATATATATATATATATATATATATATATATATATATATATATATATATATATATATATATATATATATATATATATATATATATATATATAAAGTCAAAGGATATAATATAACATTTAATAAAAGTAAGAATCGAGGAGAAAACCGGTGATTTTTGAAAAAGTTTGAGAGGTAAAATATTAAATAAATATAGGGAATAAATTGTGTGGTTAATATTTAAAAATAGTTAAATGTGTTGTTGAGGTGTTAAGAAAGCGCTGAAATTCAATTTTAGTAAAAAAATTATTTTTAAATAAATCAGTCAATTCTAAATAAAAATTGGTGCAAATTGAGTAGAGTGAAAGTAGCACTATTTTGTCATATATATACTTCTAGACTGTAGTAGTAGTGGTTTATTATAAATAATGGTATGTTGGTCATGCATATGATTCTTATCTTTCATTATAATAGAAATCATACAGTAGAGAATAATTATAATTAAAATGTACAAATAATTAATACTCCCCGCATTATATAATTGCTGTTGTGAATAAAAGATCAATATGAGGTCTTAAAATGTTGACAAATTGCAAATTGTTATAAACTCAACTATAAATTATACTTTTTTGTTACCATATGGATGGTGTCTTTGACTACTTAAAATCATTGTACTTCATCCACATTTTAAATTGGGGTGTTTTAGTTTTGCGTTCATTTTTATTTTTGACTTGTTAGTTGGTCAAACAAAAAAAAAGTGTATTTTATAAATAACTTTTAAAGCAGCTGAAAGACTGGTTTTTAAGCCAAATTGAAAAAGTTATTCTAGTTAGCTTTTTTGGTTGGTTTTGGCTTGGTGGCCCCATTTTTCTCTAATAAATAACTAACAACCAATAATTAAATATATCAAACATCTCCACAAATAACTAGCTTTTTTAGCTAACTTAAAAGCCAATAAAAACAACCAATATTTCGAAATGGTCAAATAAGCCAACTAAAACAGCCAACAACCCACAATTGCCTAACACACCCACTGTCTATGAATAAATTTTACGAAAAACTTAAAGGTGCTAAGAAATTTTATATAATCTATCATGCTGCTTTATACGGGAGTTGTCCTTCGAAGTTTATTAAAAACTTAACTTGTAAGGATGAACATGGGAGGATACAAACCTGACCTAACTATCTAAACTGTGGTATTATGTTAAAGCACCAATTTAATCACCAAAATATTTAACTAATGTTGAGACTTCAAACTATTATTATCACATAATTGGGAGTTAAATTTTAAATTGTTTGCTAATTTCAAAATTGTAAAAAAACAAATTAAGCTATATAAAATAAATTATATTTTCTATCATTATCAAGTGACAATTGTCTCTTTTCATAGCCTAATTATAGTTTTAATGAGTAGAATATAATATAAATGACGATGTGATCATGGTTATGATCTTTAAAAAAAAATAGAAAGTGTGAATATCGGTGATCTATCGTCCATGATACAAAACACCTATGTATCCAACTCAAATTACTCTGTCATCAATTTGTTTAACACAATATCCGTACTCAATTCCATCTATAAATACCTCCACATTCTTCCAAACATTCCACCATCAACATTACACATTTAATTATTTCCATAATTATAACTTTCTATCTAAACACCCAATCAATAGCATCATATCTAAAATGGCCAACAAAATCAGCTTATCAGCCGCAACTCTTTTTCTTGCATTGAATCTTGTTTTGTTCAATGTTGCCTTTTCAACTTACATAATTCCACCCCCGATCGAAACGTGCCCACCAGACACACTCAAGTTAAATGTGTGCGCAGATGTGCTTGATCTGGTGCACCTTCGTGTGGGTTCACGCAAGAAGGAATGCTGTGACCTTATCGGTAATCTAATTAAGGCAGATGCTGCAGCATGTCTATGCACGGCAATTCATGCAAACATATTAGACATCGTTAAGCTTAATCTTCACGTCGATCTTTCTCTTCTCGTTAACCAATGTGATTGTCAGCTTCCAAAAGGCTTCCAATGTGCTCCTCACCATTGATCATTTTCGTTCTAATTTGATTATTCATTATTCCTCAATTTCACTATTTTATATTTTTTTTCTTCTTTTTTTAATTTTCTATCATTGTCCTTCATTTTTATATCTTTGAAAATGGGGACAAGTTGCTTAATTGTGTCTTTCAGCAATTGATTTGGTTATCATTTGATTTGTAATTTTATTATGAGATTAATTAATAAAACATGGTGTTTGCATTGTTTGTTTGTCATTCATATCTTATTAACAGTGTACTTATTTGTTAATTGTATTTTTACTCTATATAATAAATAAAACTATCTAAAATGAAAAATAGAAACATTATTTAGCATCAAAAAAGTATATCCTAATATTGTAACTTAATGACTTGTACCTACAATCAATTCAAATACTATCCAAAATAAGACACGTCAACCAATTTAATGACTTCTAAATCTTATAACCCTGCAAAAGTATAATATTCACTCTATTTTAAAAAGTTTGTCAATTTTTTATTGAAAAAAAAATACTCCAATTTTTTTATTGATTTTTCTTATAATAATCTTAATTTTTTATTGATTAAACATGAATAATCAAACCATAATAAGGAATGTTTGCTAACAATGTACCAATGTAATCTCATATCTATACAACAAGTCATTTTGCATAAAAATAAATTAAAAAGGTAAATAAATAAAAGTTATTAAAAAATTTAAAATAAAAAAAATAAAAAGATAAATCAAGTAAGTTTATTTTTTTGAATTTAGCTTTTAATTTTTGATATTTTTCATTTTTTACTTTATTTTTATTTCCTTTTATAGCAATTAACCTGCAAAAACATGTCACCATTTGGGTAAAAATGTTCTTGGGTAAGTGATTTTAAAATTGAAGTTATTTATAATTAATAAAAAGTTGTGATTATTGTATGAAAAATCAATAAAAATTTGAATTATTCTATATAACTGTTTTTATTGTGTTCTTTATTTTTAAGTATTAATGCATTGACATCTTTTAAAATGTGTCACAAAAAAATCATAGAAAGTATCTTATAGTAAAATTCTATATCAAAAAGAATTTAACAAGATCTTAAAAAATATATTTTAACGCATATTTTTGAACTGTAAAATGTAATTATTCCCCGTGTTCCTCTTTATTTTATCCACTTTGTTTTTTCACGTATTTCAGCGTAAATTTTAAGCCTCGATATCTCATATTACGCATAATAAAAAGTTATAAAAATTATATATTAAAATTCTTTGCATCAAGATGAATCTAAAAAGATCCCACAAGAGTATATATTGTCTTGAATATATAATTTTAAAATCAAATATAAATTTCTCTCTCATGAAGTGGAAAAACAAAGTGAACAAACAAAAAGGAACGGAGAGAGTATTATTTAAATCTTTAATTATAATATTATGTTTTAATTACTTTAATTAGATGTAGACTTTTAATTAATAAACGACTGTCAGACTGTGCATGACATGGAAATTAATATACCAAGCTCTGATAAACGAACAATTGCACTGCATGGATACAATATAATTCTTCTGTCAACTCCTCCAGATTATGTAATAAGAAAATAACTAACTAATTTGATGAAAACATTTACTAATTAAGATTAGCGGATTTCTTGAGACACTGTCTTTCTAGAGACGTATTTCAGGACCAACCAACAAAATTTAATGCATATTTTTACTCTATATTTTCTTTTATAGACCGATTCAGATAGAGATAGATCTCTTAAAAAGACCGTCTCTTATAAGAATTTGTATATTAAAATTGATATTGAAACCATAGTGAGAAGTTATTTATGTTAGATATAGTAGTCATGACTCATGAGAGAGATGTGAAAACCCAAATCAATTGGAGAGAGAAAATTTTTTATAAGATGTTAATTTAATATAGAAAAGATATTAGTCAATAAATTTAACCATTGAAGGAAAGGAATGAAAACCGACTAAGGAAGAAAAATAAGAAGAGATGGAGAAATCAATTTTACCACAATAAAATTTGAATTTGCTCAAATATTATTGACAAAAAGTATAAATATTAAATATAATGAAATCCCTTAACTGAAGGGATCATACTAGTATAAAATCCTAACTACCAAAAAAAAATAAAATTCTAACTATAAAATAAATTAGAATAATATTCCAACTAATTGAATATATGAGATAATATTTACAGGACTGAAGGATAATAAATCATTTAATACAAAAGTTAACATACTTCTTTATATTCACAGAGAATGGAACATTTGGTTTTTGTACCAAAATCAAGGAGGGTGGAGGACCACTTTAAAGTCGGTGGAAAAATCCTTTTTTTCATAAAGGTTATTGATATTTATGTGTTGTTGTGTTTTATAGTAAGGATAAAAGGGTAAAAAAAATGATAAAAATTAGATTTAAGACATTTTCAATGAATTGGCCTAATAAAAAAATGTCACATTCTCTATGAATTGGAGGGAATATTACTTAACAATAATGAGAATAAATCTATAAATAATGGTACGGTATGTTGGTCATGCTGATAATTGTTATCTATCATTATATTCGAAACCAAACAGTAGAGAAGGCATCTTACGAAGTGCAATAATTTTAATTAAAATTTACAAATAATTATCAGTCTTTATATCAGTCTTTCAAACTTTACAAAAACTTAACTTTAAAAAACTGTGACTTAGCTAACTATCTAAACTCTGATATCTTGTTAAAAAAACCCAATTTAATTACCAAAATATTTAACTTAAGCTTGAGACTTTAGAATATATTTTCATTTTATCATATCAAATATCTAGATTGGATCACGGGATCGTCAAATTTTAAAAAGTTTGCAAACTGCAAAATCATTTAAAAACAAAACTATCACATTGAAAAATATATATGTCATTAATTTATATTTTTAGTGTTATAATTATTAATTTTTATTTTTTAATTTCATTAATTATAAAGCGATTTATTGACACTTTATTTGACGTTTAATGACATATGTAATTTTCATTATGGCCGATAGTGACATTTATGAAAAATGCCAGTAAATCTAATATATCAAAAAATTTAGTGTGAATCTTTATTTGCTGCTAAAGGGTTCAATACATTATAAATGTCCGCAAATTGCGTAATTGTATAAAAACAATGCAACATAAAAATTTAAACAATACTGCTACCAATACCATCATACAATTGACAATGGTGCTGAATAAGTTTGAATGGGATTGTGGGAGATCTTACCATGTCATCATACAATAACACCTATATTATCCCCACCTCAAATTGCTTGTCATCTATTTGTTTAACACAATATTCCTCCTCAATTCCATCTATAAATACCTTCACATTCATCCAAGCATTCCACCATCAAATTACACATTTAATTCTTTCCTTAATTATAATTCTCAATTTAAACACCCAATAATCAAGCATTATATCTAAAATGGCCACCAAAATCAGCTCATCAGCCGCAGCTCTTTTTCTTGCATTGAACCTTGTTTTGTTCAATGTAGCCTTTTCAACTTACATAATCCCACCCCCAATCGAAACGTGCCCACCAGACACACTCAAGTTAAATGTGTGCGCAGATGTGCTTGATCTGGTGCACCTTCGTGTGGGTTCACCCAAGAAGGAATGCTGTGAGCTTATCGGTAATCTCATTAAGGCAGATGTTGCAGCATGCCTTTGCACGGCAATTCATGCAAACGTATTAAACATCGTTAAGCTTAATCTTGACGTTGATCTTTCTCTTCTTGTTAACCAATGTGATTGTCAGCTTCCACCCGGCTTCCAATGTGCTCCTCACCATTAATCATTTTCCATCTTTGATTATACATTATTCCTCAATTTCACTATTTTTAATTTTTTTTTTCTTGTTTTTTTTTCTTTTTATTTTTCTGTCATAGTCCTTCATTTTTGTATCTTTGGAAATGGGGACGAGTTGTTGAATTGTGTATTTCATATGATGATCAATTGATCTGTCATTATCATTTGATTTGTGATTTGATTATGAGATTAATTAATAAAACATGGCGTTTGCATTGTTTGTTTGTCATTCATATCTTATTAACAGTGTACTTATTTGTTGATTGTATTTTTGCTCTATATAACAAATAAAAAGATTTAAAATGAAAAGTAGAGACATTATTCAGGATCAAAAGAAGTATATCCTAATATTGTAAGTTAATGACTTGTACCTACAATCAATTCAAATACTATCCAAAATAAAACACGTCAACCAATTCAATGACTTCTAAATCTCATAACCCTGCAAAACTATAATATTCACTCTATTTTATTATTTTGGTCTTTATTTTTATTGCCTTGACATCTTTTATTGCCTTGATATTTATGTGTTGTTATCTTGTTATAGTAAAGATAAAAGGTAAAAAAGAATGATAAAAATAAAAATAAGACGTTTTCAATAAATTGGCCTAGTAAAAAATGTCACATTCTCTATGAATACGAGGGAGTATTACTTAACATTAATTAATGAGAATAAATCTATAAATAATGGTACGGTATGTTGGTCTTGCTGATAATTGTTATCTATCATTATATTCGAAACCTAACAGTGGAGAAGGCATCTTACAACGTTGGCGAAGTGCAATAATATAATTTTAATTAAATTTTACAAATAATTATCCTCTGATCTGTTTTTTCTTTTTTTTTCCTGAATCGTGCTGAGTAATGTGAACAATATGGAGATCGTACTTGGCTTATATGTAAATATTTATATGTCATTATAATTAATTTAGACTATCTTTATGCCCTACTTAAAGTGATCTATAATTAAAATTAAAGAGTTTGGGTTTAAATGTATCAATAGGTTGTGGGTCTTAAATGTGTAGAGACTTGTTTTATGACTGAGTTTTATGATGGGCTGAATACTAATCATAAGTTATTGTAATATATTTATACATAGTTGTTATGGTCCTTAGGTTATACATATTTTTTTTCTCCTGACATCTCATTATCAGAGAGAATCAAGAGTGATAATATTAAGGGTCGTCACTTTAGGGAATACGTGTTAATCTATTTCAAGATTATCTACCGTGGTATGAAATCAGGTATTTTTCAATTTTTTCTTTTCAGATTGTTCTTCTAATTGAACATAATCGATTATTTTGTTAGTAATGGTGTTCACCATTATTTTGTCCCATCATGGAGTATATATATATGGATGCATGGCGTCTTTGAATCCTTTAAGTTACTGTACTCTGGCCAGTTTAAATTAATTATCAATAACAAATTTTACCAGAAATATAACCTAGTTAAGCGTTTAGAAAATTTTGTAGATATATTGTAGCTATCACACACACTCCTTTATAGGAGAGTATTGCAAACTTACAAAAACTTAACTTGTAAGAACCTGTGACTTAGCTAACTATAAATTTGTTAGAGTATATAACATATCTTGGGGCCTCAACCATAAGCTTAAGCTTTTGGTTGAGTTGGTTCCTTGTCATGGTATCAGAAGCCAGTGTGACAAGAGGTCACAGGTTCGAATCTCAACCACCCCTCATTTAAAAGTGGAATATTTAGCACCAGGTATGAGGAGGGCCTGTGTTGCATCCACACTTCTAGCCCAAAGGGCTCTCGTGTGAGGGGGCGTGTTAGAGTATATAACATATCTTGGGGCCTCAACCATAAGCTTAAGCTTTTGGTTGAGTTGGTTCCTTGACAAAATTATCTAAACTCTGATATCATGTTAATAAACCAATTCAATTACCAAAATATTTAACTTAAGCTTGAGACTCTAACATCAAATATCTGGACTGGATCACGAGATCGTCAAATTGTAAAAAGTTCGCAAAAAGAAAAATCGTTTAAAAACAAAATTAAACTATGGCATTGAAAAATATGTCATTGATTTATATTTTTAGTGTTATAATTGTTATTTTTATTTTTGAATTTCATTAATTATAAAGTGATTTATTGACACTTTATTTGGCATTTAGTGACATATATAATTTTCATTATAGCCTATAATGACACTTATTTGAAATGCCAGTAAGTCTAATGTATCGAAAAGTTTTAGTATGATTTTTTATTTGCTGCTAAAGGGTTCAATACAATATGTTACTAAAACCATTATATATACAATTAGAAATTTAAAACAATAACATTTAAATGAAACGTTGCTAAATACTGTACTTCATACTGAAACTATACAATATAAAACTTCAAGATGATTAGGTCATCAAATTATAAATGTCCGCAAATTGCGTAATTGTATAAAAACAATGCAACATAAAAATTTAAACAATTGACAATTGTGCTGAATAAGTTTGAATGGGATTGTGGGAGATCTTACCATGTGATCATACAATAACACCTATATTATCCCCACCTCAAATTGCTTGTCATCTATTTGTTTAACACAATATTCCTCCTCAATTCCATCTATAAATACCTCCACATTCATCCAAACATTCCACCATCAAAACATTTAATTAATTCTTTCCTTAATTATATCTTTCAATTTAAACACCCAATAATCAAGCATTATATCTAAAATGGCCACCAAAATCAGCTCATCAGCCGCAGCTCTTTTTCTTGCATTGAACCTTGTTTTGTTCAATGTAGCCTTTTCAACTTACATAATTCCACCCCCAATCGAAACGTGCCCACCAGACACACTTAAGTTAAATGTGTGCGCAGATGTGCTTGATCTTGTGCACCTTCGTGTGGGTTCACGCAAGAAAGAATGTTGTGAGCTTATCGGTAATCTAATCAAGGTAGATGCTGCCGCATGCCTATGCACAGCAATTCATGCAAACGTATTAAATATCGTTAAGCTTAATCTTGACGTTGATCTTTCTCTTCTTGTTAACCAATGTGATTGTCAGCTTCCACCCGGCTTTCAATGTGCTCCTCACCATTAATTATTTTCCAATTTCCATCTTTGATTATACATTATTATATTCCTCAATTTCACTATTTTTATTTTTTTTTTCTTCTTTTTTATTTTTTTGTCATTGTCCTTCAATTTTATATCTTTGAAAATGGGGACGAGTTGCTGAATTGTGTATTGAATGATCACCAATTGATCTGGTTATCATTTGATTTGTGATTTTATTATGAGATTAATTAATAAAACATAACGTTTGCATTGTTTGTTTCTCATTCATATCTTATTAACAGTGTACTTATTTGTTAATCGTATTTTTGCTCTATATAACAAATAAAACGATTTAAAATGAAAAATAGAGATATTATTCACGAACAAAAGAAGTATATCCTAATATTGTAACTTAATGACTTGTACCTACAATCAATTCAAATACTTCCTCCGTTCCATAATACTTGCTACATTTCACTTTTTTACGCAATCCAATGCACAATTTTGATCATTAATATCTTAAATTACACTTATCTAAAAATTATAAAAATTTAATATTATGAAAGTATGCAATTAGACGATTCAAACAAGATCCCACTTGACTATATTTTTACTTACACATTAGTCGCAATATGTAAAATAAGCTTGAATGATGAATAGTGCGCAAAATAGATATGTAGCGAGTATTTGGAACGGAGGAAGTACTATCCAAAATAAAACACGTCAACAATGACTTCTAAATCTCATAACCCTGCAAAAGTATAATATTCACTCTATTTTAAAAAGTTTGTCAATTTTGTATTGAAAAAAATTTATTTAAAATAATTCAATTTTTTATTGAATTTTTCTTACGACAATCTTCATTTTTTATTGATTAAACATGAATAATCAAACCATAAGGAATGTTTGCTAACAATGTACCAAGGTAATCTCATATATATACAACAAGTCATTTTGCATAAAAATAAAATAAAAGGGTAAATAAATAAAATTTATAAAAAAAATTTAAAATTAAAAAAAAAAATCAAGTAAGTTTATTTTTTGAATTTAACTTTTAATTTTTGATATTTTTCATTTTTTACTTTATTTTTATTTCTTTTTAGTAATTAACCTGCAAAAACATGTCACTATTTGTGTAAAAGTGTTTGGGTAAGTGATTTTAAAATTGAAATTATTTATAATTAATAAAAATTGTGATTAATGTAGGAAAAATCAATAAAAAGTTGAATTATTCTAGATTTTTTTTATTTTGGTCTTTATTTTTAAGTATTAAATTATAGAAAGTATCTTATAGTAAAATTCTATACATCAAAATAAAAAGAATTCAACAAGATCTTAAAAAATATATTTTAACGCATATTTCTGAATTGTAAAATGTAATTACTCCCTCCGTTGCTTTTTATTTGTCCACTTTGTATTTTCACGTATTTCAGCACAAATTTAAGCCTCGATATCTCATAGTACAAGTAATAAAAAGTTATAAAAATTATATATTAAAATTCTTTGCATCAAGATGAATCTAAAAAGATTCCCACACGACACGAGTAGATTTTGTCTTGAATATATACTTTAAAAATCAAATATAAATTTCTCTCTCATAAAATGGAAAAACTTAAAGTGGTTAAACAAAAAGGAATGGAGAGTATTATTTTAAATCTTTAATTATAATATTATGTCTTAATTACTTTAATTAGAAGTAGAGTAATCGACTTTTAATTAATAAACGACTGTCAGACTGTGCATGACATGGAAAAATACCTAGCTCTGATAAACGAACAATTGCATGGATACAATTTAATATAATTCTTCTGTGTCAACTCCTCCAGATTATGTATTAAGAAAATAACTAACTAATTTGATGAAAACATTTACTAATAGTGATCAATATTAAGATCAGCGGATTTCTTGAGATACTGTCTTTCTAGAGACGTCTTTCAGGACCAACCAACAAAATATGATGTATTCTTTTACTCTATATTTTATTTTATAGACCGACCTAGATAGAAATGAGTCTCCTAAAAAAACTGTCTCTCATAAGAATTTGTATATTAAAATTGATATTGAAACCATAGTGAGAAGTTATTTATGTTAGATATAGAAGTCATGAGAGAGAGATGTGAAAACCCAAATCAATTGGAGAGAGAAAATTTTTTATAAGATGTTATTTTGATATAGAAAAGATATTAGTCAATAAATTTAACCATTGAAGGAAAAGAATGAAAACCCACTGAGGAAGAAAAATAAGAAGAGATGGAGAAATCAATTATACCACAATAAAATTTGAATTTGCTCAAATATTATTGACAAAAACTAAACAAAAAAAAATATAATGAAATCCCTTAACTGAAGGGATTATACTAGAATAAAATCCTAAGTCCTAACTACCGAAAAAGAATAAAATTCTAACTATAAAATAAATTAGAATAATATTATTCCAACTAATTGAATATATATATGAGATAATATTTACAAGACTAAAGGATAATAAATCATTTAATGCAAGAGTTAACATACTTCCTTTTATTCACAGAAAATGGAACATTTGGTTTTTGTACCAAAATCAAAGAGGGTGGAGGACCACTTTAAAGTCCGTGGAAAAATCCTTTTTTCCATAAAAGGTATTGATTTAGATGTGTTATTGTGTTGTTATATAGTAAAGATAAAAGATAAAAAAGAATGATAAAAATAGAAATAATACATTTTCAATGAATTGATCTAAAAAGAAAATGTCGCATTCTCTATGAATAGGAGAGAATATTACTTAACATTAATGAGAATAAATCTATAAATAATGGTATGTTGGTCATGCTGATAATTGTTATCTATCATTATATTCGAAACCAAACAGTAGAGAAGGCATCTTACAACGTTGGCGAAGTGCAATAATTTAATTAATTAAATTTTACAAATAATTTTAATTAATTAAATTTTACAAATAATTTTAATTAATTAAATTAAACGGTGCTAAGTACGTCTTACTGAAAGTATAGTATATAAAACAAGATGATATAGTCATCAAATTATAAAAAGTCTGCAAATTGCGAAAATGTATAAAAACAATAAACTTGCTACCATCATACAATTGACAATGGTGCTGAGAAAGTTTGAATGGGATCAGTGGCGGACCCAGGAATTTCAAACTGGGGGTACAAAACACGAACGTCATACAGTGGCGGACCCAGGAATTCCAAACGAGGTCTTGCCATCGAATCTCACCTAGCCCTCCCCTCCCATCAACCTACCCCATATTAAAAATAAAAATAAAAATAAAAATAAAAATACTTGCGCTGGGCAGTCTTGTGACACTTGAAGGAATGAACCCTAATCAACTCAAAGTCTCTAGCATCACAAACGATGGGCGAAAATTTTTTCAAATATTCTGACCAACTCATGCAAGTCAATTGTGAAAAATTCAAAGATAATGTTGTCATCTAAAGATTTTTTAAATAAAAATAGAAAAATCAAATGCTGTCGATAACGATAACATTAAAAAAATACATCAATGTTTAAAATTACGATAATTGACTCCGTCGTATTTTCATATTCTGAAAACGACACATAATATCATCATTTGACAAACTTTGTAACAAATCACATTCAAAATAACCAAATGACATCCCCTAAATATGATTGAACAAAGAAAACGGTCGCGATCGCGGATCACGGGAACGAAAAAATACGATTGTCGCGAAACAAATTACGATATTATAATATTTTTAAAATACATTTTTTCATATATCAATTAAAAATTTGACAATATTATAATTAAAAATACCCTAGTTCTAGAAGTCCTTGTTGGTCATTGTCAAATTAGTAGAGTTACTTTATTAAAAAAAAAAAAGTAAGTTTGACATTAACAAAAAAAAAACTAAATCAAAAATGAACAACCTCTTATGGAGGCATTAAAAAATAAAAAATTTAATATAATGAAGTAGGGGTACAGGGCTACAGCACACAGCTGTACTACTAATATAGATTTTCAGAAATTTGCTTACAACACGCAATATCTTTGTTTAAAAGGCCTTCTCTCTCACTAAACATGTAAAATCTTGCTCTTCTTCTGGTTTTCATGGTTTCCCATTCAATCTCGTCGGCGATCTTCAAATCGGCTGTTCCATTGCAATTTCTTTTGCACCATGGTCAAATGCTGTCAATTGACAGCATTGACTAATAGTAGATGATCTTTTTTTTCTGATTTTTTTTTTTCAAACTGGGGGTACAACTGTACCCCCTTGTCTCTTACTGGGTCCGCCCCTGAATGGGATTGTCAATTGTGGGAGATCTTACCATGTGATTATACAAAAACACCTATATCCCCAACTCAAATTACTCTGTCATCTATTTGTTTCACACTATATTCTTCCTCAATTTTATCTATAAATACCTCCACATTCATCCAAACATTCCACCATCAAAACATTAATTTCTTTCCTTAATTATAACTTTCAATTCAAACACCCAATCAATAGCATTATATCTAAAATGGCCACCAAAATGAGCTCATCAGCCGCAGCTCTTTTTCTTGCATTGAACCTTGTTTTGTTCAATGTAGCCTTCTCAACTTACATTATTCCACCCCCGATCAAAACGTGCCCACCAGACACACTCAAGTTAAATGTGTGCGCAGATGTGCTTGATCTGGTGCACCTTCGTGTGGGTTCACCCAAGAAGGAATGTTGTGACCTTATCGGTAATCTAATTAAGGCAGATGCTGCCGCATGTCTTTGCACAGCAATTCATGCAAACGTATTAAACATCGTTAAGCTTAATCTTGACGTTGATCTTTCTCTTCTTGTTAACCAATGTGATTGTCAGCTTCCACCCGGCTTTCAATGTGCTCCTCACCATTAATTATTTTCGATCTTTGATTATTCATTATTTCTCAATTCACTATTTCTATTTATTTTTTTCCTGTCATTGTCCTTTATTTTTATATCTTTGAAAATGAGGACGAGTTGCTGAATTGTGTGTTTGATATGGTTATCAATGGATTTGTGATTTTGTTATCATATTAATAAAATATGGCATTTGTTTGCATATATTGTTTGTTTGTCATTTACATCATTTGCTGTGTTATTATTATTGTATTTTTATCCCTAAATAACAAATAAAATGGCTTAAAATGATAAAATAAAACATTGTGTTTAGGAACAGAAGATATATTCGTTCTTCAAAAAAAAAAAGAAGTATATCCTATCAATGCAACTTCCATAAATAACTTGTAACCACAATCGATTCAAAATAAACCACATCAATTAATACAAAGACTTCTAAATGTCATAATAGCAATTATCTTAATTGCCTAATTACATTATTTTTAATACCTTTTTTTATTATACTTAATGCCTACTTACCATATTCTTAATTAATACCTACTCACAATATCTTAATTGTCTAATTACATTATTTTTAATGCCTACTTATAATTTTTCAAAAAATATATAATGGGCTGTCAAATTGAGATGGTCCCTCAAACTCTCAAAGGATCGTCTCTCACAAGAATTTGTTTTTTCTAATTTATCCAGAATATTCTAATTTTACATTGATTTTGTTACAATAATCTCAACTTTTAATTAAATATGAATAATTTCAATTATAAGGATTGCTTGTATAGCAAGGTAACCTCTTAGCTATTCAATAGTACTTGCTAAAAATATTGTTTTGATGGGTAAAAACGATGTTACATATATATCTTTTTTGGTCTACGTACCCATACAGGAAAATAATTACATGTTCAACCGAATTTCTGAAAGAGTTACTCTTTAACGGTAATCGCGACGTTCGTGTTTTGAAAAAAATATCGTTAAGACGGGTAAAAACGACGTTATTGGAATAATTTGCAAAGGTGATTATGGATGGTCAACGAAAGTCAAAGGTGATCAGTGATGGTTAACGGTCACTTGGCCTAAATGGTGTAGACTTTGATACTTTGAAAGTAATAATTCGCGAAAATCAAATTTTAAAGTTATAGTTTGCAAAAGTCCTAAATTTGAAAACGGTTAGTTTTTAGTCATAGAATTTTATCATATGAAACGGAGAGATAAGTGATTTAAAAGTTGTAGTATGACCGGAACACTTGATCGACGTGAATTAAAAATAGTAAAAATAATCAGTAAGAGATAAAAGGGGTAAGCATATTTAACAATAATCAAACAAATGAGTTAGACAAAATAAGTATGCAGTTGTGCAATTTGCAAATACTAATCGATGAAATATTACTCCCTTCAATTCACTACTAAGTTCCCATTTGGTTTAGCACTTTATCTAGGGCACTTATTCAATCGTTAATATTTCTAATTGTGCATAATTAAAAATTATAAAAAGTTGATATAAATAATCCTTGCATTGAGAAGAATTAAACAAGATTCCACTTGACTATGCGTTAACCTATAAATTTGTTATGAATGGTGTGACTTGAGTACACCAAAATCAAGTGTGACTCTTAGGATGGTATCCTATGGAGTAAGTTAATGGGTAAGTTAAATGTGTGGTTAATATGGTGTTTAAAAGTGATTAAATACAATAAGTTATGAAGATATTTAATCAAGACTTAAACACAAGAATTAAGTGGTTCATGAATGGGATTAATGAAAGAGTCCAAGAGTTGCAAAGCCATCAGAAAAGTCAGAAGTGTGAAACTGATGGGTGCTCGAACGAGCCCATTTGTGCTCGGACGAGTCAGCTGCCTGCACCAAACCAGTAACTTCATTGAAGGTATGCTCGAACGAGCCATAGTGAAGCTCGAACGAGCAAAAAGGAATGTGTTGCTTTGGATGCTGTTTCTTGAACGGTTGATGTGATAGCATTAATCATTTAATTGTCATGCAACTTGCTCTTAGTTATTAGAAGTATGATTTATTCTCATTAAGTGGCATTAGCATTATAAATAGTGAGCATATACTCACTAAATATTTATCCACAAAAAGGATCAAAATAATCCACAAAAATCAAACACATAACCATAGCCAAACACTTAGCCTAATCTCTTCTCTAATTGTAATTTCTCAAATTGTGATAATATAAGAGAGATACTACACCACGGGGGACGTAGCCAATTTTGGGTGAACCTCCTTAAACATTTGTGTCATTTTATTATTGCATTTTTATTCCTACAAACATCGAGTTATAGTTTGCGTAATTTGTAAACACAAGACTTCACATATTTCGATCTTGGTGGTGTTAGTGGTTGAAACTTGTCGTTCGATCGCTAATACGTCATCGTTTTCAAAATTAATAATAAAATACAAATTAAGGGTAAGATATAAATAGCGTCAAAAAACAAATGAGAACTTAGTGGTGAATTGGAAGGAGTATAAACTAAAAAGGTTGAATTTTTAATCAAAAGAGCAAGACATATTTGAGAAATAGAGGAGTGTATCAGTAAAAAAAATTGTAGGGAGGAACATATAGTAGTTATGAGAAAAAATGGGAAAACCCAAGTCAATTTGAGAAAAAGAAAATTTTTTTCAAATTCTTGTGAGAGACGGTCACTTTTAGAGATCATCTCTAATTGGATCAGCCCATAAAAGAAAATGTAGAGTAGGAGTAAAAATAAGCTTTAATGGGTTAGGTCTAAGAAACGTCTCTCTGATAGACGGTCTCTCAAGAAACCGGCTAAATTTTTTATAACATGTTAATTGAACATAGAAAAAATAATTAATCAATGAACTTAAGCGTTCGAGCAAAGAATGGAAACCGACTAAGGAAGACAAATAAGAAGAGATCAAGAAATCAGTTTTAATTTACAATAGAATTTGAATTTGCTCAAATATTATTGACTAAAAGCATAAATATTATAACAAAAAAAATCCCTTGATTGAAGGGATCACAATAGAATAAAAATCCTAACTACCGAATTAAGAAAAATAAAATTCTTACTATAGAAAAAACTAGAATAATATTTGAACTAATTTAATATATTGGTCATGTTGATAATTATTTTGTTTACAATAAATAATAATCATTAAATTCGAAACCAAACATTAGAGAAGGCATCTTACAACGTTGGCGAATTGCAATAATTTTAATTTAAATATACAAACAATTATTTCACCCGGTATTGCTATGATCAATAACAGATCACGAGCTCTTAAAATGTTGACAAATTGCAAATTAAAGTCTACTATATATTATCCTTAGATCTGTTTTTTTTTTTAAATATTCTATATGGCAGAACATATTTTTATGAAACGCGATAGCAATTTATATAACAATTTCACAAAATAGCATTATAATGTTGTACTTAAACTACAGTAACATTGATGCGCTAGAAATGTTAAAATGACCGTCAAATTGTGAAATATCTTATTTTTTGTTTCTTCTTTCCTTAAAGTTACAGTAGAGTTGATAGTTAAGATTTACTACCACTAGCGTTTTATAAAAGTATGTTACTACCATATATACCTAAGATATTTCACAAGTTAACGGGCCTAATAAAACATTTTTTACCCCATTAATATTACTGTAACTTTAAATACAACATTACACAATGCTATTCGGTTGAATTTTTTTATATACCCTATCAAATATTATTGTTACATTACAATGCTATTCATGTTACTTAATGTGAACAAATTTTATATATATGGATGGTATCTTAATTAGAGTCCAAGTTATTGTTACTCTGGCCAGGAACGAACTTTACCATAAACTAAACCCATTTAAAGCTCTAACAAATTTTATGTACGCTATCACACTGAGAGTCCTTCAAACTTTATTAATAAACTAACTTGTAAGGATGAAAGGAAATCTGATATCATGTCAATAAAACTCAATTACCCAAATATTTAACTTAACGTTGAGACTAGCTCGAAAATATATTATCATTTATCATATCAAATATTCAGATCAGATCACAGAGTCGTCAAATTTTAAAAAGTTTGCAAACGGCAAATATCTTTTAAAAATAAAGCTATATAAATGTAAACTACATTTGCTACCATCATGCAATTGACAATGGTCGTCGCTCCTCAAAGTCTGTTTATATTTTTTATAAGTAGGATACAACATAAGTGATGATGATGGATTGACAACCAGTGGCGGATGTGTGTTTGGGCACACGGGGTCACGTGCCTCTAGGCGTTTTTTTTAAAAACAATTCAAAGTAGATTTTTCTATTGGTCAGTGTGAAAATGTAAAATTAATATTAAAGTCTTTTGATCATAAATACTTACTCATTTTAGTTATTTTATCTTATTTATTTATTTTGTCCCATTTTTCTTATGGTATTTCGTATTTAAAATTTTAGCAAGTCTTGTATGAGACCGTGTCACTGTGAGATCGGCCCATATAAGCAGCCCATTAGTAAAAAAAATAAAAATAATGAAATGAAAATTGAATTCCCGCCTGCACGAGAAGTTTTTTTTTAAAATTTTTAGGCTGACCCAATTGAGATCGTTGATAAGTGCAATTATTTGCACTTATCCGTGTTCATTTTACGCTCCTTATTTGTAGTTTTAGTGGGTTTTTAGGTACATTTGTAGTAGTTTGTGTATATTTTGTCTCATGAGGTCGATTCCATGTTTTATATGATTTTTGAGGCAAAATCGAAGTATTTAGGTACATTTCGGAGTTATAAGAGGGTGAAGGCTTGGAGAAATAGCCTAAGACCCCTTGTCACGTGAAGAGACCGAGCCACAAGCTAATCCCGATGAGTAGAAGGCAAAGAAAAGGGTATGAAAGACAAGCAACGAGCCAATATCCAGGATGCACCACTCGTCGCATAATTAAGCATTTTTCAGAGCCATGCCGTAGCCAAGCGACAAGTCGTCGCTACACAAGCGCCGCTCGTCGCCAATTTATGCAATTGTTGGTCATTTTGCCGTAGCTGAGCGACGAGTCGTCGCCTACCAAGCGCCGCTCGTCGCCTTATCCCGCAGCGCCATCAGATTTACTCAGCAGATGAGCGACGATCGTCGCCCTGATAGGCGCCGGTCGTCGCCTTTCGATCCGGGCGTTAATTCCTGACGGTTTTCTTCCAATTTTTTGGAACCACTTTATATAGTGGCAGTTATTTTTCCTGTAAAAGAAGGAGATTTTAGTTTTCCTTTGTAATTTCCTGTAACTTTTTCTTAGAGTTTTTAGTTTTTCATTCAAGCATCCTTTGAAGAACCTTTGTAGAATTCGAATTCCGCACTTTCAGTTTATGCTATATTCTCGTTCTGTAAGTTTCGTTGTTTCATTATCTCTTTTTACATCATTGTTTGTTGTTTGCTATATGTTTTATATGATCATGAGTAGTGAGTAGTTTCTTTATCTAGGGTTAGGGTGAAATCCCTAATTCGAAGCATGGATTGATATTTTATTGATTGATTGTATGCGATTTGAGTTGATGATTGAACCTACGCTTAATGAGTCTTGATTTAAATATCTTTGTTAGCCTTTTCAATAGAACGGAAGTTTGAGAATCGGTTTAACTTAGGATTGAGATATATTTAAGTTAAATTCCTTCTAGTATTAGCCAATAGAACGGAAGTTTGAGGATTAATGCTAGTTGGTCTTAAATCGATATTAGTCAATAGAGTGGAAGCTTGAGACTAATTAGATCACGTTCTCTCATACTTATGGCTCAATTTCATACAATCATGAAATTAATTGAATTCCATGTTAGAATTAGGTGATACCCGACGCCCTAGTGTCTTTCATATTATTGTTATACATCATCTTTATTATTGTTTTAGCTATTTGCATCCTAGAATTAGAACACCATCTCACATTATTTGCTTAAACCTTGTCTTAGCTCGTCATAAACATACAATTCGGGATTATTTAGCCTCCTTGTGTTCGACCCGCACTACGCGTACACCGTGCGCTTGCGGTAAATTAAAATTTGCACATCAATCGTCTCACAGTGAGACGACGTTAATAAAAAACATGCACTATAATAGATCAATTCACTATTTATTTACATCTTGCATATTATTTTTGGAGTATAACTTTTTTCTCTAATTACATTATTTTGAATAAGGTGGAATGAACTTAATAAATAAATTCAAATTGTTATTAATTCAAGTAATGCATATGATTAAGATAGATGTTAATTACTAGCATTTTTTTATTCGAAAACGCTATTTAATTACGAGAAACTTTTTCAAGAATAAAATAACAATTTTGATAAATTTAGTGTGATTCTACTTGTCATTTTTTCAAATTGAAAAATATTAGTTGTTAATTTTATAAATGAAACAACGCTAAAATTTTATCCGTTAGTTGGTGCCCCCCAAGACTACGAACCCTGGATCCGCCACTGTTGACAACGCTACCTGATATGAGTAAGTGTGAATATCTATGATATATCTATCCAGCAATGCATAATGATACAAATCACCTATATACACTACAACAAAGCTAACTTTTGGTGGCACATATTTAGTGACATTGAAAAATATGAAATTAAAAAATCAGAGAGAGCATTAAATATTAGATATATTCGGCTAAAAATATACAATATCAAACAATAAGACAATTGGGTCGTCAAACTATAAAAAGCCCGCAAATTGCGTAATTGTATAAAAACAATGCAACATAAAATCATACAAAAACACCTATATCTCCAACTCAAATTACTCTGTCATCTATTTGTTTAACACTATATTCTTCCTCAATCGCATCTATAAATACCTCCACATTCATCCAAACATTCCACCATCAAATTACACATTTAATTCTTTCTTTAATTATAATTCTCAATTTAAACACCCAATAATCAAGCATTATATCTAAAATGGCCACCAAAATCAGCTCATCATCAGCCGCAGCTCTCTTTCTTGCATTGAACCTTGTTTTGTTCAATGTAGCCTTTTCAACTTACATAATGCCACCCCCAATCGAAACATGCCCACCAGACACACTCAAGTTAAATGTGTGCGCAGATGTGCTTGATCTGGTACACCTTCGTGTGGGTTCACGCAAGAAGGAATGCTGTGACCTTATCGGTAATCTCATTAAGGCAGATGCTGCAGCATGCCTTTGCACGGCAATTCATGCAAACATATTAAACATCGTTAAGCTTAATCTTGACGTTGATCTTTCTGTTCTTGTTAACCAATGTGATTGTCAGCTTCCACCAGGCTTCCAATGTGCTCCTCACCATTAATTATTTTCGATCTAATTTGATTATTCAGATCGAAAAAAATTTACTATTTTATGTTTGTAATTCGTTTTAATGATTTTTTATGTCATTATTGTCCTTCATTTTTATCTCTAACAAAATGAAGGCGAGTTGCTGATTTGTGTCAATCTTATATGTTTGATCGGGTGTTCATTTAATATGTTATTTGTAAGAGATTAATAAAAGATGGTGTTTGTTATGTTTGTCATTCTCATCCTATTTGTGTTATTTCTTATTTGTTCCACTACAAATAAATATTGAAATAGCGATGGAAAAAAGCGACGACAACGTACTGGTCGCCAACAACGACGGATTGGCTACGAGATTTTTATCGCCATTTTTTTTTTAAGATGGCGACGAGAAGGCGACGAACTAAATGATCGCCATGTAGAAAAGGTAAATTTGTTTGTCAAAAAAGTAAAAAAAAAATATCATAATATATAATAATTGACTTTTTAACTGGTTGAAAAATTAGTTTTGTTGGTGAAACAAATGTGACTTGAATCTTTGGATTAATTAGTCATTTAATTAGATGACATTTAAGGAGTGGAAGAATATGGTCTTAAAGGTTAATGTAACAATCTAAGTATACTAGACCTTAAGCATATTTAGTAATGGTAAAGGACACATCACTTTGTGTTTGGTTTATTTGGGAATCATAGTACAATGCTCTATAGAAATATTAAGCTTCACATGTGAAGCCTTTGAAGTGCAAATATTCAAGCCTTGAACTTGGGTATAAGGTGTTGGAGACCGTGCACATACATGGAAGAGGAAAGGCAAGAGACACAAGTCACAGCTAGCTGCTGTGCTGCTGCTCGACTGGCCTGCTCGCCCGAGCTATGGGTCGAGCGGCCCTTCTGCGTGTTTCTGATCGAGCCTACAGCCTACCTACTGCCTTCAGCTGCTGCCCCACACTTTTCCCTTTGCCTATATATGCATGTATATGTTGTATGTTATGAAAAGAGCCAAGCCATGAGCTTGAGCCTCCCAAATATCATCCTTACCATTCTATCTTGTAATTCACTACTCCATAGCTCACACACTCACTATCTCCATTGGTATAATTCCTTCAACTTTGTAATGAGCTTTCAAGCTCTCTATCCTTTAAACACATAATAATACACTAGCCTAGGACGGTGGATGTAGCCTAATTAATGGTGAACCACCTTAAATCTTGGTGTTATTGTTTTTACTTATTTTTATTGCTTTAATTACCTTAATACTTGCATATAAACCATGTCTCATTAGTACACCTTCAAGCCATGGTCGTTAACCTTTCGTGCCACCTTTAGGCCCACGCTTCCGCATTCGTTAGCCTACTCTAACAATTGGTATCAGAGCCAAAGGTTTGGTTGATGATCATTATGGTGTTTTCTCGGTGTTTTGGGTTGTGTTCAACCACCTAAAACGAACAAAGGTTTTGGTGAAACAAAATTCTGTTTTTGGGTAAGTTAAGGTGAAGTAAGTTTTGTTTTGGTGTTTAAAAGGTGTTAGAAGGTGAATGGAAATTTAAAGTGTGAAGAAGCATTTTAAAGACTCAAACTTAAAGTCTCAAGAGAGGTGTTGAGACAAAGTTGGGTGAAAGGAGAAGAGTGAAAGGGTTAGTTGGATTGCTCTTGATGGTCAAAGAGTGTCTCCATTTTAATTACTCTAAATGAGTATGTTGTTCATCCCCCTTATTTGGAGTTGGTAAGAATATTCTTGAAACCTCACCTCAAATTTTTTTTACATTCCACTAAAATGGATATGTTTGTTAAATGGTTCAAGATTTGTTGGGAATTTTGTTTTATACTCTTGATTTGTTATTTGCCATATTTTCTCTTACAAGTTTTTTTTGAGTTAAAATCCTTGCTTTGGTTGAGACAAGTTGTGAAGTGAGTTTTTGGGTGAATCTTGGTTAAAGGTTTTGTCTTTCATCACTATCACACATGTTCTCTATTTTGTTGATTAGCAAAGGTGTACTTGTAAGAAGTAAGACTAATGGATAAAGTCTTTTTTGGGGCAAAATATGAACAAGAGTCATGACTTGGTAATTATTTTTTGGTGACCATATTTTGATGTTTAATTACATGTCTAGGACTAGTTATGCCAAGCTAGTTATGTTTTTGATAAACATGTTGAAAATGCTTATGATAATCATTTTAATGATTTTGTGATGAAGTTGGTTGCTCTTATTTGCTATTTGAGTACAAGGGTGGTTATAATTTGGCTCTAAGGTTCCGGAACCGCTTTATGTCCCCAAATTTGAGATAACATAATGTCCCTTAGTACTTGTATGTTCATGTGGGTTTGATGATACATTGGTGAAGGTGGAGTTATGATGATGGTGACCGGTTCATTATAGAAATCGATGGAACCAATTGTTGTGAAAACATTTTGTTTGGCACCATGCTCATAGTTGTTGGCATTCATGTTTCCACAAACTTAATCCAAGTATCTTGTTTTGTTGAAGAATCACAATTTGAAGCAAATTTGTTGTTTTTGAGCACAAGGTGTCTTCCTTTTGATACAACTTCCGATCAACAAGTTCATGGTGTTCTTGGTTGATTTTGCAAGACTTAGTAAGTCTTTTGGTGTGTACTCTATTAGTGTCTTTCTAAGACATTTGCATATGGTCATCTTGATGCATATGTGTTTGGTGAGTATGCTTTAGTGTCTTTGGCTAAGTGATATTTGGAGTGTTATTGGATTTGTGTTTTATTGAAGGTGATCTTTGTTAGTTGACTCAAGTCAAGGTGGAGATTGAAACAAATGTGACTTGAGTCTTTGGATTAATTAGTCATTTAATTAGATGACATTTAAGGAGTGGAAGAATATGGTCTTAAAGGTTAATGTAACAATCTAAGTATACTAGACCTTAAGCATATTTAGTAATGGTAAAGGACACATCACTTTGTGTTTGGTTTATTTGGGAATCATAGTACAATGCTCTATAGAAAGATTAAGCTTCACATGTGAAGCCTTTGAAGTGCAAATATTCAAGCCTTGAACTTGGGTATAAGGTGTTGGAGACCGTGCACATACATGGAAGAGGAAAGGCAAGAGACACAAGTCACAGCTAGCTGCTGTGCTGCTGCTCGACTGGCCTGCTCGCCCGAGCTATGGGTCGAGCGGCCCTTCTGCGTGTTTCTGATCGAGCCTACAGCCTACCTACTGCCTTCAGCTGCTGCCCCACACTTTTCCCTTTGCCTATATATGCATGTATATGTTGTATGTTATGAAAAGAGCCAAGCCATGAGCTTGAGCCTCCCAAATATCATCCTTACCATTCTATCTTGTAATTCACTACTCCATAGCTCACACACTCACTATCTCCATTGGTATAATTCCTTCAACTTTGTAATGAGCTTTCAAGCTCTCTATCCTTTAAACACATAATAATACACTAGCCTAGGACGGTGGATGTAGCCTAATTAATGGTGAACCACCTTAAATCTTGGTGTTATTGTTTTTACTTATTTTTATTGCTTTAATTACCTTAATACTTGCATATAAACCATGTCTCATTAGTACACCTTCAAGCCATGGTCGTTAACCTTTCGTGCCACCTTTAGGCCCACGCTTCCGCATTCGTTAGCCTACTCTAACAGTTGGTAAAATATAAAGACTAATGGCTTTTAGCTGGTTTGGTCTACTTTTTTTCAACAAACAACCAATAGTCAATACATAATTTTACCAAATATGTATCTCTCTAAAACATTTATGATTTATCAAACACCTTCTAAATCAAAATACATGTAATTTGATGTTCCACTACAATAATCCATGCAACATTATATATATAATTTTGTCCAAGCAAACACATTTTCACCGGAAATGCATATAGCTATTCTCAACTCCCTTTCTGTCATATTGAACATATGTTCCACGGTTTGAATTGTGAAGGCCGAACGAATTTTATCATAAACTAAACCTAGTTAAAGCTTTAACAAAGAAAGGAACTCTGATATCATATCAAAAAAACTTAATTACCCAAATATTTAACTTAACGTTGAGACTAGCTCAAAAATATATTATCATTTATCATATCAAATATTCAGACTAGATCATAGGGTCGTCAAATTTTGAAAAGTTTGCAAACTGCAAATTTTTTTTAAAAATAAAGATATATAAATGTAAACTACATTTGCTACCATCATGCAATTAATAATGGCCGCTCCTCAAAGCCCGTTTATACTTTCTATAAGTGGGATACACCAGAAGTGATGATGATAGATTGACAACGCTAGCTGATATGAGAAAGTGTGAATATCGATGATCTATCAAGCAATGCATGATACAAATCACCTATATACACTACAACAAAGCTAACTTTTGGTGGCACATATTTAGTGACATTAAAAAATATGGCATTAATAATATTTTTAGAATTATCATCATCATCATCATCCTACCCAGTATATCCCGCTCATAGAAAACTATGGGCAGGGTCTGGGGAGGAAAGGACGGCGGCAACTCATACCCGTGAAGGAGAGCACGGCCAAAAGGAGTCCCCCAGCTCCGAGATGATTGTTAGTTTTTATTTTCATTTTATTGTAACGTGATTATCAATGACATTTAGTGACATTGTAATTTTCACAAAAGCCTATAGTGGATTCAATGTAGCTGAAAGTTTTAGTATGACTTTTTGTTTGCTGATAAAAGGTTCTAATGAATATCATTAAAACCATTATATATACCACTAGGAATTTAGAATAGCGATATTTATATTAAATGTTACACCCTCCGTTCCTTAAAGAAGTTCTCACTTTCCATTTTGGGGTGTTTCATTTGTTATTCCTATAAAAAATCTTTCCATTTATATCTCATATTTTGGACAAAGATAACCTTGTTCATCTTTATTTTGATATTTAAATAATATTTATAGTCCCCACATATATTCCACTAACTTAATTTTAACATTTTTAAATTTCATATTATACGGTCTCTGCATGTTTATAACAAACTTTATAAAAACATATTTATAATAAAATATATTTCAGATTATCATGTTTCCAAAGCAAAAACAACAATAAAGTACATGATTTTTGGAGAATGAGACATCTTGTTACTCCTTTGATGTACCTTAACTTTTCTTTATCTTCTTTTTTATAATATGTTGCTTTATTTCCAAAAAAAAAAAAAAGTAATAAGATTCTTTCTTATATATAGCCCTTAGGGCTGTATATATCATTCTCCAATTTTTTAGTTGTGGTCCCCATATTTTTTTAACTAACTAATTTCAATATTTTTTAATATTTGCGGTTCCTACTTATCATCTATCAAATTTATTATTTAATAAAATAATATCTCCACTATCTTAAAAAAATTTATGTTTTTTTATTCCCGTGAACAATCATGACGATAACTTCATTAAAAAACGGAGAGAGTATTAGATATATCCTACTAAAAATATACAATATCAAACAACAAGATAATTGGGTCGTCAAACTATAAAAAGCCCGCAAATTGCGTAATTGTATAAAAACAATGCAACATAAAAAAAAAAAAAATAAAAATAAAAAAAAAAAAAAAACAATACTTGCTACCATCATGCAATTGACAATGGTGCTGAGAAAGTTTGAATGGGATTATGGGAAATCTTACCATGCATCATCATACAAAATAACAAAAACACCTATATATTATCTCCAACTCAAATTACTCTGTCATCTATTTGTTTAACACAATATTCCTCCCCAATTCCATCTATAAATACCTCCACATTCATCCAGACATTCCACCATTAAAACATTATTCTTTCCTTAATTATAACTTTCAATTTAAACACCCAATCAAGCATTATATCTAAAATGGCCACCAAAATAAGCTCATCAGCGGCAGCTCTTTTTCTTGCATTGAATCTTGTTTTGTTCAATGTGGCCTTTTCAACTTACGTAATTCCACCCCCGATCGAAACGTGCCCACCAGACACACTCAAGTTAAATGTGTGCGCAGATGTGCTTGATTTGGTGCACCTTCGTGTGGGTTCACGCAAGAAGGAATGTTGTGACCTTATCGGTAATCTCATTAAGGCAGATGCTGCAGCATGCCTTTGCACGGCAATTCATGCAAACGTATTAAACATCGTTAAGCTTAATCTTGACGTTGATCTTTCTCTTCTTGTTAACCAATGTGATTGTCAGCTTCCACCAGGCTTCCAATGTGCTCCTCACCATTAATTATTTTCGATCTAATTTGATTATTCAGATCGAAAAAAATTTACTATTTTATGTTTGTAATTCGTTTTAATGATTTTTTATGTCATTATTGTCCTTCATTTTTATCTCTAACAAAATGAAGGCGAGTTGCTGATTTGTGTCAATCTTATATGTTTGATCGGGTGTTCATTTAATATGTTATTTGTAAGAGATTAATAAAAGATGGTGTTTGTTATGTTTGTCATTCTCATCCTATTTGTGTTATTTCTTATTTGTTCCACTACAAATAAATATTGAAATAGCGATGGAAAAAAGCGACGACAACGTACTGGTAGCCAACAACGACGGATTGGCTACGAAATTTTTATCGCCATTTTTATTTTTTAAGATGGCGACGAGAAGGCGACGAACTAAATGATCGCCATGTAGAAAAGGCGAATTGGTTTGTCAAAAAAGTAAAAAAAAAATATCATAATATATAATAATTGACTTTTTAACTGGTTGAAAAATTAGTTTTGTTGGTAAAATATAAAGACTAATGGCTTTTAGCTGGTTGGTCCACTTTTTTTCAACTAACAAGCAATGGTCAATACATAATTTTACCAAATATGTATCTCTCTAAAACATTTATGATTTATCAAACACCATCTAAATCAAAATAAATGTAATTTGATGCTCCACTATAATAATCCATGCAACATATATAATTTTGTCCAAGCAAACACATTTTCACTGGAAATGCATATAGCTATTCTCAACTCCCTTTCTGTCATAATGAACATATGTATTGAGAAATTCTTACATATATTAGAAATTTAAATACACAAATTTCTTGCTATAGACGGTCTATAGCATAGACAGGTGTAATGAGTCAGCCCATTTTTACACTTTTCAAAAATAACAACTGAAATTTCATTGAGCTGGTTGCTGAGAGTGCCGTCTATGCCATAGACGGTCTCTCAGCAGATCTTCTGATTTAAATATTCAAACTTTATATAAAAAGGAGAGGGTAAAGATTAAATTGCACCACACACAATAATGTCATGTGACAAAATTAAACCCAATTCATAGCTTGTTAAATTTATACATATTGATTCATCAAATTCCTACATTATTTTCTTGAGAAATCTCATGGCTTACAATTAGGGGGCCCACCTATAAACATATGATTTCCTAAACCAGGATCAGAATATCCAATATAAGAAACTTTAAAACAGTCCGGTTTGGTATTATATTCTTTAAGTTTGTTCTGGTCCGGTTCAATTATTTTCCCGGAAATCTCAACCATTTTCATGTCACTTATATAACAACTTTTTTGGTAACCTTCATTAGGGAAATGACCACTTCCTAATGCTGGATAAGACTCATTTGGTGGTGTGTTAACTTGGCCTCCCCATCCACCTCTACTTCCTCCTTTAACTAAGGTTGTAAAAAGCTCTTTGGGATAGTATCCCACTTTTTCTGTTCCAAACGTGACCCACCAATTTCCCGTTGAATGATCCTACATGATCAAAGCATCATAAAAAAAATAGATATAAAGTTAATTAGTACTTCCTCTGTTCTGAAATACTCGCTAGATTATCGTTTTTTTTTTTTGAAAATTAGGAATATATTTATCATGGATAAAATCACTGTAACTAGGTAGCCCCAGCACCGCCGGCATAAAAAACCTCGCGAGGGGAAAAAGCCATTGGAGACCGGGGACCAGGCCACTGGCCACTCAATACAAATAGGCGCATAGGAGTGGTCTATGCATTACATCATCAAAATTAGAAACTCCTTACACACCAAAATAAAGCCTACCACCTTACACACCCATGAAACTAAAGAAAATATACCACCATACAAGCACCATACACACCAAAAAGACAAAATGTACAATGGATTAAAACAACATAGCTCCGGGTTGTAAAATGATGTCTCTACTCGCTAGATTATCGTTATTGGATCTATTCATATATTGTTCAATCTTATTTTATATATTGTGCTAATGTGATATTGTTTTAATTTTATAATCAAGTATTTTCTTAATATTAACTTTTTAATTTTTTATAATATTCAAATGTGTATAATTTAATTTACAAATAATCAAAATAACATATTGAATTGCGTAAAAAGTCATATGTAGTAGATTAGTTGAACGGAGAAAGTATGTTATCTCAATATGATAACTTAAAAAATTATTTTTGTGTGATATATGGCATTTACAATTTAATTATAGGCTTCTTCGAACGTAAAGTAAATGTGGAGTAGCCTCTATACGTATCTAGGTAGCTATATAATAGCGTATAGCGATTGGTAATTAACTAATTATAATTGTATAATACTCCAATAATAATTGTATTGTTAGAAATTTAACCGGTGTCGTGTTAATTATTATTTTCAATTTTAAAAGTATATTTGTTTACAAAATTTTAAAACACTTTTATTCATTTTGAAACATTTTAAGTTATTGTGTAACATCACTAGTTACAAGATAAACTGTTACTTTTTCATATTTTTTAAAAGTTCAACCTTTTACCTTTGTTTTCTTTTATAGATACCGGTGACCGAAAAATTAATCATTTTTAAAAAGAAAACAAGCAAAATGTCGGATTTTTAAAAAAGAACAAGCAAAAGGTCGGATTTTTAAAAGTAAATTTTCCTATATCTCTTTTTTTTTTAAATTCGATATTAACCAGTTGTTTAGGTAAGTTAAGGAGGTATAAACTATAAAAGAAACCGGAGGCAAAAGGTCGGATTTATAAAAAATAATCGAAATGTGAGATTTTTAAAAAAGAACAAGCAAAAAGTCGAATTTTTAAAAGTAAATTTTCCTTATTTTAAAGCAATATTTTAGCTTTATTAAATCACTAACATCAATATCGAACCCGCTCAATATTTTTTCTTTTCATTGAAAAAAAAATAATGCAAGATAGATATTGGGTTACCTGAGCTAAGTCAAGTACAATGTCATGTTGGGGTCCATCATAAGTAGAAACATCTTGTATTC
This sequence comes from Amaranthus palmeri, assembly GCA_019776075.1. Classification (NCBI taxonomy): domain Eukaryota; kingdom Viridiplantae; phylum Streptophyta; class Magnoliopsida; order Caryophyllales; family Amaranthaceae; genus Amaranthus; species Amaranthus palmeri. The sequence goes on along the minus strand of JAAKBH010000029.1, from coordinate 954,950 downwards.
TCATGCCAAGAGTTATTTTCCGACTAACTTGTACAAATCCTGGACATCGTACGTCAATGCAACCAGAAGTCTTTTCACTGTCTTTCTGCATTATAAATTTTTTTATTAAATATGAAGATTCAAACACTATTAGAAACACTAGCTATAATTAAATTTAAGTACTACATATATATTTTGTTATTGTTAATATATTAGTTTATTAAACATAACTTGATTGCTTTTTATGAATGTTTTAACGAGTGGTCTTACCGTCCAAAACCCAAATAGTCTCGTATAGTTTTGCGTATAATCATATGTATTCACCTGAAATAAATAAATTTCAACAAAAAAGAGAATGTGAATTAGCAACTGAGCTCAAGAAAAAAAAAACAACTTATTATCCTACGCTATTAAAGGGTCAGATATTGAAAAATGACGACTCACATGTGATAATTTACATCTATAATTAGTAGAAAGGTTGACTAACATAAAAACTTAATTCATTACTCGTCATACTAACAATTAATTTTAAGATGAAAACTTATCGGATTTGTATATATATGCAGTGAACTCTTCTCTTATATATTGCTGACATGTAAATAAATGCATATAAGTTAGTCTCAAAAAATTAAACTACTACCTTCTATTCCACCTAAATGTCCCATTTAATTTTTTGGCACTATTTACTTATCACTTTTAATCTGTATTTTACTCTTAATCTATAATTAAAAACATAATCATGTGGGATCTTGTTTGATTCATCTCAATATAAGGATTATTAATATCAAATTTTTATAATTTTTTTTGAATATAAATTTTTATAATTTTTAATTAAGAATAATTTGATATACTAATGATTAAAATATTATCTCGACAGATGTGAAAAAACTAATGAGATATTTAAACTGAATAGGAGTAACTATAAATTTTGACAATAGCATAATGTGTTTATCTAGAGACAAATAATAAAGGTCTTAAAAAGGACTTACAGCCCAACCGACAGACACAATGTTGCTAACAGATCCATCTTGACTAGCAGCATAAATATAAGCCGCACTAAATTGCTTCATTTGTGTATTTGGTTGCCATACATTTAATCTTCCATGAATTTCCGAAATGTTTGCGGCCACTAGAAGAGCTGCGATCTTCACAATAATGAACAAATACGTATTAGCTTTTCTACTTCTACCGTTGCCATTTACCAATCGCCGTTAACTAACACGAATCTATATATTTTCTCCGTTTTAAAATGTTCAGCAAATTTTGTATGAGATAAGAAATCAATTTTTTTACTTAAAATGTTTGGGCTGATATAATTAAGGTCGTCGTTTTACAGTGAATCGACTTTAATAAAAAAATTAGTTGTGAAATATTAGTTATATATGATTTTTTTTGGCATTTTCAATATCTATAAATAATACACATTAAAAACTATATATCAAAATTTTTATATATTGAGATGAATGTAACAAAATCTCAGATGAATATTTTTTAACTTTTACTATATCATAAAAAATCGTTATATGAAATAGCTAGGCCGGTGAGTATAAATTAATTTCGAGATCAATACTTTTACTCCGTAAAGGTACATACTTGGCTATTGGTTGTCTAACACTTACATACTCTAACACACATAAAACTAAATTTTTCGTAAAATTTCATTATCAATTTTGAATTATTTAAAATTTTTGTTAAATTCAACCATAATTTTTTTTTTTGAGTTCAACCATAATTAATGACAATTAAAGCGTGTGTGTTCATTCGTAAAATTATAATATTTAAAACATTGGTTCAATTCTTTAAAAAAATTAATTTTACTAAAACTTTTTTTTTTCAAAAAAGTACCTAATAAATTTTTTTTTTTCAAAAAAGTACCTAATAAAAAAAATTTTTCCAAAAAATACCTAACAAAAATTTTTTTTTTCAAAAGAGTACCAACTAACGGCTGGGGTTAACTTTTCCGTTATCTTTTTATTGCCCATTTTTAAAAAGTACCTAATAAAAATTTTCTTTTCAAAAAAGTACCTAATAAAAAATTTCTTTTCAAAAAAGTACCAAGAACACAACATAATTATCCAATACAAACACAACATGATATATAATCTAAGAACATCATCACACATCATCCAATACAAACACAACATAAGAACATCATCCAACACAAACCTAGAACAAGTAACGGTTGGTGTTAAGTTGACCGTTTATTAAAAAAAATTTTATTAGGTACTTTTTGACACTTTTTAATATTGCTCTAGGTTTGTGTTGGATGATGTTCTTTTTTTTTTGTATTGGATGATGTGTGATGATGTTCTTAGAGTTATATATCATGTTGTGTTTGTATTGGATAATTATATTGTGTTCTTGGTACTTTTTTAAAAAGAAATTTTTTATTAGGTACTTTTTTGAAAAGAAAATTTTTATTAGGTACCTTTTAAAAATGGGCAATAAAAAGATAACGGAAAAGTTAACCCCAACCGCTAGTTGGTACTCTTTTGAAAAAATAAATTTTTATTAGGTATTTTTTGGAAAAAGTTTTTTTATTAGGTACTTTTTTTTAAAAAAATTTTTTATTAGGTACTTTTTGACACTTTTTCCTTTTTAATATAAAGTAGGCTGAAAAAAAGTCAAAGAAGAGAGTTAAGGAGAATAACGAAAAGTCGAAAATCGAACTCAAATCCTTATTGAAAAAAGTGACAAGACTTGGCCCGATTCTCAAAATTTTCACTCTAAATTAAATAGTTGAAATACTCAAGGTTACGTTATTGATCACTTACTTGTTCTAGTTCTTCCTCTCCATCCATGACAAAGGATTTTGCATGTAACAATTCTTTCTTTGGAACCCTTTTAATGAGAACACTTCCTAAAGGACACTCAATATTATTTGGTATAACTTGTGTTATCTTTTTTTCTGCATTGTTTACAAGCTTTGTAAGGTTTACCGAAGGTTCCATCTGCAAAAAAAAATTACAAAATATATATTATGAATTCTATTAGAAAAAATGAATTTAGAGCATTAAATATTGTACTAATTAATTTTACCTGTATAGAATGATGTCTCAGAAGAGGATGATCAAAAGCAGGTTGCTTATAAATTTCCACACAGTCGAATATATCACCGTAATTTGTCTATTAAAAAATTATATTATTTCATGTAAGTAAATTGAATAAGCAAATTAAAGTTGTTAAAATAGGAATTGATCTAAAGAGGTGAATCTTAGGATCTAAGATTTACATATAAACTTTTTTTTGAAGAACACTTGTAGCAATATAAACTTAAATATATTAAAACATTTAACAAAGAAATTTATTTTAAAAAAAATTATGGTTATAAAATATTTTAATATATGTATGTTTTGTAAAAAAATTAATGAAAAATAAATAAGAAAATTAATAATAAAAAGCTTTACTGAATCTGATTGTAGGTTCGTCTCAAAAATTAATTCAATTAAAATCATAAGGCTCTACCAATGTTATGATTTTACCAATGATTCATAGGCTTATATGATAAAATCTCAAAAAAAATATAAGTGATGATCTATACCTTAAAAACTTTTGTATTTTTCATTGGTTGTGTTTGTAAATATTTCATTTTAAATTATAAACTTCAATTATAAAATCATAAATGATATGAATTTGAGAATAACAAAGTTTGAAAAGTAATCCTCAAATTCTGACTTTAACCATTTTACAACAACGTAATTATGAAATTGACTGAAATCATGAATACGCGTATGAGAAAATTTTAAATTTTCAAATGAAATCAAAATTTTCAAATTCATTTAAATTATCTCGGAGATAAATATATGTACCTGAAAGCTCATGACAACGGATTTATTATTAATGGATTTTGCTAGCATTCTTTCTTGATGAGTAGGTGACATTAATCTTAAGCATTGCACTGGATTTGTAGCTAAGAAAACCAAAATGAGTGCCATTAGATTTAGCTCTATAACCTTTCTTTTGTATTCCATATTTTGTGTTGATTATGTTACAAAACTTATGTTATGTTGTTGAGGCTAATGGTTCATGTGTGTATATATAGGAGAACCTCTTGTGTGGACTTGGTCCACACTAAAATAGTATGGACCAAGTTTTAAAACTCCTATTCCTACTCTCTTCACTCTTCATTACATACTCTAAAGTGAATGGAAAAAGCTTTTTGAAAAAAAAATTAATTTTTTTTAATTTTTAAATTTTAATTTTTTATTTTTTAATTTTAATTTTTAAAATTTTTAATTTGTTTTGTTTTTTTGTTTTTTTTTTAAATTTTAAATTTTAACTTTTTTAAAATTTTTTTAATTATTTTTAGTTTTTTAAAATTTTTATATTTTTGATTTTTAAAATTTTTATTTTTAATTTTTTAAAATTTGATTTTAATTTTTAATTTTAAATTTTAAATTTTAAATTTTTTTATTGTTTTAATTTTTTAAAAAGATGAAGTGTGAGAGTATAAGAGTAGAGTGAAATAAAATCGGAGTGTGGAGTGAAAGAGTGGGGAGGGAGTGAAGTGGAGTAGGCTGAAGTTGAGTGTAAGACTTGGTCCACACTAATATAAGTGTGGACCAAATCCATACTAGACTTTTTCGTATATATAGCCAAAGACCATTTCTCTTCATGATTTCTTTCCTTTTTCACATTTAAATGGAAACTAATTAATGTGATGTTATTTAATTTTCTTTGGAATTGTATTCTTTATTTGCATATATATTACCAAAAATCATCACATTTTTGTTGATGCAATTCATACTTTTTCCTTTATAATTCATGACTAATGTGTATGGATTCTGTTCATACTAATTAATTAACTATCTTCCAAAACTATCACGTGGTAGATCTTATTTTAGGTGTTTTTTTTACTGAAACTCGTTTGGATTGAGTGTGAATACTTAAAGGGGTAAAAAAGTCAAACTAATGGAACAAAAGTAATTAGAAAATATGCAAATAAAGTAATTGAAATAATTGTAAAAGAAGAATGGGAGTAAACTAAAAAAAGATGAATAAAAAAGGAGGATGATTTCCCTCCCATACCCTCTCTTAGGATAAATTTATATCTAAAAATTAGGAAACTAATTGTTATTTTATCCCTTTTTGCTAACAATTAATTTCCTCAAATTATTTATTTAACTAACTTTATTTTCCCACTTTGACCTCAACTTATCTTAAATATTTTCTCTCAATCCGAGTTTGCCCTTACTATTATTGTGTGTTTCTGTTTATCACATATTTTGTACATTACACATATTAATAAGGTACATCTTCTTTTCAGATTATCTTAGTACTAGTTAATTATATCTATGATGCAAACGCATGCTGAATTATTTACTAAATATCGTAAATTATACCGATAAGGTGTACCTTTTTTTCAAGAGAACCCATTTGCTAAAAATTCCGTTGTAAACAATTATTTACTCGTTTGACCAACTTGGTTGCTCGTTCAGAGGAACTCACTTTTTTTCACGTCTGGTTCTTATGTAAACAGTTGATGCAAATTAATACTCAACGTTAACTATTACGTTCAACGTGTGGTTGTTTGAAAGGAAATTGTGTTCAAATTAATGTGGTTTTTGAAAAATAGATTACTTCCTCTATCCTAATGCAAAGAGAAAGTTAATATTTCTTAAGAAAAAGGTGAATAATGGTAATAAATAAAGAGAGAGAGAGAATGAATTGTATGGATGTAAATAGACATTTATACGATACTCAAAGTAGGCATTAAAAATACAATAAATAAGCATTAAGAATTTCTTTAATGAAATGGGTTTAAGATACATCTCGTAAAACAGTAAGTCTCATGGGAGACGGTCTATTCTATAGACAGAATCCATAAAGCCCAGCCCAAAATATAACATAATATATTTGGGGTTATAATAAATTATTTGGGGTTATAATAACTTATATTTGGGGTTATAGAATAGTATATTCGAGGTTATAATACCTTACATTTAAAATTAAAACATAATATAATTGATATTATAATAAAAAAAATCAGTTAAGGGAAATGGGCTGGCCCAATTTTGTGGTCTATCCTATAGACCGTCTCTTGTGAGATTTTGTGCTCGTAAAAAGATGATTTCTCAAAGAGTAGCTGTTAATTAATTCTTCCTTAGTTAGGCCCAAAGCAATATGAAATAATCCATTGCCGAAGCCCGCCCAATTAACCGCTTGGCCCATGCAAGAAAAAAAAATTGTCCTACATCGGCGAAAACTGTGTGGAAAAAAACTAATTCGTGCAAGAACTTTGCACCTAGAGACCATGGGATTTGGGGGAAAAAGTATCACAAAAATTTGGATGAGATCGTCTCACTTATAAGATGTATTTTTCAATTGTTTATATTTAAAACTTGATAGTTTTAAGTCATAAAATTTAACAGTTTTAAGATTTAAAATTTTAATTTAAATACTTAAAAAACTAATTTTAAGACTAAACAAACAATTGCAGGACACTAAGTTTTCATTTCAACTTTAATATAGGATGACTCAAACATTAAAGTTGATATTAGTTAAAAACTTTGAAATTGACTTTTAATTCTTAAAATTGAATTTTTAAGTATTGAAATGTCCTTTTAAGTCTTAAAATTAGTATGTAAAAATATTTTTAAAAAATTATTGGACCTAAGTTTGTTACATGGCTAAGGCCATCCACAGGAGAGTAGCTAAAAAACTATATTAAATTGAGCAAAAACAAGATAAAAGAATTGGTATAAAGCATTACATTAAATACACAAAAATTCTTATATGGGACGATCTCACTGTGAGTTATACCACATATTTGGGTGAGACAGTCTCATACAAGATGGGTTGTTAAATATGTTACAACAAATTTAGTATCAGATCGGACTCATATAAGTAGTCATTTTCTCAAAGTTATGACTTTAAAAATGTAAAATGTATAACTTTAAAACTATAAATGATCATTTTCATAACCAAAAGTTATTCAAGCCGCTAGTTTAAAAACACTAATCTTATTAGATGATTTGACTTCTTAATTATTTATTATCTATATGTATTAAAATAAACTAAACTTTAAGTTTCTCTACAAAAATTTAGCACAATGTTAAATTAGTACCCTCACGTTCACAATAAAATATCTCCACATTATTTTGAATATGTAAAGAGTTTTTTTTTTTATGATATATATTTCTTATGAGAGGTATAAAAGTTGTAAAATGTCGGTGAATAACAAATCTAGAAAAGAATGTTACATGGCCTGCAAAAGACTGATGAAAATCGGTATCTGATTTAGCCAAAATTATTTTTAAAAATAAATTTTTTTTTATTAAAAAATTTCCAACGGAGAGATTAAAATAAGACCTCATAGAATTAAAGTGCATGAAAGGTATAAAAATATTTGTTTAGTTCACCTGATTTTTACTGATTTAACTGGTTTTTTACTGATTGAAATTGACTTTTACAACTGTTTTTATTATTTTTATTTAATTTTTAATAATTATAACTGATTTTTATTTAAAAATTACAATTGATGTGTATTGATTAAAACTGTTAAATAACTATTTCATTTGAACATTTGCAAAATTCAAGATATAAATTATTATTACTTCTCCGTTTCAGTTTACTTGTCCCATTTTCTTTTTTGGCATTTTCATACTACTTGTCCCATTTTCTTTTTTGGCTAACCTTTTCTTACCTAAATACCCCACTTTTCCAATTCTCATTAATTCACTACCACCTTTACAATTAATTTAATCAATTAAAATACCCAACTACCACCTTTTTAATGGACCCCACTCAACCCTTAAAATCCGTGAAAAGTCAAATGGGACTAGTCAACTGAAATGGAGGGAGCATAATTTATAAGAAAGATAGTATCATGTAAAACAATATGAATCATCATCATCATATTCAGTGTATTCCGTTCATAAATCATAGATAAAATAAAGGTCAGGATTTGAGAAAGGAAGATAGACGGCAGGTCAGCAATGCGGTCAAAATGTGAAACAATTTGAATCTATTATCAACTTTGTTGGCGCTGAAATATCTATCAACTTGCGAACGACATTTTGAAGGACAATATCCAGGTAATCAAATTTGTACATACATTGTTAGTTGGCTTCAAGGCAAATGGTACCAACTTTGGGTCCATTGCCTACAATATGGATTCAAAGGGACCCTAATTAAAGAGGGCCTTTGATTTTGGTCACAAAATACTTATGTTACATCTAGAAGTAGACTATATTGGACTATTTGTAGATTTAATTTGCATTGATATGGATCACTAATCTTTTCATTATTATAAATCTTTGCTTGTAGATTTTTTTGAATTATAGGATAGGCTGATAGAAATAAATAATTAAGTGAGATTTAATCTAAGATCTTACCTGGAAAAATAATACTTATAAAGAATTTATATCCTAATATTGTAAAATAGTTATGTTGAATGAAAAAGAATAATAATGAAAAATATAGAAGTAAAAGAAAAATTTAATTAAATAAGTTATAATGAACTTAAACTGAATAGAAGAGAATATAATATAATAATAAACTAAGCTCAACAAAATTGAATTAAATTTAAAATAAAACTAAATTGAAGTGAGCACACTTTTAAGACATTTCTTTTACCTTCCCCTTCAAGTCATTAGCGTGATCTTCATCTTACCAACTTAAAAAAAAGAGCGTGACTTGAATGAAAGGAACATGTGTAATCTACATTTTTTCAGATCATGTGCAACTTACATGAAAATATGACTATGTTAAAATTGTTATTGTATCAGTTTTATAATAAGATAAGATTGAATCATACAAAACTAAAAAAGTGTAGAAGAAATTCAAATTAGATGAGCGTGCGTGTGATGAGCTTGTCCAAGCAAATGATCAAGCAAGGGGGTATGGTGAGCAAGTAGATTAAATATGAATTGGCTCGATGCTTGAACGAGCTATCAATAGCTAAGATGACCCTTTATGTGCAAGAAATCTACTATGATATACATCGAGACTTGTCACTCAGACAAGCACGACAAACGACACTTAAATATTAGCGGATGTACTATGTAACTATGGGTAGCATAGGCTACCCATGATTAGGTGACTTAATTATTGGTTGCAAACATTGAAATCTACTCGCGCTCATTAGCGTAATAGAGCGCACAAACGAGCATCTTGGATTAGTACCGAATTAAGCAATAAGTCCATGCATGCAAGCCTATTGATGGCTCAAACATAGTATATTGCTCAATGAGCTTTAGCACATGCACAAATCTTTGTAATAGTAAACATATAAAGAGAGTATCATTGTATTACTAATTTACTATACAAGTCAAATATGAATAATCTTGTGTTATAATATATAGTTTATTGGAAAATTTACTTTTAAAAATTCGACCTTTTGCTTGTTCTCTTTTAAAAATTCCACATTTTGATTTTTTTTTTAAAAATCCGACATTTTGCCTTCGTCTTCTTTTATAGTACATACCTCTCTAACTTACCTGAACAACCGGTTAATTTTAAGTTTTTTAAAAATCTGATATTTTGTTTGTTCTCTTTAAAAAAATCTCACCTTTTGCTTGTTCTCTTTTAAATATCCGACTTTTTGCTTGTTTTTTTTAAAAATGATGAATTTTCAAATTTATTCGGTCACTGGTAAAAATGTTCTATAAAAGAAAATCGAGACAAAAGGTCGGATTTTTAAAAAATAATTGAAATGTGAGATTTTAAAAAGAAACAAGCAAAGAGTGGAATTTTTAAAAGTAAATTTTCCTAGTTTATTTGTTATCTATACTTCATTATACCTAGTTTTTTGAAATCGTTGTAATAGTATCTTAATTTTAATTTTCAAATCGTCCATTTTGGTTCATCAATTTGTTTGCTTTTGCTTCATTTTGATCTATTTTATTATTGGCATTTCTTATATATTTCACATTTATTCTTAACATTTTCCCACGTATGGTCAATCTTTTGAACTCTCTTTTGTACTACTCCATATTTGCACTTTATCATCCTCTTTCTCGTTTCTCATGCAAATAAATTTTTTTTACATAATAGTGTTTGAGAAATGAGAAGCAATTGATAGCTAGTAGTTGACTAACTGATAGTTAATTAAAATGGTTTATCGTTAGTTTTATTAATTGGTTTGACCAAATAATTACAAATCTGTTGTTAAGAAAAGCTTATTCAAAAATAGTTTATTGATAATAGTGATAATAAACTGTTTCAAACAAATAATTTACCAAACATTAAAATTAGATGGTTTAACCACCTAACTCTCTATTTGTGCCAAAATAAGCAAAAATAATCCAGTAAGCTATTTAACTAAACAAAAAACTCCAAAATCATATCTAGGGGCAATTGATAAAAACCCAAAATGTACAAATTCAAAAAGTAATAACAAATAAACAATAGTAATTATACCATAATATTTCTTTTATTAGTTTACACAATTAAGCTTTAAAAATTAAAGAAAATAAAAAAAATAATCATAGAAAAAACTCTATTTACAACTTACAGATAAGGCCAAATTTTTACACCCCTTTCACCTTTTATCCCACCATTTAAATTTAAAGTTCCAATTTTATCAGATGTCTCCGAAGAGACTAAATTTAAAGTTTTAACCTAGTACTTTCTTCTATGCACAAACTGTGATTAACCTTATCAAAATATCTTCACGTGCGGTCAACACCCAACAGTCAACGCTATTAACTCCGTTGACCCTTTATTCAAAAGTCAACCCCCAAAAGTAAACTTATTCCACCCCTTCATTTACACCAGCGCACATTAGTTCTGGTTAAGACTATTCCACAAAGTTGCGCACTTCCTACGAGCAAACCCCACCCGACGTTCCTCCAAATCATAAACCACCTCAAACCCCTGTTGTTGATAATTCCCAAGTGTCGCACCGGGCCCACTCTCACTCTCCGCATCATCTCCACCGTCCATCATCATAAAACACCCAACTTTCTTCCCTTTTTTGATCTCATCTCCACCGTCCAAAAACTCATAAAAATAATTCCTCCTAGGAAGAACCACACTAGATTTATTATTATTATTCCCTCCAAAATGTAACACCAAATTTGGCACAACCATCCCCAAACTCCCTTTCCCACCATGCAACCTATAACACGGACTCAACCCGGTTGTTGACTCAGTCTCCATATCTCGCTTAAACACCTTCCCAACTCGCCGATCCAACTCAGCAGCCACCGAGTTATAAAACCTTGTTGGCAACATAGTATAAGTGGTCCCACTATCCACCACAACGCCGCCGTTTCCATGATTATCAACTCTCCTTAAATTTTCAGGTGCTGTAATTCTCTTATTCCCAACAGAAACCGCTTCTAACCCAACAGAATAGAAATAAGGATGTTTTGGGTTATCCAACATGGGTGTATACACAAACTCAGAATTATTAATTTCATCAAAAAAATCATCTCTTTTTTTGTATTTTCCGAGAATTAGTGGACTTGGGTGTTTTAGTTTAGTAGAGTCAAAGGAGTGAGAAACTAAACAGTAAGAAAATTGGTTCCCTAAATCAGGGGATAAATTAGCTAATTGTGCAGGAAGAGAAAGAGAACCTCTACCAAATCCTGCAACCCCAATTGGTTCTCCTAATGTAGAATGAGCACACCCAAATGTAAAATCTTTTAAAATTAATGGGTTTTTATTAGAATTTGAGGGCATTTCTAGATTTTGTTTATGGAGTTTAGCAATTAAACTTCCATCCCCATAAGCATAGTAAAAAGCAGGGCAAGAATAGGAAGAACAATCAGAAGTTTCGATTTCTTCAAGTGGGCATTTGGCCATAGCACATAGGTCTGAGGATGAGAGAGAAGAATGAGCAGTGGAACAAGCACGTGACTTGCACGAGATGAGAGATGATTTGGATACGTTAAGAGAGGTGAGAGTACCAGGTTGGTATTTTCCTTCACAGAGGATACACTCAAATGGGGAACAGGGGAACCAAACGACGTCGCTTCCTGTGTCCATATAAACAGAGAGAGTTTGAGAGTTGAGAGTGAAGGAAAGTGTGTAGTCACTGCCAGGTGTAAGAGGGAGGGAGACTTGTTGGTTGGTGTTGCGACGGTGTCGTTTTGTGGAGATTGTGGTGGTGGATTTTAAGAGGTGGTGGGAGGATTTGAATTTGGTGTTTGAAAGGGAATGAGTCATGGGGAGATATAGGTGTTGGTTGGCTGTTATTTGGGTGATTGAGATTGATAAAGAGATGATTATAGATAGTAGAAATAGTTGTATGAGTTTATAGGAAGCCATTGATTTAGAAGGGGAAAAACAGAGTATTGTGTTTTAGAAGAAAAATGGTTTTGAGTTTGTGGTGTGTTTTGGAGTTTTGAAGAGGGGTTTTAAAGGAAGGGGAAGAAAAAGGTTGAAATGGAGTGGAAGTTTCTCGTATTTTTATGAACTAAGTAAGCTATTTGGTGTTCCTAATAGGAGTTTTGAGTATGAGTATATAGTTCTCATAGGAGTAGAATTACTACACCAAACTACTAAAAAATTAGAAATTATTAATACTCTCTCCGAATTAGTTTAGATGTCTCATTTTTTTATTTGGCAAAATCATACCAATTGTCTCATTTTCTTTTTTTGTCTATCTTTTTTTACCTAAATATCCTTACTTTTCAATTCCCAATATCCAACTACTATCTTTACAATTAATTTAATCAATTAAAATATCCAAATAATACCTTTTTATTGAACCCCATTCAACCCTTAAAATCCATGAAATTCCAAATGGGACATCTAAATTAATTCGGAGGGAGTATATTATTTAGTTGAATGATAAATTTATTGAGAGAAGTGTCAATTATGAATATCAAAAAAAATATTAGAAAAAATGCTGATGGAAAAAATGTGGGGACCATAATTAATGAAAAATATTTTTATTTAATTGGTGGAAAACATGTGAAGATCATCAAGAATAAAAAAATTTAAAATGAAGTTAATGAAAGATATATAAGAATTATAAGAATTATTAAAATATTAAAATAAAATTTAATAAAATTATTTTTTGTCTAAAATTTATAATACAAATATAAAGAATTTTTGTAGAAACATCTTAAAATAGCAAATGGAGACATTTTTAAAGGGAGGGATTAGTAATTTAAAAGGGTAGAGTGATTATGAACAATTACAACAATGAGATACTCCCTCCTATTCAGCACAATTGTCCCATTTGACTTTTGGCACTATTCATTCATCACTCTTAATTTGTATTTTACTCTTAATCTATAAGTTAAAACATAGTCATGTGGGATCTTGTTTGATTCGTCTCAATACAACGATTATTAATATCAAATTTTTATAATTTTTAATTAACAATAATTGGAGATATTAAGGGTTAAAATGTTGCCTCGACATGTGTGAAAAGTCAAATGGGACAATTGTGCTGAATAGGAGGGAGTATTTAGCAATAGCATTTTAAGTAAAGAGTAGTACAGATTAATTACAATAGTGAAATTTGAAAGGCATATATTTAAGGGAAAAAGAAAAAAAAAGAAATGGAAAAAAGGAGACATTCCGTATAGGTGGATGGCGGACAGAAAAGTGGGGTAATATTGAAAGAAACTTGGTACTATGTGGTTGGTTTTACAGGAGGTGGTAACTGGGAACTCTGTTTGTGTTTGAGTCTCTGTTTCAGATAACTACGCTGCTTTACTTTTTTTATTGCTCAATACTGAATACCATTGAAGTTATAACTATAATTATGGCTTTATTTTTAAATTACGTTAAAACATAGTCATGTGAGATTTTATTTGATTTGTTTTGACGTAAAGATTATTAATATTAATTTTTTATAATTTTTAATTATACATAACTCGATAATATTATGGATCGAATAAGTTCATTGGATAAATTGCATAAGTAAATGAGACATTTTAGATGAATAGGAGGAGTATAATTTTTGGATATGTAAAATTTATAATCCCTCTTTACTCAACTTGTTTCATTTGATTTTTCACCATTTTTTAGGTGATCAAATGGGACCACATGTGAAAGAAAAAAATTATAGTTTTTTTAAATTTTCATAGGGGTAAAATAGGATTAGTACGTGTAAAAGTGGGAAAAAATTAAGTCTAATAAAGATAAATTAGTAAAGATAACATACTCATGATAAAAATGAGACATTAGGCTGATACAACCAAATAAAAAAATAAGACAAAATGAATACTGAATAATTAATTAGATAATAATGAGATAATTAAATACTCCCTCCGTTCCTTTTTGATGTTCCTATTTGGGTTTTTCACCAAAATTAAGAAAAGTGGAATCTTTGGTAATAGTGGGTATTATTTTAATTATATAGTAGTAGGAAGTAATGATTTTATTGGAAGTATGGAGTGAAAAAATAATTAAATAATAGTGTAATGTAATGATTGTATTGGAAGTATGAGAGAAAAAATAATTAAATAGTAGTGTGAAGTAAGGAAAGTGGGGTTTTAAGGGGTAAAAGTGGAATGAAAACTTTCCAAAAATGGAAAGTATTCTAAAGTGGAAAAACTTATGGAACTGCCCGTTTTAGTAAGGTGGAAAAACAAAAAGGAACGGAGGGAGTAACATATACTTCATATATTTATTTACTATTCTTTTAAAGTAACGTTTAGCATCGAACTTTATTTGTAAATAGTGTAAAAGGCAAATATAATGGAAAATTTTAAGTCAAACTTGGTACTACATGGTTGGTTCTATTAGAAGTAGGAGATTAGGAAGTATTAACTGGCCGTCAATAACTCTATTTGTGTTTGAGTTTCAGATAAGAATGGTTAACATTATTATATTATTGGCGAATAGATATCTAACATGATAATGATGACATTAATTACGTTATTTATTCTTACTATTTATTTTTTTTTACAGTTTTCAAAGTAAAAGTCTTAATATCTCTAAATAAACATCATCAAAAATTATAAAAAATATATAAAAAAAATATACATTAAGACAAATCTAACGAAATCTCACATAGATACACTTTATTATCTATATATAATTTTAAAATTTTAATCAAAATTCTCTCTCCAAAATAGAATACTCTAAACGGGAATAACATTAAATATTTAAATATACGATAATAGATAATTAATAAATAATAAATACATATAATCTTATATCTTTGAAGACCCTTCTTGAGCCGAAGAACTCTTTTGACCGCCCTCTCCTTATGGGTATGAGACGCTATCGATTTTCCTTCTCCAGACTCCGATTTATTTATATATGGGAAACACCGATATGATGATGGTGGTTATATGATTATATCTTTCAATATAACCTTAATATAAGTGGGTAAATAAAGTTTTTGTGATAATGATGGTTTAACGTAAAGGACGCTTAAGTCTTAAGAGTGCCACATATATATGACTTTACTTGTGAATTTGACCATTATTAATTTTGTATTTGCCTTTTTATTCCTTTGAGCAAAAGGAGCCACAAAGATAATTAAGTGAAGATATTGTGATAACTCATAGGTACATTCCCTAGAGGCTAGAACTTGACACCCACACATAATTGTATTATTATTTGAACCCTTCAATAATTAAAATTAGTCACTGTTCCAATACTTCTAAATCAACTACAAATTTCTCGTTTTACACAAGTTGTTATTATCTCCAATGTGAATCTTAACAATCAAGATACCAATTTATTTTTTTTAGGTTAGTAAATCTCTCGGTCTACTGTCTATAAGGAGAAGATCCAAATCAATTTTTGAAATCAATCTTTATAGGCAATGAGAATCGTGATGAAAAAATTTTAACGATTAGCACGTAATTCTTTATTAAAAATAAAGGATATCTAGAATATAATTCAATTTATTTGTGATTTTTCTTCAATAATCTCATCTATTGATTAACCATGAATAATCTCAACTTTAAGGGGCCTTTGCCTAGAGTAAATTTGGATAAACGATGACCTGCTATAGTAGGTAACTCACCTAAAAAGTAAATTGAAACTTAATTTAAAATTAGAGAAAATTTTAAAACTTTACATAAAAAATTCTTGGTAATTTAATATACTTTAATATAACCATATTGCAATTATTAGGTTAATAAGTATTAAGGTACAAGTAACAAGTACAAATATTCAGATTTTATTAGTGATTATTAAATTAACACAATTTTCAGTGATAAAATTAAAATGACAAAATATAATAAGTGTAAAATGACGACTTTGTAACTTTTTTAATTAAATTCCTTTCCATTTAAATATTTACCAAATAAAGACATATGGTATTTTTTGTTTTGAAAATAAGATATTTTTTCTTAAAGTCTCATCCCAAGTCTTATCTTAAATCTCGTATAAAAAAAGTAAAGGTAAAGGACCATCCCCGTATCCCGCACAAGGCAGGGTCCGAGTGGGGGTTTCTTTTTCTTGAAAAATGCGGATGAATCATATCCGTACCCCCAAGGACGGAGTTAAAGAGAGATGCGCCCAAAAACAACCCCAGTAAAAACTTGAAATCGAGCCCTCACGCAATCCTACTTAAGAGTTAGGACTTATTCCTCTTAAAAGAGCATTAATAAGCCAACTTTTAGGGGGTGTTTGGTAGATGGGAATGGGAATTGTGAGACTTAAAGTCTCATGTCCCAACCCCAATGTCCTTCTCCCCCCTAGAACATGAAATGGTGGGACTTGGAGGGGATGAGACTTAAAGTCTCATGTCCCTTCCCCACAACCAAACAAGGGACATCAAAGTCTCACCAAAAAATTTCCCATTCCCTCCCTCAATTCCCCCTAAACAAACACCCCCTTAAGGAATTATTATAGAGTAGGAAATACAATTAACCTCTCAAATTTCAAACAAGAAGTTAAGGCAATTATTTCATTGAAATTGTTTTAGGTCTAAAACATTGACTAAATATCACTTATGTAAAGACCAAAAAAAGCTATGTCTAATCACTCAACGACCGCCATGTTTGACACCAAAAAAACGAAAAGACTTATTAAAATCCATTTCAGCGAGAAAATATCATGAAATTTAAATTTGTAAAAGTTTTTCGAGTCATATAATACTTTTTAAGAGAAGTTAAGAGAGCATTTTATAAACATGAAAAATGGAGTATTTGTGTCTCAGTTAAAAAATAAAGGAAAAATTACCTAGAATAATCCAAACTATTCACGATTTTCCTACAATAATCCCACCTATTGATTAACTATGAATAATCCCAATTTTGAGGGGCATTTTCCTAGAGTAAACCCGGTAACCGGATGACTTGTTATAGCAAGTTTTATTTTTTAAAAAAAAAGATAAATTTAAATAAAATGTCAAAAAAATTCTAAAATACGCTCATAAAAAATTTATGATTTTTTTATTATTTAGAATTTTTTATATAATTTTTTAAAACTATTTTCTAATTTTAAATTAATATTTAATTTATTTTTTTTGTGAATTACCTACTATAGTAGGTCATTGGGTTACCCAAGTTTACTCTAGGAAAATAGCCCTCAAAGTTGGGATTATTCATGGTTAATCAATAGATGGGATTATTGTAGGAAAATCATGAATAGTTTGAATTATTCTAGGTAAATTTTCCAAAAATAAATACAACTTTTTAAAATGATATTATATTTAAGTTTTATTTACTCATTTTTCTTATATTCGCCTATACTGTAATTTTAAAAAAAATTTTAAAAAAAAAATCTTAAGAAGGTGTCAATATCAGCTCAAGCAACCAGTACAGCAAGAAACGACCAAAAGTAATTAAGTCTTGGTAGGTTGGTCAAATTAACTATCAAGTTCCTTCAAGTCTGCGTTTACTCCCGTACATTACATTACTCTATATTCATCAAGTAATTTTCATTTAAAATGAGGTTTGAAGTCGGAAGTAAGCAATTTTATCTTTTTTACCGATAACATAAACATAACTGATATCACTAATTAATAAAAAGGTTATTGCTGATTAGCCCTTAATTAATACTCCCACCGTTCTTTTTTGTTCTTCCCATTTACTTTTTGCACAGTTTTTAAAGCAATTTTCGAGCCTAAATATCTATAAATACGCATTATAAAAAATTATAAAAATTATACGATAAAAAAGTATATATTAAGACGAATCTAAGGAGATCTCATATGGATATATTTTATCATCCATAAATGTGTTAAAAATCTTAATCAAATTTCTTTCTCCAAAAATGGAATATTCTAAACGGGAAGAACAAAAAAGAACGGAGGGAGTAACAAATATCATGTATAATCTCACAGAAATAAAAAAATGCACATTATTTAATTAGTCTTTTTATTACACGGTAGGTTGAGCCGTTGAGGGAAGTAAAGGGCTAAGTGAAATTCAATTTCAAAACTTTGCATGGAAAAGATAATAATTGCTCCAAACTGAAATAAAATCTGACTCATAGTTTTTTCGCGACATAGGATCTAGTGACATTTTTCACAATTGTCACTATAGACTATAGTGACAATTACATATGTCACTAAAGACTAAATTAAGTGTCGCTTAATCACTTTACGGTGGAGCTTAATTAAAATAAAAATCAATAATTATTACACTAAAAATATGAATAAGTGACATTTTTTTAATGCCACTAAAATCAAATGCCACAAAAAGCTAAATTTTTTATAGTGTAAAATTATTGGATTAATTACGTCATGCAATAAAAAAAAACACTATAGGATTAATTATTATTACATGCAATTTTTTAAAAGTGAATTGCATACAATTTTTAATCTCACAATAAAAATATAACAATATAAGAGTAAACGTTCATTTAATTTGGACTGGGTCCAATTCTTGTCAATTTATTGGTACCAATGTTTCTCTATTATTTACTTCAACCCTGTGTATCGTCTCAATCTCCTATTAGTTACTTTATATATACTCCCTCTGTCCTTCTCAATTAGCACCGTTTGACTTAAAAAGCTCTCATATTTTCTGATCAAAGGGTGCTATTTCAGAGGGACAGAGAGAGTATATATATATATATATATATATATATATATATATATATATATATATATATATATATATATATATATATATATATATATATATATATATATATATATATATATATATATATATATATATATATATATATATATATATATATATATATATATATATTTTGATAATGTCTCATTTTGATAATACACTAATTTTAAATAAAAAATTAGGAAACAATAATGGAACCAAATGTGAGTAAGAAAAAAAAGGGATAATTTAATATTAATTGTATAAATAATTGGATTTCATGAGGGTATAAGGACAATAAAATATTACTCCCTAGATAAGCAAATGAAATATTTTATATGAATATGTAAGAGAAAAAAAAAATCAAACTGAGACATTTGATTTGAATAGGCAGGAGCATAATTCAAATTTTGTACTGTCTTTATCCCACTTGATTTACCTTTTTTTTATTTTTGTATTGTCTTACTCATTTTGCATCATTTTCTTATCTGAAAGGAACACATTTCATATTCTTTTAATCTGAGGATCTTATCATATATTTCTACTTCCCCTTTGATATGATGATCTCATCCATATATTTCTACTTTCCTTTGATATGATGATCTCATCCATATATTTTTACTTCCCTTTCATATTATTGGCACAATTCAATTTCTTAATTCATTTATTACTATTTTTTTTCCTTCCCTTCAAAACATACCTTTTCCAATTAATTGATGCAAAATAGTATAGTTCTTGGTACTGAAAATAGTATAATTCGTGGTACTAAAAAATGTACTACTATTCTCCCTTGTATGCATGTAAAGAGTGGGACGAGGAAATTTTTCATAGAAGATGGGCCTCATTCCACACTGATGCAAATAAGGAAGGATGAGTTTTTCTTACCTTGACGTATTATGATTTTTTTTTCTGGTGAATGAAAAAGTTCAAAAAAAGTATACTACTATACGTCTTTTTCTCATCAACAAAATACTCCTATTTATTTAATAAAATCAACCAACCAAATGTCCTTTGTTATCTTTTTCCTATTCAAATAGTTATCTCCTCTATCATTCAATTTTAATTTTGTATACTTATCGAAACAATATATAAATTTGGTTTTCAATTATAATATTATTTAAATTGAGTTTGGTTAAATATTATAAAAATTTATTTAACATAATAGTTATCTCTTCTATCATTCAATTTTAATTTTGTACACTTATTGAAGTATTATTTAAATTTAGTTTTCAATTATAATATCATTTAAATTGAGTTTGGTTAAATATTATAAAAAATTATTTAATATAATTAGTTTAAAATGAAACAAACTAGATTGCAATTGACTATATTTTGACTGATAAATTGGGATTTGAGGATATAATACAAACTAAAGTGATTGATATAAGAGTGCTAAAGTAAATAAAAAATTTAATCAGAATAAGAGTGAGTACAAAGCATTAAACATAATTAGATTAAATTAAAATAAAGTTAAGTGCATATCATCATCATACCCAGTGTTCCTGCACATAGATATATTTATGGTCAGGGTATGGAGAAGGAAGATCGATGACGTCTCATATTCATAAGGAGAGGGTGGTCAAAAGAATCCTTCGACTCAAGAAGTGTCTTCCAAGATACAAGTCTAAAAATAAATTGAAATACTTCTAAATCTATAGCTTTGAAAACATAGGAGGAGTCACATCATTATTCTTATTTAATATGAACATGATTAAGTTAGTCCAAATTGAGCATGCCAAGTGCCCCATAAAAGACGAAGCCAAAGTAAGACCTCCACCAATTTGAACCACAAAATGACAACCAAACCGGATTAAGATTATACATCTCAATTATTGTCTCAATCTTGTTTTCCTCTTTAATAGTTACTTCTTATCTCATCTTATTAATGGTGAGATATATATGTGAATCTAGATAAGCTCATCTTTTTAAAATTAACAATGATATAATAAGGTTTTTTGGCAAAGTATATGTTAGAGTATATAACATATCCTGGGGTCTCAACCATAACCTCAAGCTTTTGGTTGAGATGGCTCCTTGACATGGTATCAGAAGCCACCAGGATATGTTATATACTCTAACGGTATATTTGTTCCATAATTTAGCTTATAGCTTATGTAGGTAAAAAATAATAGTTGTGTGGTCAAACCATCAAACATCTATAACAAGCTGCTCTTTAATATCATTTTAAAAACAATTAATTAAATCAGTCACTTCAATTGATTATCAACTATCAGTCATAAGTTCATACACTCGATCCATAATTTATTTTTAGTTTGCAATATTCTTCTAAAAGCGATAAGCCTTTGAACTAAAAATTACTTTCCATTTCACCCTAAAGTAATAATAAAAATGAGAAAAATTAATAAATAATTACTCCCTTTGTTCCACCAAGACAAACTTAAAAGTGGTACATTTGGTGGAACAAGGGAGTATCATAATTCATAAAAATTAAAATGGTGTTTTACAAAATTAATAAATAATTACTCCCTTTGTTCCACCAAGACAAACTTAAAAGTGGTACATTTGGTGGAACAAGGGACATTTTCAACTTATTTTGGCACAAATAGATAATTGTATGGTCAGTCCATCTAATTTGGTGTTTGATAAATTAACTTGTTCAGACACCTTATTCTTATAAGTAGGTCGTTTTTGAATAAGTTGTTTCTAACAGCGTGTTAAAAATCAACTACTCAAACCAACCGATAAGTTGTTTCTAACAGCGTGTTAAAAATCAACTACTCAAACCAACCGATCAAATCAATCATTCTAATTAATTACCGGCTATTAATTATTTGACAAAATCACTTAAATCATTGTTTGCTCAAACTTAACATAAAAATTTGAAGTGAAGGGAATTTAATATATCTCCACTCCACTCGGTTCACCAACACCCTCCCACTCGCATGTCCCACCAACCCTTTACTTCCAAAAAATATTTAATTTTGTATAAAAAATTCAAACAAAAGATAAAGAAAAAAAAGAAATTGATGAAAGAAAAACAAAAAAAAAACAGCTAGCATGTACAAGAGTCCAAATAGTTAGGTCATTCAGAGAATGCCGCACGGGCATGTCAGGTTGTGCCACGTAAGCCGACGCTAAAATCTAACCTTGTCCTATTCATGGCCCCTCCCCTCTCTCCCCTCAACTTCTTCCACACCAGTCCAATTTGGTCTACTTCAAATTCTTCCAACTTTTGAAATTTTAATTTAAAAAAAAAATACTTTTATATACATAATATATAAATAACAGGTACTATTTTGAGAGACCGCATTTTCTAAAGACGGCTTTTAAAAGCTCAACCCACTTTTTTTTTTTAGTAAATATAATTATTTTTTTCTAAATTTAAACATTGGTTTGACCCAATCTTGAGGAGTCTTTTATTAAGACGGTCTCAAGTGAAAATTTGTGTATAACTATATATAAATACCCTTCCAGCAATTTACTATCAAAATAACATCTTCTTATTGGAATTTAAGATATGATTAATCATTGTTATTAATAGCGAACAAATATTTAATTGATAAAATAAGTTGCCAAATCATTATTTGATATTACCAACAACGAATAAGAGGTCAGTTGACTTTTTTCGACTAGTTAAATTTTTATTCGTTACAAGCCTGTATCTGGCCACGAGCGGGTGATGCAAAAGCCCAGGGGCCCTATATTTTAGAAATTCTGTAGATTCAAATTTGAGTATTAAACAATAAAAAACAAAAGATTAAGATTGGCAGTGGAATATTATTGACAAATAAATTAATTATCTGACAAGTACATTAAATGAAAAGATTTATACGCTTATTCCTCAAAAACAAATAAAAACCTTTTCAACTCTTATTTTAAAAGTGAAATTTTAATTCGCTTTATAATATTTGTAAGGGTGATAAAAGTCCTTTTTTCTAATCTCGCCTCTATACCACCAAAAGTTCAAAAACGAGCCTATTCGTTATTACTAACAACAAATAAGACTTATCACTAGGACATATCAAAAGACGTTTATTTTAAGAACATAAAATCTCACAAGAGACGATCTATAGGATAGACCACAAAATTGGGCCAGCCCATTTCCCTTAACTGATTTTTTTTATTATAATGTCAATTATATTATGTTATAATCCTAAATGTAAGGTATTATAACCTCGAATATAATAACATAATATATTTGGGGTTATAATAAATTATTTGGGGTTATAATAACTTATATTTGGGTTATAGAATAGATATTTTGGGCTGGGCTTTATGAATTCCGTTTATAGAATAGACCGTTTCCCATGAGACTTACTGTTTTAAGAATATGTTTACAAGAACTCTTAGTTTTTTAATTTTAAAAACACACTTAAAAAATTTAAAATTTTGTAGAGTGGCACACAGACGTCAAACGACTTTTGCCAGCTAAGCTAACTAAAAAGCTACCGGCGATCAAAATTCGAAATTTCAATGAGTAAAGACGGAGAGTCTCACACAACGGTGCCTACCAAGATGGACCACGGACTAATCAACGGTCCACAAAATTTGTTTGGCTTATAAAAACCGAAAATTTGAAATAAATAAGATTATTTATAAAAAAAAAAAAGCATACAATAAGATCAAAATCAAACTTATTCCAAAACTAAGCGTGTGATTCGCAAACCTTAGGTTCAGGCTGTTCGCACTTAGTAAGTGCGAACAGAGTGAAAAACTGAAACAGTCGGTTCACTGTTATTAACAGCGAACAACCTGTTTTAGATCAAAAAGTCAACAAAAGTCAACTCAATCGGCCGCTGTTAGTAAGAGTAGCCGATTACTTGGCTAATTTTTGTTGACTCATTCTTTGTAAAAGCCCCCTCTTTGACCTATTCGCAGTTACCAGCAAACAAACACTTGAATCTTTTTACCAGTTTATTACTGTTCGCACTTACTAAGTGCGAACATCCCCAAACCTATGCTCTGGGCCGGAAAATCAGGCGCTTATATTTGAAATAAGTTTGATTATGATCTTATTGTATGCTTTTTTTGATAAATAAACTTATTTATTTCAAATTTTCATAAAAACCCAAGTTAAATTGTGCACACTAACCAGTGCTACGCCTACTATCATTATTCATTCCAGCTGCAAGAATAGTTGGAATATTGGATTTACTTAACATGAGCCAAAAACAAGCCAAGACAAGCCACCAACTTTGTTCAATTATTCTTCAGTGTTGCCACTTTTACGACCACCTAACCAAACCAACAAAGCTAACAAAGATTCTGCTTTTTTGGAATTCTATCCAATTTACATTACAACTTTTTATTATAAAAAAAAAAAAGGCTTAAGATTAGGAGGATATGCTTTTGGTTTTGGTTGCCATGAAGGATCGTCTCAGGCCTCCACAATAATTGGTACAAGCGGCCCCACTTGCAGACCCCTGTTCTAGCACTGTACTCCACTACTCCCTCCGAACTTCTCATACAATATCATTTTTTATTTCGCAAATTTTACATGAGATTATCTTTTGTAAAGACGGCTCTCAAAAATACAGTCTAATTCTAAATATATATTGCGACAACTCTAAATATAGATTTGGGTTAGGCTTTTAAGAGTCGTCTTTACAAAAGACGATCTCTCAAGAGAACACTTGTACATAATAACCTAATATTTTCTTTAACCTAATAATAACCTAATATTTATTTTAATTTTAATTGATATATTTTAACTTTTTTTTTTATTTAATGTACCTAATTTATTTTTCTTACTTTATTATTGCTAAATATTTACATTTTCTGTAAACAACTCATTTTCTCTTTGCTACTTCAAGTGCTCTATTGACCATAAAAAGCTCTCACATTAAGAATGAAAGAAAAACTAGGAAGAATCAATCTACAGACTACAATAATATTATTTGAAAGAAAAATTCGTCTCTCTTTCTTTCTTCATTTCTTCTTTTTTATCCGAGCACACTCTAAATGATAAGTATTTTCAAGTTATTGAATGGAAACAAGTAGTCTTAAAAAAACTCATCAATCGTATCACGCAAATTAAAATAAGGCTTTTGAGATGTAATGTAGTAAATTCAAAATACCAAATTGGATACAAGATCAATCATTAATCCAGTATTAGGAGATGAGATTCAATTCTACATCGTAATTGCTATCTAGATATGGCTTTACTACCTAAACTAGTTGAGTCAGATTCATCATGATCATCATCATACCAAATATATTTCGTTCATAGAAACTATGTTCAGACTCTGAAGAGTGACACAAGAACAAAAGTATACAACTTAAAAGTTTTTCGACTCAAGACAGACACCCAAAGAGCGAGATTCCTACACACGGTGAATAGAGAAGAGAAATGGCTCTAAAGATGAGGTCTCTCCCATCCCAACTTCCAAGGACCACATTAGCAAGGACTAAATGAACGTATCTATTTCCCCCACGAAAATAATGCAGATGAATAAAGAATATAAAGTGCGATATAGCTAGCAAATAGCAGGAAAATTGATAAGGCTGGTGCTGGTAAGGTATTCAGTCGTCACACGTCGATGTGGAAAAGGACCCCAAAGTGACCCAATCCACAACCAAAACATTAATACAAATACCTTTGGAATTTTCCAAAATAAGGGACCCTACAAATGATTACAAAACTCCACAATACTTGCCCTACCCCACATTCTTGGCTTCTTGCCTCTGGCCTCATACAATTGTATATGCTGATGATGGCACAAATGGAATACATACTTGGGCATCTTTCCTTATGCCCATATCGAATCGACTACCCGTATTTACGAACGCAAACAAATTATTTAGTATATGGTATTTGGGTCGAGCTCCATGCTTTACCTTACGGCTTAATGGCTTGTTTCTTTCGGTATGCCATATCGAATCAACTACTCGTGTTTATGGCTCATTGGTCGAGTCTTTGAATTTGCTTCATTCTCACTTATTATGAGAGATTTTTTTAGAAGCGAAAATGGATAAAACATTTAACTACTTGGCCAATGATACCAACTGCTTTCGGCTAAAAAAGCAGCATTTTCCGCTAAGAGTAAAGGAAAACCATAATCAATTCATGAAAAAAAGGAGATGCAAAATAATATAGTAATGTATGATCACCACTCAGGCATTCACCACTCACCAGAAAGGAAAAAAGAATACAATTCTTAATCTTATCATTCCATTTGCTACTCATCTTTAGAAACAAAGTGTATCATCAAAACATTATTTAATTGCATGGATGACATCTTCATAAAACACTCAAAACCCATATTAAAAACTGGTTTTATTCAGCAAATGTTGCTCTGATAGTGATAGCCCCATATTAGGTTATCGAGACCATTAATATTGAAATCGCGATCCGGATCGTAGGATCGTACGATCCTACGACCCAGATCGGTCCCAGCGCGTAGAGTCGTTCACAGGATCGAAAATGGGTAGGATCGGCTGTAGAATCGGTAGGATCGCACAAGATCGCACAAGATCGCGATTTTTTTACAATCCCGTGTTACTTGCTTTTATTAGTATACCCTTCGAAATTCCCCCCAAAAAAACCCTAAATTCCCCAAAAATACCGAAATTTTTCACAAAATAATCAAGTCAGACACTTGACATAGTCATTAGTCTAGTCTCACTGGAGTCCTTGTTATGAAACCTTGAGCAAACGGATTGGTGTTTTTTATAATCACCAAAATGCGCTCCAACATTCTTGGAGGAAATGGTACTAAGTAAATGAGAAGTTTGCATTACAATTTACATTGTAATTACATACAGACATAGCCTATGTTACTCGGACTTTTCATTTTGTTTCACGTATCCGTGTCCGATCTTTGATCCTCGGACATTGGTATGGCAGTTATTAGACGCTTCATTTTAGGCGTAAAATTGAATAGTTAAACGTATCAGACACTTAGAACGTACCAGTATTTAACATCAATACCGAGTCCAAGTAACATACTTCATATAGGACATAACAATGTTCTATTGCAACAAGCAATGAACAGGCCAAATACCAAGACTATCAGGATTCAGGAAGGACTTAATAGAGTAGGTGTAAAATAGATGTTATAAATGCATTGAGTGTTCTTTTTATTACAAAAAAGGGAGGGAACCAGCTGTACTTGATGTTTGACAATTCTACAGCCAGTTCAAATAATTGTAATGAAAAGGACTGATTCCAGAACATTGACAACTCTAAAGCAGCCAAGAAATATCCCCATAAACAAACCACCAGTTTTGACTTCTCCATGACTATAATTAGTAAATTGGCAAGACACCCTCCAATCTTCTTGTCACACTTAATGTTGTACTTAAATAGTAGTATTATGAAGTCGAGTAAGCAGCTTACCCAACATTCAGCATCTTATCCTTGAAGAAAGTTTCGATTCCTACCACCTACTGCTCGCCGCTCTGCATGTATTATAAATAAATGGTTTAAGAACCCATGATGTTTTAAAGAGCCAAAGCAAGAATAATGAAAAGATTAATCAAACACAAACACGCTAACGAAGGAATAATTAAAGAAACGAGTTATTAATTTGTTTTAAAATCTTATTCCTTTTTGGCAAGGACATGGGTGTTCAATGGGTCGGGCCCCCATTTTGAACCTTTATCCAGCCTGTTTTTAGAAGGGCTTTGTAAGGACCATGTCAAAAATGGGTCAGACCAAAAACGGACTATGCTATAATTATAATGAAGCGGGCTATAAAAGGGCTCAATAAAGGCCGAAAACGGGCCTTTGTAAATAGCATAATTAATGTATAATTAAAGTATTATAAATGACAATGTCAATGGAATTAGTAATAGTTTTTTTCAATTTATTTATTATAAATGATAGTAGTTTAATTATTATAAATTTTTTTTTTTGGAAATAGTTTAATTATTATAAATTGATAAATGAGAATTGCAATAATTTTTAGTAATAAAAACAGACCGGGTTGGGCCAGACCGGGCTTTGTAAGCCCATTTTAATTATATAGGGCCCTTATCCGGCTTGGCCTATATTTACTTAAGCCCAGCCTAGCCCGGCCATTATCCGGCCCATTGAACACCCCTAATCAAGGGAAAGAGGATGAAGCGTCTTGGTTGAGGCCTGAAAGCGAATGTGATAATCCGAGTTTCATGGTCCTAATTTGAAAAGGGCACCTTGTTACTGTGGAAATCAGCTGTGAATTTGAATAGGAGTACTGATTGGAATTACTTGGTAGTAGCAATGTCCAGTACGTACTCAAATTAAGACATGGATAACAGGATAAGGACATTCAGGAAGGTCTAATGCTCAAAAGTTACTAGAAAATTACAGAAAAACTTTTTTCATCAGTGTCCATACTTCTCATGAATCTTCTAATGCTGAAAAGTTAGGAAATATAGAAAACCAATAATACCTAAATAAGAACAAAACATGGACATGCATTTATCATAAGATTAGAATGGGCAAAGACAGGGTTCTACACCTACATTGTATCCAAAAGATGGCCCAGCCACAGACCATAAAGAGATGGACCAATCCCTAGAAAGTGACTAGACACCACCATCAACCAACAGATATTTCAGTACCTTAGAGTCATAGAACTATGTATTATGTCCACTGCCAATGGAGTTTAAGATTAATGGACTAAGTTTATTATACAAAATCATGAGTGATTATTGTTTATGTGAAGTTACAGATGATATTTGCAATTAAAGGATAATAAAAAATGTTTGTGTAATTATTTTTGTGTGATTAAAAGGCACAAGTTGTTTACATCCCATCTCTTGGCCTCTACCTTAACGGAAGCCACTTATTGGCATTGGATTGGAGAAACGAAAGCTGGCTTTTGTTGTTGATGATGATAGAATTGTATCTTTATCTCACCACGCAAATTAAGATAAATATCCCGAAAAGCACATACGCGAAAAAATCATATAGTTCATATAGTAGTTATGCGTATTTGCATGTATAGTCACGGCAACTAAGAAAAAAACACGCCCTTAAAGAATTCCATACCACAATGACATTAAGTAACTCCGCTTAGACAAGATTTAGGAGTTAGATATACGCAGTCTTACCCTTGTAAAAATAAAAAGATTGTTTCCAATGGAAGAAAAACGAAGAAAAACAAAAAAATTTCTCTTGTAAGCTTTCAACTTAAAAGCTTACTAGAATTTCTCAAGCCACAATGAAAAAGCTAATTTTTTTCGCCATTCTTGAATAGCAACCAATAATGAATAATAACTTTAAAAGACACACTAAGTGAAACAGCCAAGCAAATAGCCGATGATTTATCTGATGCTATTTGAATGCAAGCAAACAAAAGGAGGACAAGGGGATCCACCTTGCTTTTATCTTCTTGTGTTAAACTTCCCATAATATTGCTTTTTCCAAGCAATATGTATTATTAACTTAGCCCTTCCTTAAGTTTTTAACACGAGAACAAAATTAACCTAAACCCACAAAACACAATTTGGAGGGTGATAAACTTATTCATAATCAAGAAAAGGTAAAGCAAATAAAACAAAAATTTACCTACTTTCTCCACATATCTAATTTTTAAAGATTAGTGTAATGATACAATCACATTTTGCTAATGATTTATCTGATATGCATTATATTAACGATATCCGATCATAGACATCCATTTCTAATTGAATTGAGTGAAGCCAAGGATCAGGTATTGGTTCTCGAAGACTATTTTGGATGCGAAGCAACTAATGGATGGCTTAGTGACGTCATCGCAGTTTATAGCATGACTTAGGTGAATAAGGATAATACATACGTCTCATGGTTGCATTAGATGTGTGGTTAAAATAGATATTTCAATTTCACAATAAATACAACACACCAGCTCACAGAAAAAGATGAACGCAAAGAACAGCAAATGACAGCTAAAGATATTTCAATATCACAGTTGCAAAGTACCTTCAATCAATTGAGCCATTATTGTTCATCTCAAAGCACACAAACCTATTAGAAAACATTGTAAAAGTAAATGCAAAATATATAATAATTTAAGTGAAGCATGTACTACTAACCAATCAGAGCGGCTGATCCATACAGTAAAAAAAGCCATACGAGCCTGCAACCAAGAAACAATTAAAACACCTGATTGTTTAAAAAAAACACTTGATATTAGGTGCTTGCAAAAGTTTCAAGCATCAACGTATCACTCCTCAGGAAAAATAGCTACTGTTGAATTAGTAAAAAAAAAACATATTCAGCTAAAAAATTTGCTAGTGAAAAACTAAAAACATGCCAGCCAGTATCTTAACAAAGAATTGCTATCAATCCTACTACATAAAATCGATCTCCCCGAACTACATAAAGACTAATGACATTGCAAGCTCCTGTTAGTAGGTTTGGAGCTATTGGTTCACACACCTATTAAAGGAATATATATCAGACCAACTCATAAAACTAAATTGTTTTCATCTATACTTGAAAGTTAGAAGAATACACACCCAACACCACTGTCCACTCCTGCTGATCTATTTGCCGAGCAGAATAATTTTTCTGGACCATAACAGTGCTGATATATCCCATTTCAAAACAAAACTGCTATAACCAAAATATCATGTTTTTGTGTCATAATACCTAAGCAATGAAACTTATTATTAACAAACTCAGCATTATTTTTCAGAAAACATCAATTGCTAAGTTCACTTAATAAGTGAGACAAAAATCACTGCACTGGTAGCTGTTAATACAAAGAGGCAGAAAAATTCGAAAACCTAAAACTAGAACAAAAATTCCAAAGCCGTAATATCAATTCCATTTCATTACCCCAATGCCATGAATTTGATGTCTTGGAAGCCTTGATCCCAAAACCCAATAAAGGGGAAATTTTTGAGTATATATAAAAGCTTTGGTAAAATCAAACAAAAAGCTCTCTGTTGAAAGAAAAATGTGCTTCTCACTAAGATAATAAGGTTGACAAAAGATGACAACATGACGAAAAATAGGCATGACTGTGACCACTGTAACATCCTAAATGTCAGCACAAATAACCAAGTCCCTTTAACTCCTACGGGTTCTTTGCTTGTTGTTATAAAAAGGTAGGAATGTTAATGAAAATTTAGTTTAATTTAGCTAGTTAAATATTTGACTGATGTGCAAATTTTATTTAATCGCAAGCGCAAGGCGTACGTGTAGTCGGGGGTTGAACACAAGGAAGCTAGGACAAGAAACTTGCTAATTAATTATATTGCTCAAAGAGAAAAAAAATTGTTTGATTGGTTTTTGACTAATAAACTAAAAAAATGTAATGAGAAATGGGTTGAAACTATATATTAAAAGATCTAGAATGTCGGGAATCCTCTAAATTCTTGTATGATAAAACTCTTATTAGTGTCTATGAAATGTCGGATTAATCATGTGATTAAATATGATCTTGTTAATCACAAACTCTCGTTTGGTTGATTAACTATTAGATTTAGACCTTTGATATATAATCTTGTTAATCTCAAAACTTGATCTTTGGATCTTTACTTCACAAGGCCCGATGTTTTCAAGAGTTTGATCCCTTCTTGATGTCCTATAAGCAAGATTAGCCATAAAATCCACAAAAATAACTTGATTTTGTCATGATTAACTCACTTTCCAACAAATTAGCTATGGAATACCAATTGGAGCAAATAAGCTAAAAATGACCCTAAAACACCACTAAACAACCAAAAAGGAGCATATAAATAATCGCAACAAGTGCAAATAATAGCACTTATCATTGATAAGGTTTATGATCATGCTTATCCTACTCTAATCATTTTTTTCTTGACAAAATTAATTCTCATCCCACTTAACACTTAGAAAGGTATTAGGTGGTAAGGTAATGAAACATGTGAAGAACACAAGGTGGATAATGTGAGCTTCATCATCATGGAAATGACACTATACATTTCATGAATATTAATACCAAATACATTATCATTACTGTTATTCAATACCAATAACCAAATGGAAATGAATTAATCAATAATATACAAATATGGGAACATATAGAATACCACAATTTTAGTATCACCTTTTGTGATGAAATTTGATAGCCATGGAAGTAAAAGAATAGATAGGGAAGATTAGTTAGCAAATTGTAGAGAAATGTGCCAAAAAATGGCCTAATTAGCATATGAAGGTAGTAGAATGTAAATGTGATTGTGTATATTGATTATATGTTAAGCGTAGTTCGATATTACAAGCTTCGAGAGGCTTTTGGCTCTCCAAAATATGGGTCAAGAACTCATCCAATTTCTAATACAAATTTCTGAATCCATTAGAAGCAGATATAAGTACAGATATTCTCTAAATTCATGTGATCAATTCGCTCACTTAAATTGGGTAAGTAAAATAGTGTTTACATGCCTTCAACGACTAAAGATTTTAAACATTATACAGGAGGCACAGAGTATACGATATGCTGCATTATTTAACGAATTCAAGGAGCTACCCACTGGTCTTTATGAGGTTGCTTGACAATCATACAATAAGTGTTTGAAAGACATACCTATAGATGGGAGAACTTTGAAGGTTTAAGTTTCTCTAGAAGTTTCTGGGCTGTAATGAATCCACCAAGTGGCCCCAATGACGAGTATTTAATAAATTTCCAGCTGTATATGCAGTGAAAAATGTAAGCTGTAACACTTTTTTTTAAAAGGACAAAATGAGAAATTAAACAAGACATGGCGACAAAGGGTTTTCAAAATCGGAAAAGGGTGCTCTACCTTGGCATATATGGAAGCGCCAGGCAATGAAGATGGAGATGATCAACACTGTAAAAAGGAGGTTGGTGAAAACCAAATCTGCACAGGTGACCCAAGGAAAAAATAACAACACTCGTTCGTTCAATATGGAGAAAAATGGAGCACTAGCTAACAAAACCTACCAAATCATAGCCAAATTTTGAAATTAGAGGAAGAACATTGGATGAAAAAAGTGATGTGTGCACTTGTGCGTTAAGGTTTTAAATGGATTTGGAATTTAGATATTCCACCATACAAAACTTAAGCCTATGTGTGCAAAATGTCATGAATGCACGCATGTGTTAAAAACTTACATGCAAAAACTCATGTTTGCAGTGTGTTATATGTTTATAAAACACGGTTGACACATCAAGATGCAGTTATGGCTGACACATCTAATTTTTTTTCCATTCCACTCTATGGGTCAGAGTAAATTCATAGCTGTGCTACACAAGGAGTTCTTCCTTTAGAACGTTCTACGGAAGATGTATTTAAGACATGACTATGGAATCTCTTTTTAGTTTTATTCCCCAATCATGGAGCGTGTGAATCATTTAGAGGACAATACTACCAGCGGAGTCCAGAGAACGTTATATTTTCTTCATGTGTTAGACATCAAGGTCCGAATCCAAATGCTGATGCTGAATGGTACAGTAGCACATAATGATTATCACGATGCTTGTATGGCCGAGATACTATTTTTTATGATGATGCTCCACCAGGTTCCAGAAAGCGTCACCAGGTCCCAGGGCAATCTTCAGAATGGTCCCAACCTTCAAGACCAAGTTAGAGCTCATCACAGAAAGGGAAACTTGTCGAGTGTTTCAAGTGTAAGACAAAGAGCCATAAAAAGGTTGAGTGTCGTATTTATCTTAGAGAGATGGAGGCTCAGGGTAATTCTCAGGATCGAGACAACTAGTCAGTTGGTATTATGATCAACGTTATGAATGTAAAGGACAGTTTAGTTAGGGCACTCCGGATTCAAGCCACGCATAGCTTACGAGTTGACTAATGGCTCTACATCGTGAAAGGGCCTTTAGGGTAATCTCTTGGTTAGCTTTGTTCCATCTTTTAAGCATTTTGATTCGCGAGCTTCCTACTTGTTTATTGCTATATCTTGTGTTATCAAACTTGGATTGTCTAGTGATTTAGTCTCATCTATTGATAGTATGTTTTATTAGGTACAAGTGATAGAGCTACTTATGTTGGAGTTGTGTATCTCTTAATTTCTTGAAGATGCATGGATCTAAATCTGTTCGGATCTCATTTTTTGGACCAAACGAATTTGGGTCGGATGCGGTCTTTTGCTAAAATATGCATTCGAATCGGGTTGATTTCGGTTCTTGATTTTCATATGTAGGTACCTTCGGGTCGAGTCATACTCGATTTCAGTAATGATGTCAGTTGTGGTCTTGTGGACAACTATAAAAAATTGATATCAATTTCTCTTAAAATAAACAATTGAAACAAAATAGATGATAAAAATGAGTCACTGATGCATAATAAATGTGATACCTATGCTGAGTAGACTGAGGAGCATCTTCTTGTAGCAGTGTTCTACCCACGTTTAGCATGTGAGCCACTAGAATGAACAATGACCAAATATCAAACAAAATTGAAACTAAACATCAAGCATAAATCTGATTTATATGACCATTACCCAAGGAATAGTGTTCTTCTCTTCTTTGCAGATTTCTTACTGTTGGAATGTGCTCAATAGGGATGACCAAGTAATGTCTGCAAAAACAATCAATTTGGACAAATTATTAAGTACTGAATTCTAAAATGAAATTTTATACTATAGAATATGAAGAATGGATCATCCTCAACTCCATCACTACCAAAAAGAAAAGAGTGAACCTTCCCATCTAGAGATGGACACTACTACACTAGTCCTCAACACTAGGCAACGGGCAACTTCCAGAATTAGAATATGGTTTTGCATATAGCTAAACCATAACAATATGACTCAAATCAAAAAGCGAAAAAAGTTTAAACAGTGTCAATCCAAAAAAACATTTTTTCTCTCTTCCTCTTCCTCAAAGGCTGAGTGTATATAAATTATATCAGACTATACCTTTTCTTTTGGTTCAAACCAAAAATTTAAAGGTTTTAGACACTGAGATAAAACTGTAACTACAAACTGGTCTTTAAAAGTCCGGATATAGCTCATGAACTCATCCTCAAAATAAGGTGGCTAACTATAAGTAGCATGAGCAATTCCAAAATAGTGGCATCACTCTAGTGAGTTCAAAAAGGCATAATTGTCGCCTTCATGTGACCTATATGCATTTTTGTGCAGCTGAAATTTGGAGGTTAGAGAACCCTAGAAGAACATATCAAATTGTTTAGACTAAATGGAAACTTTGGTCATTAATGGATTGATTTTCTTGTGCATTTAGACGAGGCATATCGGTGCTAGGATTTACTGCAAGAACCTCGTATCAAGGGATTGGCATATTATTTAATTTAGAGACCCGCCTTGATCTGTTATCATTAATCTTGGAAATAAGAGTAATTAGAAGAAGACACAACGACATTAGCTTTAAGTCTCATAAGGCATCAGCATAAAAGCCTAAATCTGAAGACAATAGGAAAAAGGCATCTTAACGTTGCTAGATACCAATCTATCCATCCTATATAGCCTAATCCTAAAAGATTTTACAAAAATGCCCATTTTAGACCAATTTATCAGATTTTCGACCCATGATTGCAACTGACATATAGCCTTCAAATGCACACCAAATGACAATTTGAAGCAAACATTCAAAAAACACAACAAAACCAAAAAATATCAGTCAATATTTTGGTTTGAATCGAATGTATGCTCAATTATTCTGATTTATTGGAAGAAAAATGTGACAAATCTGGCAGATAGCGTGCAGCAATCAAGAGCTGATTGCAGTGCCTTTAAAAAAATTCCCATGATATGTAAGGATGTCCGAAAACTAGAATAGCTGTTTCCAATCATATAATGAAACAGCTCCTACACAATAATAAAGGTATACTTAGTTCAATGGCCAAAACACTCGTAAATTAAAGGGATACTAAAGATCAAAATATGAAAATACAATGTGAAGATGATATAAATAGTATTAAAAGGGATGGCCACTCCTTCAGTAATTCTAACATCACCTCTGTTCATATTCATATTCCTTAATTTGAATTTCATTACCCCTTGACGAATTAATCCAATTAGAGCATTATAGCACGCTCAAAAACATAGTGGGTAATGGTTATATTCATTATTGTCATAAGCCATTTCATATACCCAATTTGCTACATATTCCAATCAATAATACTTTGCTAACCAAACTATTCCGATTTGGAATGTCCCAATTTTTTTGCTGCAACTCCATAGTACATACAACGTGGCAAATTAATATCGACAATTCAAATAATAATTTGAATATCATCCCCCACAATTCAAATGTTTCTCAAATTCACTCAATCTATCCAACCACAAATAAGATTGTAGAGTACATACAACGTAGCAAATTAATATCGACATAGGATCATAGGTTAATGTACAGTCAGACAGTTCCATTTTCAATTCATGGATGGTAGTATATTAATTAAAAAAAATAATTGTAGAACACGAAAACAGACAAACTTGAATGCGGCAGGTTTAATGTCCTGGAAAGCGACGACCTTGTCATCCTGCAAAATCAAACAGAATTGTTCAACATTATAGTTTGAAATGTTGAAGAAATTAAAGCAGATGAGAAGAAACAATTGACCTGGTGGATAAGGCGGGTGGTTGTGGTGGACCGCGCAATTTCACAGAAGATGCACGGTGATGCCGCCATCGTTCGGGCCGCCGCCGATTCTGACTCCGTCACTCAACTCTCAGATGTTAGGAAAGTAAGCTTTTATTGTAGAGGTATTTTAATCATGAATTTACTCAATAGCCTAGGCCCTTTTCTCCTTTTACCCCACCTAAAAATTGGAGAAGTAAAACTTGAAGTAGTACTTCCTAATTAATTGCAACATTCAAAAATTATTGATTACTCTTAATTTTGTTATTAGTTAAATTATTCTAACACGATGAGGCCGGGCGGCACTTTGCCGAGACATCGTCATTTCCGAGCTAGAGCCATTATCACGGAAATTTCTCGGGATATCGTCATTTTCGGGCCATTATCACGGAAACTTCCCGGGATATCCTCGGAAGAGTCATATCTTACCTCCATTTTATTGATCGTTGACTAAATAAATAATAGAACTAATAGAATGATAACAGGAAGTAGTGATAAAAATTTTACGTGTCTAATATGATATGATTGAGTCTAATCTGATAAATTGAATGAAAATTTAATTGATTTAGTAAATGAACATACTTAATATGATTTGAACAGTTTCAAGTGTTTAACTAGAAGGATTTCTTCCAAACTTAAATTTTTTTTTTTGAATCCTAAAAAAAAAGCTTCACTTTTTTTTTGAGATTAAAAAAAAGGTGAAGTTTGGAAGAACAAATCCTTCTAGTTAAACACTTGAAACTGTTTGTGTCTATGGCAAATCTTAGTCACTTAACATTGCAGCGACCCTTTTGCTCTCTCACTACAGGCTCAAACCCGATACCCACCCGGACCCAAGCCATGAGTTCCGGGTCAAATGAACGAATGTTCCAACTCAAATATGACCCAGTTACCGGAATGTCAGAGTGGGTCGTTGTCGAAGGTGGTGACAACCACAACGACAACGTTGTACAACCGTCTTCCTCCATTGACTTAGGTACGACGTCGTATCTGGACATGCTTAATGACAATTGGAGAAACAAAGCATATCGCTTGGCAATTGACAAGACTGTTACTCGACCTTGCTGTGTTCTTGACATTGGGTATTGTATTTTCCTTTCCAACTTTGAATACTTTTAATTGGTTAATGGATAATTAAATTTACATCTTTTTTTGTTATTATTTGCGGAATTATATACTGGGTTTAGATTGATGCTTATCAAAATTGATTTTTTTGAATTGTGTTTGGTGATTAGAATTGATTTTTACATATGTAATATGTATGAGTATATTTGAAAGGCAAAGAAATGTTTTTTCATTTGATACTTACCTGAAAGAAGGGTTGTGGTGCATGTTATTTGCCAATTACAGTGAGATGTTTGGTAAAATAACTTGTTAGAAATTTTTAGCTCATTTAGGCAAATTCATTAGCTGAATAACTTGTTATTGAGAGGAAATCCGGAGTTGCATATGCTGAAGATAAGATAGTTGAGAAATGAGGATCAAAGCGACTTGGTTTCGGAATGTACATTGATGACAAGAAGACTCATCGTTGTGAAGTTGGGATTCTAAGAGCTTTTTTAATGTAGTTGAGGCAGCAAAAGCTGAATAGAATTGAGTGAGTGAAATTGATATGAAAAAAATCGGAATTTCAGAGCACATATCATTAGACAAAGATGACAACTTTAAAAATAATGTTAAGTTGGGCTTCTAGGTTACGAAGTTAGTGAGCTATCGTCCTTTATGAACTCTTCTCAAAAGGTTGCCATGTTTCTTTGTAGTTTCAAAGTTATACTTGTATCATTTATTTTTTATACCTTATTGAAAAAGGAAACTGAATCATCCTCTTTTATGGGATTGGATGTCTAGTGCTGGTACCGGTTTGTTATCAATGATGGCTGCACGTGCGATGGGTATAGGTGACTGCCCTTTGGCTAGTGATGACAAAGGGAGGGTGATTGCATGCGAATCTTACCTTCCAATGGTGAAGTTGATGAGAAAAATTGTGCGTCGCAATGGTATGGA
Source organism: Amaranthus palmeri (assembly GCA_019776075.1). Classification (NCBI taxonomy): domain Eukaryota; kingdom Viridiplantae; phylum Streptophyta; class Magnoliopsida; order Caryophyllales; family Amaranthaceae; genus Amaranthus; species Amaranthus palmeri. The sequence continues at coordinate 916,672 of JAAKBH010000029.1, read as the reverse complement.
GAGGAAAGTAACAGTCATCAACAAGCGCTCAGATGAACTCAAAGTTGGAGTTGATATCAATTCTCGAGCTCATATACTTGTGAGTATATTGAACCAATTCTCTTTTTAATACTCCCTCCGGTCCAGTTTAGATGTCCCATTTGACTGGGCACGGAGATTAAGATAGTGGTGGGGTATATGTAAAAAGGTGGTAGTTGGGTATTTTAATTGATTAAATTAATTATAAAGGTGATAGTTGGGTATTGGGAATTGAAAAAGTGGGGGTATTTATGTAAATAAGGATATCCAAAAAAGGAAATGGGACAAGTAAAGAGGAATTGCCAAAAAAGGAAATGGGACAAGTAAACTGGACCGGAGGGAGTATGTATTTTTGGCTATTGTATAACAGCCTATTTACTGAGAGGTTGTGGTTTTCTTTATAGATGATAATGCTATTAGGACTTAGGTATATCGTAGAAATATATGCCTTAGACTATGAGATAAAGCTTCTATGTGTTTTGCATTATTTTGGGGATATACTCATAAATAGTTTGGGAAGTAGCAATACTGCTCTAATTTGCAGTCTGCTTGTGCCCATATGTATTGTAAGATGAGCAGATTGCATAGAAAAACTTGTTTGCCATCACCTACATTTACCCATCTGATTGCGAAGTCTTAGATTCAATATAGAGCCAATGTCTGAGAACAGTTGCATTCTTCCACTAAATGGAATTGCTATTAAGATTCCTCATAGAAGTTGAAGCTTAATTTTTTTCACTGTAAAGCCTTTTACTTCTCTCTTATGGATGGAAGTTTTGTCACAAAGTAACCAAATTTTAAGGGTAAGATAAATTGTGGTTTTGCTACATCATTCTATTCTCTAGTGAGGATTGCAATTACTCAACAACTTTCGAGGAGTATATTCCAAAATGTTGGAAACGCTAGATTCTTAGGAAATTCCAAAATGTATTGCTAAGAGTTGCATACTTGCTTACCTAGAAGGCTAGAACTCCCCTGATTTCTGCAATCAGTGTAACACCCCGACCCCTTGGACCGCCGGTGACTACTCATGTAGACTGACCCTACAGACAAACACAAGTCTTTCTAGTGCACTTTGGTCTCACTCGTGCGCACCCGGGAAAACTTCCCAAGAGGTCACCCATTCTAAGATTTCTCCCCACCAAGCACGCTTAACTGTGAAGTTCTTAACTAATGGGCTGCCATGAAAAGAAGATGCATCTTGTTTATATGAGTAGTATATTAATCTTTTTTTCAAGCTAAATTTGGGATATCACGATCAGGGATTGAAGCTAAGTTGCTCTGACACAAATTACAAACACTCATACCTTTTGTGACGATTTCATGGAATTCTTCTGATTCTTCAAAGTCCCAGTCTGTTTCATTTACCTTGCTCTTGTAGAGTTGGCGCATGCAACAATAGTATCTTGAGAATATTTTGTTTCATCTGCAAGATAAAAAACATTGAGCAGTAATTAGAATCTAAATCTTGCCTCGTGCAAATATCTGTATTTAAAAATATTCAGCTTCAACTACAGGTTGTAGTACAAAAGTTGAAAATGACTAGTGAAGCTTATAATATACTTCCTCCGTATTTAATATTACGATGTATATAATTACAATACAAATTACAACTCGGGAATTTGTATAAAACCCCTTTGTATGATGACAAAAATGAACTTACAAGATGTTTACAAAGCAACAAGTAAAATGAAGATAATTGTGTAACGATGAACGTTACCCGGAAACTTGATACAAACCGAAGGCGTGTGCTCACTATCCTTTTGTGATATTTCCCCCACAAAGGTACTTGGGTTGTTGTTTGGAAATTCACAACGAGATACAATCGATTACAACACAACCTTAGTACTTAGGTTGTATTATGTAATAACAAAGTGTTTGAGGAATTATAAGTTGTGGAAATGCACTAACAAAAGTTAATTACTCTTTTGTATGCAAAGAACAAATGAGAATGACTTAGAAAATCAGAAGAGAGTAAGAAAAGGTGTATATCAACTCTATGCCAAGACCTCTATTTATATAGAGGAGGAGCCTCTTCAAATCCATCACCATTATGATCATAATCAAGATTATGATATCAATGACAATTAATCTTGTCATTTATGTGCTTAATCACACCATTATACTCAGAAATTAAGAGTATAACGATCATAATCTAAGCATTAAACACAAAGCAAAACGGGAAGAAAGCAACGGTCACTACAGACCCAGAACGCCGAGTCGGCGTTTGGTCCAAAAGAGTGACCGCCGACTCGGCTTTTGGTCTCTGACCAAAATCGAGTTTTTCTAGAGCCTAAAGCCGACTCGGCTGTGGCTACACAAGGGGGATCGCCGAGTCGGCTTTTGGCTACTGCCTTGATCCCCCTTTTGCTTTGTTCCCTTTGTTTAAGAATTAACTTAAATGCCTTTCGGACCTCGTATATTAGTACGATTTGTCCCACTACTTTTTAGTAGCTTTAATCGATATATTACGGACTATAATTTGTCCCACTACTTTAGTAGTACTTGGTGATAAAATACTCAGGATTATTCATTATTATACACTAAATGTCCAACATTTAATTATTTGCAACTTTGGGGTCCTTCACGGACTCCTAGGCAAAACTTTTAGTAGTGTATTAAAATAGATTAATGAAGTTAATGGGGTGGGATTATAGTATTATAATATTAAAAAGTAAGAGAGAGTATTAAAAAGTATGAGAGAGAGTATTAAAAAGTAAGAGAGAGTATAAAAAAGTAAGAGAGAGATAATAAAAAAGTAATAAAAAACTTTCTATAAATGGAAAAAAAAAAGAAAGTTGCAAATAATAGTATACGCCATTTTTGGTAAAAGTTGCAAATAACCAAATACGGAGGAAGTACTTGTCATTTTGTTCAAGACTTTGGGAAAATCATTTAAGTGTAATGTGATTGTCTAAAGATATTGTCTTGTACCCGGGTAATCTTTACTCCAAAGAGATTTTGTTGCTTTGCATTGAGATGTCGTCAGTCCAGTTCTGAATAGATGTGGATGCTTGGCGTCATGACTGCCCACTAATATATGTTTCGATCTTTTGTTTGGCTACATCAACTTCTGTGAGGATCATATAACGTAAGACTGTGATGCACTAATCATGAATCTTTATGATTTCTTATAACATCTTGCCTTTGCAGTATTTTTGTTCTGCTTCCTTTAATTGATCTCTTTCTCATTTGACTTAATAACAACTGTTTTCGAAATACTGATATGTAGGTCAGTGAGATTCTAGACTCTGAGTTGCTCGGAGAAGGACTGATACCGACTTTACAAAATGCATACGATGAACTATTGGTGGAGAATCCTGAAACTGTTCCATATCGAGCTATTACATATGGCATGGTATGAATTATGATATGAAAAAAGATTGGTATCTCACTGGTCTGTTTAGTAATTTTCTTCAGGTGTACCTTCGCTTTTATATATATATTATGTTGCTTTCACTAGAAGATAGTAACCTGTATTTCATGTACTGTGTTGAAAATTCTTTGCTTGTGACTGTCTGTTTGAAGTTTAGGCCTGACTTTTTTTGGAGGGGAAAGATGTTTACCTAGTTTTAGCTTCCAAACCAAGCAGTACCAGTTTTCAAACTAGGGAGATGAATAAATTCATTAAGCGTATTTATAAACTTGTGAGTACGTTATAGGGGGTTTTTTATGGCAAAAGTATTCTTGCAAAATATATTAAAAATACAAAACTGTAAACATCCAAGGCTATATCATAAGTTTGAACAATTAACACAAATATGCTTGTGACTTGAGCTCTTTACATACAGTTTTTATATATTACTTTAAAATTTCATAAAAAAACTAAATTAAGTTATGGTACATTGTGATAGGCGCTCATATAGACTTCCTCTTTATACTCTCTCCCACTCACCCACCCACCCTTATACATGCCTCCCCATATCAGACAACATACATATCCAGTATAAGTTTTTCCCTTATTCAAGTACACGTACCTTTTGGTATTTTGGTTTCAACTTTATATAAAATTGGACTCGACTACCATCCGCTGCATTTGCCTTTTCTATTTTGTCCTTGATTATCTTGCCACACACTTGTATGTGCTTCAATAGGGAATTAGGGATAAAGGAGTAGTACCAAATCAGTAACATTACCCTATTTTCTGCATTCTTAGAAGAATTAACACATCCATGTTCAATGATGCATTCAATGGCTTCTTATGTATGTGTTCTTGCTTCCAACTTCCAAGCACACAATTTTAGTCTTTTGATGTCCTTTAAATATATTGTATGATGAAAGTTTGTTAGGACTTTTTAATCATTATCTAACCAAGTGCAACTTCGTCCTCAGCTTGTTGAAAGCAGTTTCTTGTGGAGACAACATGATCTCCATAACAATGAAGTCTGTGTATCAGATGGCATTCGTCTTGTTCCAACTGAAGTTCATCCTGTTTTGAATGTCAAAGCTCAGCAGTACCCTATGCATTGTGACTCGTTGGAAGAAGAACTAAAAACGGTAGACTGTTTTAAACTTTGCCTGGAAACAGCTCGAGTTATTCATTGTTTTTCTTAATATAGCATCTATCCAGCTTTCAGAGCCCTTCAAAATTTTTGAGTTTGACTTTTGGAAACGACCAGACAGTCATGGGGAGGCTGAGATATGTATAAAATCAACTTCCACCGGATGTGTAAATGCTGTTCTCTCCTGGTATATTATCTTAGTAGTTGGATCTGTTAATACATTTTTTCGCTTAGTCATAATAACAATTTATGTTGTTTTTAGGTGGGTTCTTCAGCTTGATGAAGAAGGAACAATCTTTTACTCTACTGCACCAAAGTGGATAAAGCATTTACAACCAGATTTGTCAGGTAAAGACGTTGCTGTTATATGACAATGAAGTGTGTCTTAACACATTTTTGAGAATTGCAAATTCCCAGAAATTTTTGGTCATTTCTACAATTCTCGCTGATAGGATTAATGCTGTTTTTGACCTTATTGAAACAGTTTTTCCTATTCATTGATTTTCCAGGCGATAGGGAGTGGTGTGACCATTGGAAGCAGTGTGTTTGGTTTGTCCCAGGAAAAGGTTTGTCAGTATCCAAGGATGAAAACATTCATTTGCATGCAATTCACTCAGAAATCAGTATTTCTTATAATCTGTGGGCTGAGAACCAAGGAACTAAGATTCATAGTAATCACAGCAATGAATTTCAGCTTACTTTGTCACCAGAAAAGATTGCAGCTTATTCTGATGATAATTGGAGACGTCAAGTAGTATTAGCTGTACACAATGCTGTAAGGGCTTGATGACATTATCTGTGTCCTTCACACTTGTGTTCATTCATTTCCTTTCTATCTGCTTTAAACTCTGAACTGCATGATCCAAGAAACGAAAGCGTACAAGACTTATGTTACTATCTAATTTGCAAAAGGACCATAATTCGCTTTTTTTATTTGTGGTTCCATGTGACACAGTCTGTCATATTTTTATGGATTATGTAAGCATTTTACTTATGGATACTGTTTTTAATTATACTGAGCTTTTTGCATCACACACACACACTTAAACCACTCAAATCATGCTTTAAAATTTAGATTTTTCTTTGAAAGGTGCTTAAAAATTTAGATTGTACACACATTTATGAACTGACACAATATATCTGTGCATGCACGCAAGTATGTGCATTTTTGTATATCTAGACACATTCATACATACATGGGAGTAAGGACTTAAGAGTAAGCAATACTTCAAATACTATCCTAATAAGAATACTTTGCCTTTGAATATCAAAGATTCTACTCTCCTAACAATAATGATTTGTAATACTTCCCCATTCAGTTTTATGCCATGGCATGTCCAACTGCAAGCTCTATACTCTTGAAAACATATTCCTCATACAGTCAGATTGATTGTTCATCTGTTGTAAAACTCTCTTATAACTTATGAATTATTAAATATGTTTGTGAAAATATTTTGCGAAGTTTCTGTGATGAAGTGTTGATAGATTCACTACTGACTGTTTGAACAAAGCTAGAGTTTCAGTGAAAAAGGAACTTTGTCAGCATCCATTCTCAGTTTTAAATTCATGTGATCTTCGTGCTTCCTCAAATAATATTGATCTTCCCAGTTACTAGCATCACTATTTGAGTTATTGAAACTTTATTGTTGTCCTTTGGTGCACTTTTGTTTTAATTGGTTTTCATTATTTCCTTCTTCCTTCCTTTGTCTCCTTTGCAGTTGCGTAGAAAGGATTCCCCATTGTGTTTCGTTGCCGATGATAGTATATTTTTAGCTACAGCCATCGCTCATCTTTGCAAGAGTTCACGCGTAATGTTGTTGTTTCCTGGGTTGCGAGAGAGAGGTTTTCGGTTTCTCCATTCTATCGCTGATGCAAATCAGTTTTCTGTGGATTGCCTGAAACTTCTTGACACCCAAATAGACTGCCTGACGATACATGACACAGATGGGAAAAAGGTAGTCCTCTAACTCATATATTATGTTTAAGTTTTATGTGGTACATCATCAATTTCTAATCTTCATTTCATGTCGAAATTGACATGTCTTGAGGGATAACTTCGTTTATGACTTTACTTTTATTTATTTACGCTGCTGCTTTGTTTGTACAAGGTATTATGCTTTTTGTTTCTGCATTTATTGATTGGATCTGTATGTTAATTAGCTTTCGTTCATCTTTTGTAGATTGACCTATTGGTTGGAGAGCCATACTATTATGGTTTTGATAATTATCTTCCATGGAAAAATCTGCGATTCTGGTGATTAAATTGGAACTTTTGTTGTTTTTTTTTTCTTGAAAAACTGATTATTCACTACTCTGTGATAATAACGTCGACATGTGTGTGTAGTTTTTCTATTTCTATTTTGGTTTTTATATCTAGAGAATCACAATTTGCTAGAAAGCTCTGAATACTTTTGGTACTTTAAATATGCTGAATTTTAGAACCTGACAAAATATGGAGAGAAAAAACAAATACTCCTGAAGCACTTTGCATAAGGATCAGAGGCTGTCAAGCTAGGTAGCATTGTGTCCCGTGTCCCGGAATGTAACATGCGGAGTGACAAGGGTTTTTTTTGTGTGTTTCTTCCCAATTCCCATGGCTTTAACTCATTGCTTTTGCACAATATCAGTCTTAAAAGATAAATAAGCTTAGTTTTCTTTTGTTGTCCTCCATTAATTGTCTACTTTCTTTGATGATGCATTTCATACTTAAATCTTTTTACATTTCACAAAAGAATTCTCTGAGACCTATTCCATCTATGAGTAAAAATATATTTTGTGGACAATAATTTTTTAATCCAAAATGAAATTAGTATAATAGTTTCTTTTACTCTTAATAGGAAGCTTTCTTGTACAGATACAAAATGGATTAGATGTTTTTAATTAGCTCTCTCTCGTTTGTCTTCGCTATGTTGCTTAGGGGGTCCTACCTAGTTGCTTTGCATTTTGCTCAACACGTGTGATTGTTAATATCAATTTTACAATAGGGTTAGCGATGGCCATAATCTATGCCAGCGGTTTTCCTGTTCATAATAAGTGAGTAAAATCCTGGGCTAAATGAATGGAGTTATCGGGTCACACTGCCTTGGGGTGATTGGCACGACTGCAAGATATTCCTCTGTGTGCATGAGGTTGATCAGAAATGTGCTGGTAGAGTCCACTCACTTTTTTTTGAATGTCGAAAGTTGACACGTTTATACTTGAATCAAACTAGCTTCTAGCTTTATTTATCTTATATATTTTTATATTCGTTAAACCAAAATTTAGAATACATACAAAATGATTTTGGAGGGAAATTTTCCATTCTGGAACGCATACGTGACATGTGTACTCCTAGAATATGTTGGGTTTCTGCTTTAGTATTTAGTAATTGATGAGCTTTCATCCTGGTTTTACTATGTGAATAACTTTAGTCTCCAATATTTTAATTGGGTGACCGTGTAGGAAAGAAAGGACCAGGCTTGAAAGAATATTGTCAGAAGACGTCCAAATCATTCCTGGAAGAGGAAGATTACGAGTTTGCGCCATGTCTCTCCCAGTAAGTGCCTTGGTATTCATTCATTGCAGTTTTTCTTAGGTAAAAATGTGACCTTGGGTTGCTCTTTTTTTAGGATCTCTGGAGAAGCCGTTGCAGTCTTGCAGATATTGAAGGGTTTGATCACTCTGTTGCCAATATCATTCTAGGGGCATGCGGCAACTTACCATCTCATGAAGAGAGTCCTATGCTACCATTCTTTGTCTGGCAATGCGGGGAGACTAAGGTATATAAACTACTTTCTCCCCTTACACATGCTTCCCAATGTGCAAGTATCTGTCTTTGACTGATGTTAACTGAAATTGTCAAATCGAGCTAATGTTCAGGAACTGAGTGAAAGGTCGACACTGATGGAATTTGATTTTACGAAACCTATGAGCTCTTGCTCTGGGAAAGCAAAGGTACACACTCTATGCTCACTTGGCAAAATTTATGCCTCTTTTTTAAATTTTTATGTAAAGAATTATTTGATTTCACACCATGCATTGTTATTGGATTCCTATTTTACTCAGAGGCTAAAATTTTTTATGGAGTGGGGAACGCATCTGTATTGGACTTGGAGATATGGTGCTCACAAAAGAATATGTTCTTAAATTTCATTTAGAGCTCATACGCACTAACATTTATGTTTATTGTTAAGCTTGTGCTATGTGACTCGGACTCTTCATTTGTGCTTCACGTATCCGTGTCCGATCCTCAATGCTCGGACATTGGGATGGCACTTAGACACTTCATTTTAGGCGTAAAATTGAACATTTAGACGTAACCGACACTTGGACGCGTACTAGTATCCGACATCAGTACCCAATCCACGTAACATAGAACCTGTGTGAAAGAGAGGGAGATTATATTTATGTAGAGAAAGAGCAAGAGGGATGGTGCGGGGTAGGGAGCGAGCGAGAGGAAGTGGATATATGTTCCTAGAAAATTGCTATCTGTTTAAGTTATTATAGGTTGAGGTTTTATGACTGTTGATCAAATGACTAAATGATATCAATTTCTTCCTTCTCTAGTGAACCAAGCAATGTCTTCCATTACACTAACCTGAGGAAGCATTTAAATTTTATATAGCATAGAGTTAGTTTCTGAATACGATTTAGCAATCTTCTGCATAATAGCCGACTTAACCATGGAAATTTTGTGCTTCTGCAGGTTCGTTTTACGAAGAATGGTACATGTCATGGTTTTGTTCTTTGGATTGATTGGGTTCTAGATGTTGAAAATGGCATTGTTGTCTCAAGTGGCCCAGGTATTTAGCGCCATAGATAAAAGTCGATCATTCCATTTGCATTTCCGAAGCAAGTTTAAACTCTGTTGTGCCCATTGATTTTAATAGTTTTCTTTACCTAAAGTAGACATGTCAAATTTTGATTTAACCGACCGGTCAATTGAAACCTGACCCAACCCCTTTTTTTCCTAACTCGGCCCAACCAAATTCACCAAATTATAGGAAAAAGAGAGATACTAGTATTCCATAAATACTCTATTATAGTTACATAAACATACATAACTTGTAACAGCCTAGCAGGTTAAACAAATGACCAAATGGTGTATGTAGTACTTCCTATGTTCCTTTGAATTTGACGCACGCAACTTAAGTTCGTTCATTTGAATTTTCCCCCTTTTTTATTTGACAATGGTCCCACAATCTCTCTTTTAATCTCGTCCACAAACTCATTCTCGTTTCATCTCATCCATATATATGTTTCTTATCCACTTTAAATGTTTTATTCACCGGTGGCCTTAGCAGTTGATTGGTGTTCTGACTACATTGCTTGTTTGCAGATAATAGATATTGGAAGCAAGGCGTTAAGCTTTTAAAGACACCGGTGACCGTTACCAATCAAGATCAACACTATTCCGATGAACAACATTCAGTAGAAATGGAGGCAATTTTTGATTCCACAAGCAGCAATCTCATTCTACAGTATGATTTTGTATGATGAGAATACTATCTTTATTAGACATGTGCAATGGACCGTGCCGGGTTGGGTCTTACAGAACAAAATTGGGCTTTAAAAGGGTCAGGCTTGATGGCCACCCCGACCCGGCCCATTCCGTTTATTTATAATTCTTCAAAATTTCACTCATTGCGCGAAAGAAGATTGAGGTGTTTTGGACATGTGAAGAGAAAGTCTTTCGATGCCCCTGTCAGGAGAGTCGAAAGCTTTATGGTAGAGGGTAAGAGGAGACGAGGAAGACCCAAGAAAACTTGGGATGAGCAATTAAAGGAAGACCTTCGTGAGTTAAACCTCTCTGAGGACCTGACTAGGGATAGGAGTAGTTGGAGGCGTCTTATCCAGGTTTTAGACTTTGGCTTTTCTTCTTAGAGTCGTTAGCGGCGTCTTGCTCTCATGTTGCCCCACTTTACTGTGTGTTTTTGTTTTAGTTTGTTTTAAGTTTTCCTTTATTTTATATTCATATTAGACCTATTATGTGTTTAACTCCACGAGGCAGGTACGAATCTTTATCTTTATCATCTTGGAGCCGGGGGACTCCTTTTGGCCGTGCTCTCCTTCACGGGTATGAGTTGCCGCCGTCCTTCCCTCCCCAGACCCTGCTCATAGTTCTCTATGAGCGGGATATACTGGGTAGGATGATGATGATGATGATGTTTGGGACATCATCTGAATGTTAGGATTACGATCAATTGACAAGTCAAAATACCCCTGCTCGCTTTGATCCTTAGTAAGATCGAAATTCTCGTCTTTCTCATTCGTGTTCTGTGAATCATTCATCTCAGCCTCTTCACTCACATAGTCACATGGTTAGCATCTGCTTTTGCTAAACTAATTTCATCTTCTGGGATTGTCCTTCATATTTCCATCTTCACTCAATTTGGTTTGTTGAGATCAATGTTTGTTGGTTCATTATAGGCCGCCTATACTTGATCAATATTTATTGGATCTGAAGAAAAGTAAAGCCCGTTTAGGTCCGTCAAAAGCCCGTTGAGGGCCTGCTCCATAAAAGAATAAGTTTATTATAAACAAATTCTCAAACTAAGCTTCGGAAAATTTTAATTCCCAAAATAAATGTCTTTATGTTCAAGCCTGACGTTAGATTTGTTCGTTGTAACTAACAGGGAACAAAAGGTAGACGATGTTATAATGTTAAAGGGACAAAAAATAAAATAAAGTTTGTTCTCTGTTAGTAACAGTGAACAAACATGTTTTTCATTTTTTTATCATTCCAACGCAAGACATCATCTTCCTTTTGTCCGCTATTAGTTACAACAAGCTAAGAATTTTGACTTTTTTTGGCCAATTTCTTTATTCGCTGTTAGGAACAGTAAATATACCTTACCTCAGCTTTGGCATAGAGATACTTATTTTGGCATAGTGATACTTATGAGTTAAGGTGACAATGAATTTTTTGGGATGGAACTATGGAAGCTAATTTGTTAGTATAGAGGAACATGGTTATTTAAGATTTATGTTTTGAATTGTCTTTATTTAAACTCTAACCAACAATCCCAATTTTATATTACGCTTCAGAGTGAATCGAATTGCGTTTGAGTTTTATTTTTCCTAAATAAGGTTTTTGAGTTTGATTTTTGTTGCCTCTTACTCTAACCTCTACTCAATGACAAGTTATGTTTCAAATTGAGTTTATTTATTTAGTTAATTAATGTTATCATTTTTAGAGTAAATATGTCAATTTAAAAATATTACTCTCTCCGATTCACCATAATAGTTCTAATTATGTTTTATACTTTATCTAATGCAGTTTCTAATTCTAAATATCTCTCATTATTTAGTATTAAAAATTATTAAACCTTGATACTAATAAAGTTTACACTGACTCGAAAACAATATCTCATTTGATTATATTACAACCTATAGATTAAAAAAATACATATCCTAAAAATAATTGATAAATAATGTCTAAAAAATAAATAAAACTAATATGCTAAATTGATCAAAAAAGGAAGAAAATAATTTTAGGGTTGAATCATATTCTCATTGAAGAACGTATCAATACAATTATCTTTTCAACCCAAAATAGGAAAATTAAATTAATATATATTTAGTCTTTAATGCTATTTGATTTATTTCCTTAAGTTAGCTATAAAAAGTTATAGATCAACAGCACCTAATAAATATTTATATATTATTATTATTTTGAATTACTTATTTTGTTTTTGTTCTCCAACCGAAACAAAACTTTAATTCGGAACTAAAATTTTAATATATACAATTTCTCTACTCCCTAATTAAGCACATAATAGAGATGGTAAGAACTCAAATAATATTATTTTATTTGTCAGCAACGATTTTACTACAACGTTTTGTAGTGCCGATATCTTCACAAGATGATGACGCGAAAATCACAGAACGGCTTCAGTTCGTCAATAAGGCAGCAATCAAAAGCTTTCTGGTATGCGATCAATTTTTTTCAAAAAAATTACTTTATTATTTTTTATTATATTTGGATGCAACTAAATAAAGAAAAACTATACTTACATGATTAGTCTATAATTACCAATCATAAGAATTTGATTATTTTATATTTCTTCTATCAATCTAATTTTGTATAATTTAGATGGTATTGTGTTGATATGGTTTAATTATATGTATAGACAGATTAATTAACGTTGAAAGTAAAACATGCTAACTATTTTTTTATCCCAAATTGTTATAAGAGATGGTCTGTCCGAGAAATCCATAAGATATATGGGCTAAATAGCCCAATTAATACAAAATAAAGAGTAAATAAGAATGTTGGTTTCTTGTTTTGAGGTCGTATTTTTAAGAGACGGTCTTGTATAGACTGACAACACCAAAATAACGATCTTGTATAAACGTTATCTTGTATGGAACAAAGATAGTACTTATAAATTATAATGTTTTCTTATTTTTTTATTCTCAGACCAAGTATGGAGACATAATAGATTGTGTGGAAATCAATAAGCAGCTTTCATTGGACCATCCTTTACTTAAGAATCATTCAATACAGGTATTTTAAAAAATATAATTTTTTTCGTGTTTGAGTTAAATATATAATGAAAATCCACGTTAAATATCTCCTCAAATTATCTGCCACGAAAATAATAGAATGAGTATTTATTTTGATTAAAATTTCTCGATGCTTTTACAATCAAATTAAAATTTCTCGATACTTTTACAAGTGACAGCTAAGCTAGTAAATTTTCCTAAATTTATTTACATTATTGGTTATTAATTAAGATAATTTTAATTCTCTAATAAATTACTTTCATCAGATTAAACCAAATTTCAAAGAGTCAAAGCAAACATTACAAAATAATAGGCAATCAAAAGTTGTAGCAGAGAGAATGAGATGTCCAATTGGAAGTGTTCCAATTAAAAGGCTTCAAAAGGAAGACCTACAAATGCAGAAATTCTCATCATTAGCTGGAATCAAATTCTCTAAATGTTTCAACTCTATTTGCACCAATACTGGTTTTCCTGAGGGACATCAAGTAAGTCATTTATGAAAATTTGATACTTCCTCCATTCCATAATACTTGCTAGTTGCTACTGATTGTGACATATTCCCACATAATATATCACACTCAGACACAATAACGCACTCAGTAGCAAGTATTATTTTTCAGTTTAGTCATGCACAATATCGTTATTCAATGTCATTAATATTAAGTTGGGGTTCGAAAGGGTTTGATGTATTACAATATATTACCCTTGTTACGAAATGCACATGATTTATGAACTGTTTTATTTTAGTTTATTAATCTAAAATTAAAGACTGTACCTATAAATCTTTGACCCCATTAAAACAAGTATTTAGATTTATTCATCTATTTTTAGACCCACTTTAGTCTCGTATAATGGCTGTTACCACTATATATACATTTCTTTTTATTTAATTTAATTCTTTGAAAAAATATAGAAAAAATTATCATGAATAATATAATTCCCTACAATAATACCAATTTTGGGAGCGTTTCCCTAAAATATAAAAAAATCTGCAAGGGCCAAACTAGTAAAGAGCGCCCGGTCCCAATGTGACTCAATAACGAGAGTGATATTTGTTTTAATTGAGATAAAATTCCATTCCTGTAGCTAGCTAGTAGCCAATATTTAGTTACGAGTATTCATCATCAGTATCCTACTGTATTTCGCTCATAGAAAATTATAGACCGGTTCTGAGGAGGGATGGACGGCGGCAATTCATACCTATAAGGAGAGTGCGATCAAAAGGAGTCCCCGGCTCAAGAAGTTATGAGGATTAAGTTTGATAATTTGATGTTAATTTGGGACGTTGTACGTGCAGTATGCTACACTAATATCGAATGGGAAGAATTTAGGAGTAAGCGGAAGCATAAACGTGTGGAGCCCCGAAGTTGCTGTTGATCAACTTTCAGATGCTTCGGTCTATGTTGCAGCTGATGATGGTCCTCTTATTAACGGTCTTGCTTCTGGCTGGGCGGTACCTTTTTTCTTTTTACTCTTCTCTTTAATTATTATTTCATCATGGCAAAAAATTGCTACAAATTCATAAAATGAAATGTAATATGAGATCTATGAAAACAACTATAAAAATAGATATTTGAGGTTTTAATATTCTATTATGTTATTATAACTATTCGAGATTTCTTATTGCTGTTTTTTTTGAATGATGATTTCATTTGCAAATCTAACATTGGATTAAATTTAGTTTTTGTCAAATAAAAAAATTTTAAAATCACAAATTCTTGTAAGAGACTCTCTTTGAGAGACCATCTTTAATTGGGTTGGCCCATAAAGAAAAATATAAAGTAAGAGTAGAAATTAAGCTCTAATGGATTGAGCCTGAAAGGCGTCTCTCAAAGAAATGGTTTTTCAAGAGACTGGCTGTTTTAAAATTGGATATGAGTCAACTCCATCTTTGTTTTCAAATTAGTTAAAGTTAAAGAATTTGAAAATGACATGTTAAACCTTGTCATTCTAAAAATCGTCATTCATGATTCCATAATTGACGTTAAAAATTTTAAATGAAATACATATTTCCAAACACTAACCTATATGAATTGTGTTTGAAAACATTTTCAGGTATATCCTAATCTATTCCAGAACTCATCTCGGTTGTATGCCTACTGGACTGTGAGTATTCCTATTCCTGTTATTCCTATTCCTATTCATAATTTTTGGTTACATTTTCATGCCATATAATTATGTTGCAGAGAGACAGTGGACACAGCACAGGTTGTTTCAACTTGATATGCCCAGGATTTGTGCAAGTTAGTCCAAAAGTATATTTAGGCCTTGTTCTACAGCCTATATCAACTTATGGGGGTTCTCAATATTTCATTACAATTTCCATCAAACAGGTAATTAATTAATTAAATAGGAGTATCTACTAAACATTTTCAATTATTTCGGAGTCCCTCTATATTTATTATTTAGAAAAAATTACTTAGAATAATCCAACATTTTCATGATTTTCCTACAATAATCTACCCTATTGATTAACCATGAATAATCCCAACTTAAGATAAACAAAAAATTAATTTTAAAAAAATAGAGAAAATTTTAAAAAAATTTACATAAAAATATTGAATAATAAAAAAATCATAAAATTTTTTGAACATTTTTTTCAACATTTTTTCAACTTACATGTCGATGAGAAAAACATTTTAACGTACACAATCATATCATTTTATTGTAAAATGTAAACAATATTTTGATTGTATAAAATAACTCGCAAAATTTCGAAAAATAATGGATGAGAATGAATATTATTAGGGTGGACCAAACATGACTCTAAACTAATACTCCAAATCAATTTAGATGTCCCATTTGAGTTTTCACGGTTATTAAGAGTGGTGTGGGGTCCATTAAAAAGGTGGTAGTTGGGTATTTTAATTGATTATATTAATTGTAAAGATAGTAGTTGGGTATTGAAAGTAGTAAAAGTGAGGGTATTTAGGTAAAAAAAAGATAGACAAAAAAAATGAGACAATTGATATGAATTTGATAAATAAGAAAATAGGACAACTAAAAATGGGGGTATTTAGGTAAAAAAATATGGTAGTATATCAAGTAGTTTTATAGCTAAATTAACTTAAATTTTAATTATTATTCTCATCATTTAGTACCAATAATAAGCGAGATCGTTTAAAAATACAAATAATATTTTGATATGCTTATGTACATTAATTGACGCATCAGGACCTAAATACAAAAAATTGGTGGCTATTCTACGGGGACGAAGGCGTAGGATACTGGCCAAAAGAGCTATTGACTACGTTAAGTGACGGAGCAACTAGAGCTGGTTGGGGAGGAGAAATATACAGCCCACCGGCCGAGGCGGCGCCGCCTATGGGAAGTGGTCATTTCCCTGAAGAAGGACCTAATAAGGCGGCGGTTATATATGGACTTAACTTGTTTGGTTCGGAAAGTCCTAACAAAACTGACTTAAAAGTGGGTTTAAGTAAACCTGATTGTTACAAAGTAATAGATGCTGGTGATAAAGGTG
This sequence comes from Amaranthus palmeri, assembly GCA_019776075.1. Taxonomy (NCBI): domain Eukaryota; kingdom Viridiplantae; phylum Streptophyta; class Magnoliopsida; order Caryophyllales; family Amaranthaceae; genus Amaranthus; species Amaranthus palmeri. The sequence continues at coordinate 900,184 of JAAKBH010000029.1, read as the reverse complement.
GTCAGTTTGGACATTACATGTTCTTTGGCGGACCACCTAATTGTAAGCTTTAACAATAATAATATGGATTATATATATATACTTAGCCATCTTTGTTAATTTTAAAAAATATTTAAGTTTATTTTTAATAGCATATTTTTTTATTTTCATATTTAAATTTTTTGTTTTTGATAATTATTATATAAGAGTTATGTGTGAGTTATGTGTGAGACTAGTATAGCAATTTCAAATAAACGACGGAGTATGAGAGCAACTATAAAGAAAGATTTTTTAACTCTTTTAAAATGATATAGAAAAAACTTAGTTTTTGCTATAACTAATTTTATTTATTTCTTAAGAAAGTTTACATTAAAGTATGTATTTACATTTAGAACTTGACAAAATATATTACGGCACATATTTATTTCCATATCTCATGGGATTTCGATCTTTAATTTAAATTATGGTATATTTACAAAAATATGGTATATTCAGATTCTATTGCATATATACTACTCCTTCCGTTTTCTAATGTCCTTCCGGTTTAGAATATTCTATTTTGAAGATAGAACTAATTAATATTTTTAAGATATATATAGATGATAAAATATATCCATGTCAGATCTTCGTTAGATTCGTCTTAATGTATATTTTTTTATTATATATTTTATGTACTTTTTATGATGCATATATAGAGATATATAAAGGCTCAAAATTTACTTTGAAAATTATGCAAAAAGTAAATGGGAAGAACATTTGGAAACGGTGGGAATATACTCCTATAAATACATATTCCTCAAATTAAAATTAAGAGTTTAATTTGTTCAAACTCAAGTAATTGTTAATTTTGCAAAATTGAAGATTTGAGAACGATCCAATCTCATGAAGGAAAGTAAATTGTTTCTTTTGGTTGTGTTAGCAATCACAAGTACCGTACTTTGTTCAGATGATAATATAGAACAACGACTTCAAGTCATCAACAAGCCAGCAATCAAGACTTTCCGGGTATGTAATTTTATTTATCCCTGAATTTGCTTTCTCATCAATACATTAATAAATTAATTATATATTTTTACTTGATTTATCAGGTAATTTATTACTAAATATATACTTCCTCCGTTCCATAATACTTGCTACTGAGTGTGACATGTTGTATGGGAAAATGTCACTATCAGTATATAGCAAATATTATGGAACAGAAGAAGTAGTTAACCACTATATAAAATTTAATAAAATAAGTTTTACATGTAATAAACTTAGCTAGTTAGCTTCAATATATTAGGTTTAACGTCAATTATGAATAGAACTTGTGTCAAAATATATTTGTTATGTTATAAATAATTTATTTGCATTTTAATTACTTTTTAGTTACTATAAGGCCCACAATCACAAATTTAAGGAATAAAAATTCAACATTTATGTCTCAAAGTCAACATTTGTTGACTTTCAAACTTATTTATCTTGTAAAAAAATAGTGACAGCTAATATATGTTTTTTTTATCTTTTTTGTTTTAAAATAGACAAAATATGGAGATGTAGTAGATTGCGTAAAAATCAATAAACAGTTTGCATTTGACCATCCATTACTAAAGAACCACTCAATTCAGGTAAATTTTATTTAATTCTTTTTCAGAATTTGTTATTTCCTTCTATTCTAAATGTCTTAAATTTTGTATACTTGTGCATATATATTTTAATTTCAAATTTTTTATTATGTTTGGTTTAAGAATTTCAAATCAAATGTCTTAAAATTTTCTAATTGTGTGAAATTGAATACAGATGAAACCAAATTTCAAAGTGTCCATAGATAAAACATCTAATTCTCCTTCAGAACTGTTACCCAAAATGAAGAGATGTCCAATTGGAACAGTTCCTATTAAAAGGATCCAACATCAAGATTTGGCAATGCCTAAATTAACTTCATTTTTCAATACTAAATCTGACTATTCGGATGATGCAGGCTTACCTGCTGGACACCAAGTAAGTTTATCCTTCTTACTTAATTTATCCTTAGTTTTTTTGTTAAATTAGACTGGAGACTGGACTTATTGTGAATGCCAGCACAATAAACGGGAACATGAGGTGCACACACTTTATAAGCTAAGGAGATATATATATGTTATCCCAAAACCATATGGCAATGGGAAGAAGGTCTCCGATAACTTATAAACTGTGCACACCATTTTCACTTTGTTGATGTGGGACAACTCATCCCAACATTTTTTGCGCACAGCGGCGGAGCAAGGATCTTAGAAGCCCTATTTCTTTTGGTGATTTTTTTAAAAAAGACTCTTATTATATTAAAAGATAAAAAAATTTCTAATTTAAGAAAAATAATTTAAGACGACAAAATGTAGTGTAACATTATATTACTTCAAATATAGAAACGGTTTACAAACAAATCACTTATAAAGTTGTTCGGAACCGGGCCTAAATAACACTTTAAAATTTAAGGCCTCTTATTTCGGGCCCTAGACGGTTGGCTACCTGAAATGCCCCAAGAACCGCCCATGTATGCGCACCAGTAAATTTTATTAGTGGATAAAGGTCCGACAATATTATATATAAAATATTTTAATAATATTTAACTAAAGAAATGAATACTATTTTTTTGTTCGTTGTTTATCTTTTTTTTTGAGTTAATATTTAATTAAAGAAATAACACTATTTTTATGTTCGTTGTTGGATTATAAGTACTGCATTTTTCTAAGATGATCGTAAAAAAATGAGTAATATTTTAGCTTTATATTGGAGTCACAATATTTATTTCATTATTTTATCCACCTCCCAATTATTGTCATAACCTTAAAGTTTAATAAATTGATAAGTAAAAAAATTCGTTAATTATATAGAATTGTTTCATAGTATTAAGCCAGTCTTATAGAAAACTTATTGAGTAATTTTTGTTATTAATATAAAAAAGGAAAAATTACTTAAAACTATCCAATATTTTAATGATTTTCCTACTATATAATCTCACCTAGTCATTAACCATGAATAATTTCAACTTTAGGGGTAATGACTGGAGTAAACTTAGGTAACCCGGCCAATTGACCCGCTATTGAAGGTAATTCACCAAAAAAATAAATTGAAAATTAATATAAAATTAGAGAAAGTTTAAGAAAATTACATAAAATATTTTGAATCATAAAAAAAATCAGAATTTTTTTAAATATTTTTTGTCATTTTATTTTAATTTATCCTTTTTAAAAAAATAAAACTTGTTAAAGCAGGTACTCTAGACAAATCCCCCCTAAAGCTAAGGTTATTTATAGTTAATCAATAAATGAGATTATTATAAGAAAATCGCAAAAATATTAAATTATTTTAGATAATTTTTTTATAAAAAAAATGAATGCAGATAGCAACTCTAGTGACATTCACAAAAAACATAGGAGCGTCAGGACAAATAAACTTGTGGAGCCCAGACGTAACGGCAGATCAATTTTCAAGTGCTGCTGTTTTTGTTTCAACTGACGATGCTTCCGTTAGTAACGCTATATCTGCCGGCTGGATGGTAATATTAATATTAATTACTACTTCCTCCGTTCTTTTTTATTGTTCTATTTGAAGATTTCACACAAATTAAGAAAGGTGGAATCTTTGTAGATAGTTGGTATTATTTTATTAAAATAGTTGTGTGAATTAATAATTGTATTGGTATTATGAGAGAGAAATGAGGGTTAAATGAAGGAGAAAGAGAATATATGGAAGATAAAAACTTTCCAAAATAGGAAAGTTTTCTAAATAGGACAAACTTATGAAACTGTTCGTTATAATAATGTGGACAAACTTAAAAGAACAGAGGGAGTACTTGCTAATTAATTACTAATATTAATTTAATACTCCCTCCGTTCTTGTATTTCCTTCTTAAATAGTACTCCTAATTATTTTCTATAATTATGAAAAAATAATTATTGTAGTTTTAGAATAGAATATTGTAGTTTTCAATAATTATTTTAGTTTTAGAGTTTTAGAGTTAAACTTTAACTACTAATTATTTTCAATAATTATGAAAAAATATAATCACGTATAATATATTTTAATTGATTTGTTTTAGTATTGAATTTAAAAATTTGCATTGCATCTGATAATAATCTAAAACATTTCAGGTAAATCCAACCGTATTCGAGCAGAACGGATCTCGTTTATTCGGATATTGGACGGTAAGAATTTCTGTTTTTTTACATTAGCTAATACTTTCTCCGTTTCAATATAGTCGCAACATACGAAAAATAAATACTATTCACTTATCTTCCATAATTTGTGATTAATAAGTAATCTATAAGTTAAAACATAGTCAAGTGAGATCTTGTTTGATTCGTCTCGACGTAAAGATTATTAATATTAAATTTTTATAATTTTATATAGATATTAAGGATTGAATTAGTGCATTGAACTGCGTAAAAAAGATAAATGTTGCAAGTATTTTGAAACGGAGGTAGTGTTATTAGTATTAGGTGAAGTATATCACATAATTGAAACAAAAAAAACTAATTAATGTATAGTATAGTGACTATAATTTGGTAACACGTACATATTGCAGAAAGATAGTGGAGAGAGCACAGGATGTTACAATACGTTGTGCCCAGGATTTGTACAAATTAGTAAAACCATTTATCTTGGCTCCCTTTTACAACCTGTTTCAACCTATGCCGGTAATCAAACTTATGTTTTGATTACCATCCAACAGGTACAAATTTATCACTTCTTAATATTAATTTTATTATATCATTTTTATTTTTTTATTTTTTAATTGTCACGAAATTCTCAAATGAGATGGTGATTAATATACTTAGCTTTTATGTAAAGACGGTTGATACCCATTTAGACTCAAATTCGAGGTTAATTCAAGGGTTATTTAATTCTTACAGATTTTTTAACTTATGATGAATTCAGCTGAGCGTTTGAATTTGAATATATATTTATTTATCATTTACATTCAATGTTTTTGTTTGATTCATTATATCATTTTTATTTTATTTTTATTTTTTTAATTGTCACAATTTAATTGAGACGGACGACATAATTATACTTAGCTTCTATATAGATATGATCTTGAGTTTTAAACCCATTTAAATTCAAATTCGAGGTTAATTTTAGAATTATTTAAGTCTTAAGTTAATTTAACCTAATGAATCTACTTATTTTTTGATTACCATTCAACAGGTAAAATGTATAGTTTATTACTATTAACGTTTTTCATTATTTGATTCATTATATCATTTTTATTTTTTAAAATATACTTAAATTCGATGTAGATATCAAATGGGCATGAGTCTAAGACCCATTTAACGACTCAAATTCGAGTTCAATTAAAAGCTTTTAGTACTATAAGTTTTTTTAACCTAACAAATATGTCGGGTTCAAATTCAGATCCACGTAATGAAATTAAGCTAGAGTTTGAATTCAGGTCCAAATTTTTCTTATTTTGACATAATATAATTATGAATATTGACTTGTAGGACCAAGTCTCAAAGAATTGGTGGCTTTTATATGGAGAAAATAAAGAAAATGTAGGATATTGGCCAAATGAGTTGTTTAGTAGCTTATCAAATGGGGCAACAAGAGCTGGTTGGGGTGGAGAAATTTGGAGTCCAATAATAGAAGCCACACCTGCAATGGGAAGTGGTCATTTCCCAAAAGAAGGTTTTAAGAAAACATGTGTTATTACTCAATTGAAATTAGTGGGTCAGAAATTTCCTGGTGCAGAAGATCTTAAAATAGGTCAGAGTAAACCTGACTGTTATAAGGCTGCTTATGGTGGAGATATTGGGGGTCAATTTGGTAATTACATGGCTTTTGGTGGACCCTCTAATTGTACTCTTTGATTTTATATCAACATAATATTTATTTTATACTCCCGATTCAATTTACTTGTCTTATTTTCTTATTGGGTAAAGTCATCTAAATTGTCTTGTGTCTTTTTTTAGCATGGATTTTTTACTTAAATACTCTAAAATATTCGTACAAGTAATGATCAAAATACCCTCACTACACTACTTAAAATACTTCAATTACCACCTTAACAATTAATATAATTACTTAAAAAAACCTCAACTATTTACTTTTAGGTGGTCCCCCACTATCCTTATTTGCGTGTCCAACCCAAAGGAGACAGAAAAATTGAATTGGAGGGAGTACTTTTTATTTGTTGGGATTATCTTTTATGCTACACGCAATTTATTTTTGTTAGCAATATACCAAGTGAAATTAGGTAGGTTTATTGAAAAAATAATTGTGTAATTTTTTATTTTTGATTTACTATCTAGTTTGTATGAGGAACTTGAAATATATTATTTGTGCTCTTCTTACTATCAATCTCAAGTCATGATAAAGGTAATTGTGTGCCATAGATTTGTGACTAGTTCGGTAAAATCTATTCACATAGTATTATGATTATATATCAAATTTGATTAAATACATTAGGATTAAAGATTTGGCATTGGTGTAGAGTCTTTTTTGATTTTTGATTTTCAAAGTCAATTAATGTCTTAAAATAAATAAAATAATAATTAATCCATTGTAATTTGGTGATTTAAAAACTGACAATTTAAAAGTAATTAAAAATTAATGACCTACATACTGACTTTTACTACTTATAATCCTCAATTACCACCTTTACAATTAATTTATTCAATTAAAATATCCCAACTATTACTTTTTGGTGAACTCTATCTCACTCGTAATATTTGTGCCCAATCAAATGGGACAATTGAAAAGAATTGAAGGGACTAAGGGAGTAATAAATGTAATTCATGGGGCCTCTTCAAAAGTCAAAAACGCTTCAAACGCATAAAATTATGTAGCAAATACTCCACCGTAGTCCATAACTACAAATTTATCATTTTGTTACAACACTATGATACTTCCCCATTCCCCAACATAATTGTGCTATGTTTGATCATGAATTTTCAGGTACTACGGTCAGAAACGTTAGTAGCTAACTTAAGTAACATTTGCATACTACATTTTTTTAGTCTTTATATACACTTCCTGAAAGTTAAGCATACAAGCGGAATCAAACAATACCACTATGAAAGCGAACAATTTTCAGGTCCAACGTTTGGGAGGCCGAACTTTGGGCTTCAACAATGAGGAGTTGCTGGATACTGGTTTTTTACTACCTGTGTACCACCACCACCACAACGAAAAAGCATTAGAAGAACTCAACTTTTTGACATAAAAGAAATGCAGAACAGTCGGTAACAGCAAGAGGCAACATGGCAGTCGAAACTTTTTAAGGAAAATCAATCTTCTACTGTAATTTAGAGTAATGTGAAAGCAAGTCTTAAGCACATTGGAGAAAAATGGTCTTAAACTCCATTACAGTGAGAAAAAAAGAGCGAAAATTCTCAAGAAAAGAAAATCTTCACAAGCCACACAAAGGCGAATGGGATAGCTATTGAAAATGTGAATAAAAACCCAGTAGTGTAGTAGCCCAAAAGATGAAATTAAATCAGTATAAGTAGACATACTTGTTGCACCTTTAGAGGAAGTCTTGCTGACTGCTGACCGAGAAGACCCAATCTGTTGCTTTTGTGGAGGTTTTAGAAGTTTATTTGTTACAGTTGACCTGCAATGTTTTTGAAAAGGAGGTCAAAACCAGGAACAATGATAACAAATGGTATCGTAAAAATTAGCACAAAGAAATATCTTAAAGAACAAGTCTGAAAAAGATAATACTAGTCTAGTACCACCTATCACAAGTGACTGAACTCAACAGTATGCAACTACATTTAGTGTGATAAATCTAGCAAACACACCCAATGATTTTTTTTGTTAACCCTCCAGATCAGTCTGGAATTTTGCCTTTGCAGACACTAGAAATGTGCATTTACGATTCATTGACTTCCTAGATAAATGTAATTGGAGAAGCACAGAAATACCATATTCTTTTGGTGAAAAGTATCAATAAAACATGTTCAGACATAGTGCATATGTTGATTACTAAAGCACATTGGAAATCCAACAAATAGAACGCCTTACTTTTCCATGTTTTCTGCTGGTTTTGGAACTTCTGGAAAAAGTGTGTACTCCACGATGCTGCAAATGGAACCATCGGTTTCAGTCCCCATTGAAAGGCCACTATCAGAAATATCACTTAATCTCTCTTCAGAATCCGCATCTCCAAATCCCAAGAGATCTATATCATCATTAAAATTATGAGCCGCATTTGATACAGCTGGCTCCAGATGCCTCAGTATTTCATGCTGATGCTTCGGTTCTTCAACTGAATGCTGTGAACCGGCTTCAGAATGTCTATCACTTTGTTCTGAGCAATAATCTTGATCAGAAGCTGGTTTATTAGCTTGCCCAGACACTCTGTGCGACGATCGAGTTGTGCTAAAGGAATGTCTCCCAGGTGATCCCCCAAGCCTTTGAGAGCTCGCATCACGTTTCGCATTGTTGGCATTAGCCTTACGAAGACGCAAACGCTCAATATCTTCATCTTTCCTCGCGATGGTAGCTTTCAGAGCTGTAACCTACGAAACAATTTTCAGGGCTGTAAACTACAGTACAAACTAATAAGATCTAAAACACGTTAAGATTCACATTCGTCAGATGCTGAATCTAAATTTTTCCTGTAAACAAGAAAAAACAATATAGAAGGACGAAATCCACAATTGGCATCCACACATGTATAGGAAATTGTTTATACCCAGTGATTTTAATGTTGAGAATTTCAAAACCAGAATAGCATTCTTTTACATGTGAAGTGTGAAATCCCATACTGTCCAAATTTCAGATTAGATACCACACAGCATCACTCACATATGCAACCAGGAAAAATTTTGTCAAAGATTCTCGACTCTTATCCACATTTCCAGCTGTATCCTCCTTTCCAACAAAAATGTTTTGTGTGTCTTATTATCAATGCATCATGATAATTAAACTTTTTTTTTTCACAATTCCAGTATTTTCTGCAACTTGACAACATTTTCCAACACAGGACAGCTCCATCATGAGAATGTACAGAAGTTATTATTTTTCTATCCTTATGACACTACACATAAGCCAGGAATGAGCACGGATATGGACTTAAAACCTCTTCTGACGGATTTCTAAGTCATTAAAAAGAAGGAACAACATAGAAACAGACCTGCTCCATTAGTTCCCTAACATCTTTTCCCTCTTTGTTACTACGTGCTGCCCCCAATTCTACTCCAGAGACCCTTTCCGCAAATTTTAGAGTGCTGGTAGTTTCAGAGTAAGATTCCACATCAGGGTTAAGCTGTACGAACATTAACGTTTTTGCTTGCCCACCTGGAATACAAGTATATAGAGGACTTTTCATGATGAAATGACAAGTTAAATCATTAGAATAATTACACAGCAGAATACAGAATAAAATAACTTAGTACCTAGTGAACTTTGGAGAACCTGAGTAAGTTTACTATTTCTATAAGGAACATGGGAATTCTTCTGAGCTAAGGCAAATATTACATCTCCAAGAGCGGACAGCGATCTGTTGATATGTTGGGCCTCCTTCAATCTATCTCCAGTTGCTTCAGAGCGATCAACTCTTTCACTTCCTGCTAGATCTACCAGGTGAAGACAACCACGCATAACAGAATTATTCTTCAACTCCGTTCCGCGGACATGGACAGTAAGGATACTGCAACATTCAATGAGAACTTCATCAATAGTTAACTACAAAACTGAGAAGCATGCAACTTTGTCTTGCATGATCAAGTTCATCTCATACTCCACACTGGTGCATAAAAGACAGAAACAAGTGTATAGGACTTTATTTGGACTCCAAATCTTGAAATCTGCAGTTAACCTTTTTATATTATTTCATTGAAAGGTAATGTCCAACCTTAGGCCAATCTCAGAAGACTATTTTGTGAAATATGATAACCACAAAAAGAATTGAATTAAACGGTAACATATTATATGAACAAGCAAAATTAGATAAAAATTTTAGCAGTACAGAATGAAGTTCAGAAAAATAACCTGTGAGATCTACTACTCCTCTCATTCAGCGCCGTGGCACCTACAGCTCTGTTCATGAATCCAATGTTCATCAACTCAAGCACGTCATTTGTCGACTTAACAGGGTGCATGCTCGCATCTGGGACTGCCAATCCATTAGGTTGAGTAGTGCTCCAAATCCCAAGTGTGTGCAAGTCAAGGAAAAAGTTCCAGGTATACCAAAATAAAGACCATTTTCTCTTAATAGATTCACAACATGATCTACATATAAAAACAATGTTGACATAAACATGCAACAAAAAAGAGAGAATAAATTACTTTGATAACACTTCAAGATTGTCCTTTAGGGTCATGAGTTGAAATTTATTTAGAGTGTGATAAATGGGAAATAGGGTAATTTTGACTCGACAAAAGGATAATAGTTAGCAAATCAGTTAGTAAGGGTGGGACAGCTGGCATGTAATCATTAGTTGATAGCTATTAATTGTTTAGGTGTCTTGGCGGGTCTTGTGTTTGACTCCTATATAAAGCTATCCTTGAACATATTATGTTTTATCAAGAAATTAATAAAAGGAAAGAATTGGGCAGGAGCTTAACAGTGCTCGAAACTTTGTTACTTGGTTACTTGGAATTATCTTTCTTGTACTTTCTTTATCTCTAATCTCTCAATCTTCTTGTTAAGTAATTCAATTAGGGTGTAAAGACAGAGGACAGCACTCAGTCTGTCACATAGAGTTTGTTAGAGAAAGTTCCTCCATTTTGTGGCTCTAATTTGGGGATATATCGGACAATGAAAGTAAAGGAACTAAAGTAGAGAAAAGGATATCTTTTTTGTGAACCGTCACATGTAAGCAAATCTCGCACTTGTTCATTGTAGATCTCAACCATCTGAACACCAACTTCGTACATAATGGAGCTTCTCCGATTCTGTGAAATCTGGAAAAGATCATGCAAAGCTCTATAGTTCACTCCCCAGTCCTTCTTTGACGTCATATCAGGTCCAGTCTAGATATAGAACATGAGAGAGAACGAAATTGATGAGTAACGTTTAAATCTCATGAACATTAACTATGTAAACAAAAAATTCAAACGTACCATAGTATATGTCTTGCCAGAACCAGTTTGGCCATAGGCAAAGATGCATACATTATACCCATCAAGCACAGATCGAATTAACGGTTGAGTGTCTATAAATACCTCCTCTGCCAAGTAATATAACAAATTCAAGTCAACTAGAGACATTATTGTATGATAGGAGAAACATTTGAATACCAATCATGAAGATAAATAAAATTATCATGCCACACTAGCCAATGAAGTTGCCAAACATAATAGAGATGTCAAAAACCTTGACTCGCTGTTGGAGCAAAGACCTTGTTGAACTTGAATAATCGGCGGCTGTCTTTTCCTGGTTTTACGGGATTGACAACGACAAGCTCTCCATTCTCACCAATGTATTCTATGGTTGTCTGCTTCTCATTCTGCCCGGGAAGAAAGGGCCTTATTCGGCAATATACTCTAATATTTCCTGCCATAAACAACAAATACACTGAATGAGCAACCACGGACTCAACCAAGCTCAAGAGATGATGCAAATAAAGAGTACCTTTCAAATCTTGAACCTCATTATATAATTTTCTATTCTCTGCAAGAACCATGTGGTAATTCTCTGCGGCGTCAACAAGTTCCTTGAGTTTTGTGCCTGCAGAAAATATAGATTTGTAAGAAATGCTAGAGACTAAAGATTCGGCAGAATTTGGAACAAGTGATGTCAAAAACCATTTCTACCTAGAAATTGGAATTCATGAGGATAGCAGTCTTGTGTCTCCAGAAGCTCTCTCTTTACAGAATTAAGATCCTTTCTTAACCCCTACATGAAATCATGATTCCAAGCATCAATCACAAACACTTAAAAGTTAAAGCACAGGCAAAACATAAAGAAAATCTCAATATCTCAAAATATCAAACCTTAAGAACACTAAATTGGGAATCTACAAAGCAAGTGTAACGTAGCTCTCTATTCTTAAATTTTTGAATTTCATGTTCAAATGTTTCCTCCAGTTCAATCACTTTTTTCTTTGAAACTTGTAGATGCGACTCAAGGTCCACAATCTTTTCCTGCAACTTTGCTCTAGTTTCCTTTACTTCAGCTTCCAATTGTGAGCACTTTTTCTCATTCGACAATTTAACCGCCTCTAGCTCTTGTTTGAGTGCTCTAATCTCCGCATCACGCTCATCCCTGTCTTTCATCAATCTAACCACATCTTGATCGCCATGTTTTTTCCTCTCTTCTAATTTTGTATTCTCCATCTGAAAGACATCATGAAAATGTCAATGCCATGAACTTCAATTAAAAAAAATGTTTGTTGAGACAAGAAAGGGTTAAGTTGACAAAAACACTCTTGTTACCACCAGAAAGAACTTTCAAACAACACGAATTAGAATTTAGTTTCCCCACAAAATCTAAGGAGGAGATAAGGTTATAAGCAAGAAGAAAATTCCAAAAGAAAAAATAAAAAAATTATTAATCAAAGTGAAATACCAAAACAAGATTAGGTCTCAGACATCATTCACTTGCTATGAGTTCACCATAAGTGGTGACGAATGAACCATACACCAAGCAACTAGAATTGAAGCGATTTTCAAAAAAAAATTCAACTAAAGAGGAATCTCAAGAAAATTATGACCAAACTTGAGACTAGAAACCGCAAGAGTTTGAAAAGCACAATGTTGAACAGAAATGTCAAGTTTATATTGCTGTAGAAATAATATTTTGTTTCTTGTCTGAGGGGATGAGGAGGAGAAATGACTATGAGAAAGCATGTTAAATCAGGAACATGTTTGCATGGACTATGGCTTGCATGTCGTCCCTGTAGCACTTTATTGCATCCATTATTCATTAAGATGGATGTTTGATCCTTTTATACCCAGCCTTTCAGTTTTTAATTGTTCAATCGAATTCTTTTGGATTACATAAGGGTTGAATTCTAAATAAAATCTAGGAAGGGATATTTTCGGACGGCATGATAAAGAGAATTGGATTTACACCAATAATATGACAATGATGGACACTACGATCTGATGTATAAAGTCCATTGGTATTCACATCATTTATACAGTTAAATAATGTGTGAATTGTAAACCTTTTAATATAAAAGCAGTTGCACCATGCATGTACAAGTAGAGCTAAGAATATTCATTGACGCACAAAACATATCCAAAAATAGCGCTATATAGAAAGCATGAAGAATAAAATAAAGAGCACACCTTTATCTGCCGAAGATGCTTTACAGCAACCTAACAGAGAAATTGAAGAGGAAAACAAAGTCATTCAGTTTCTTTAAACTAATAAATACTGAAAAATCCCCGACAAAATCCCTACCATACCTCATTTTCTTCAGCAGCTCCAACAGCTAGTGTTTCGAGGGCTCTCACTTTTGATTGATACTTGCCTTCACGAACTTTGCAAAGATTGTTTTGCTGCATGCAAGGGCAAAATGAAAATTTGTGCTCATAGAAATAGAATCAAGCTCAATGAAATGATACAGGTAGCTTACAGTTTTTATTTTATCTGCTTGAATAGATGCCCGACGCTCAATCTCTCTAACAAGTTTTTTTAAAAGGCATGCTACACGCTGGGCACAATAAATACAGAATTAAATGTCAAACCGAAATCTATAACAAGGTCAACTGAGGAACATACTTTTACAAAATGTACTCGAAAAGTACGTACATGAGAAACATCTCCGCCCTTCCTCTCTAAACTTTCATCCAAGACCCTGTTCACCATGCTAAACAGCAATTGCATAGAAGCTTTCTGCACTTGTAAAGACCCACATAAAATGACAGCAGAGTCAGACTAGAAAGGATGACAAATGTTTAATAAGACATGCAGAAACTTACATCTAAGCTGTTCCACTTTATCAATTCAGAGACCTTGACATCAGGACCAAGGTTACCTGGAACACAAGCTATCATTGTAGTGAATGATAGTAATATAATTAAACCACAAGAGATTCCTTTTTCAAATAGCAAAACCTTCATATAAAAAACAGTTAAAAGGTGCAAAATCTAATAACTTGTAAAATATGAACTACCATCAAATGCCACGAGTAAGTTACATTGAATAAGAACTAGCATCAAAAGCCACAAGTAGGTTATGAACTTCATCATTTCGAAATAAATAATTCTCTTCAATCGGTAATTTAACTAAAGTGATTTTAATGATGGACAAGATTGATCTCGAAAAGAAATCTCACCTGATAAATTAGTACTCCGGAGGACAGTTTGAAATTTTGAATCCCATGAATTTCTGCGTTTTTCTGGTCCAACCCTTGCAGAATTGTAAGAATCTACTTGGAGATTATCAGAGCCATCCAAAGCCTCCAAATCTGGCACATTCCATTTTCTTCTCACATGGTTGCGTGTTGTTTCCCTGTCGTTGTTGCAGCTGAAACTACTCTTAAGCCCCTGAAGGCACTCTAATACCTTGATCATGGATCCCTGCATATTGACCAGAATTTCAATGATAATATTTACTGGGCGATAGAAGACTTAATCATGCCAATCTCTTCTAATAAAATTTTCAGAATCAATGTTACAAACTTCGATGAACTTTATTAAACCTAGCTTATTGTATATGAAGTTTAGACTGATCTACACGGGTGAAAGCAATATTTGAATATATTGAACTTTTTAAAATTAGGTAAATGTAGTTAAGAGAATGGATGACAAGGCCTAGGTCAGGGCATTTCAAAGGTGCAACTAATGGCTAGTTTAAAATAGACTTGAGTCCTAAGTGAACACTGACCAAGAACGAAAGCATTCCACTTAAATTTCTACCTCAAAATTCCAGTTGCTCTGATCAACAAGAGATCAATTTAAGAACAGCTACCATTCATTACACCAAATTGCAAATTAGTTACGCTATCATTTTTGTTCAATATCACCATCCAAATTGCACACCACAAATTAAGAAGTCCACCATAAGTGAGACAGAAAATACCTGTTCTAAATCAGAATTTTGAAACCCAGGCAAGCCCATTCTATCCAAAGTTGATAAAAACCTTTCTACAGTTTCTTGATAGGGCTCTGAACAGCCACCCTGAAGCAGCAAAAAGAGTAATTCTATATGCAGGTACAGAAAGACAAGAAAACAGTTGCCTGCTCATCCAACCCCCTCCCCTCTCTTAAAAAAGAAAGAAAAAAGTACAAAACACTAAAATTGGACATGGAAATACCACCCTACCATTTCAACGGCTCCAGGTCTAAGTCTATTCAATAATTGACATAAAGCAGTTCCATCTTGCAAGTAAACTCTTAAGTCTTCAAGGGAAGAATCTGCTGGAATATTCAGATCAGGGAGTTGCCCATTCAACCACTCTATAGTATCTTCTGAAAGAAAATAAGAGTAGGATGCACAGGAAGACAGGTAAAACATCCCAGTGGATAAAAGAAAGTAGTTACAAACAAAGATAATGGTATGACTATCATACCCTTGATCACACTATAGAGACTTTCAGTTTCTTTATCTCCATTGCATGCTTTGGCATCAATAATTGACATCCCATTCTCCCCCAAGTGTTTTTGTGTTTGCAAATCCATCAAAGAAGTTAAATAATCCTTGTTCTTTAAGCAGTGACTACCGTAATAATCACATGAAAATCATGGAAAGTCCCTATTAATGAACATACAGAAATTCATGTCAGTGTTTGCAAACAAAGGTTGCATTTATCTTCTTGGTATGGAATGAACAGTCAAAAATAGGCCAAGGACTAAATGAAAAGCAACACTTAAATCAGGATTCAGTTACACAGCATTATACTTAATTATGGTTTCATACATCAAACCATTTTGTAAAACAAGTCTTAACTCCCAAGGTTGTGGTCTACATCCAGTTTATCCTCATTTCACTTTTGAAGAGTACCATTAGACATAGTTAACAATTAAAGTTGGGAGGAAGAAGCATACAAC
Source organism: Amaranthus palmeri (assembly GCA_019776075.1). Lineage (NCBI taxonomy): Eukaryota > Viridiplantae > Streptophyta > Magnoliopsida > Caryophyllales > Amaranthaceae > Amaranthus > Amaranthus palmeri. The sequence continues at coordinate 884,293 of JAAKBH010000029.1, read as the reverse complement.
AACAATTAAACAACTTAATCATTTATAGAACGGAACTCCTATATTAGCACATAACAAACAAGCATAGATGTAGTTAGTAAGCAAATCACAAAGGACTAAAAAGAAAATCAAGGAGGTGAAAACCACCAATAACAAATTATACAACAACAATGGCAGAGCCTTAATCCTAAAAAATTAGGGTTGGTCACGCCAATAAATTATGACTTTCAAAATTTGTGCCTCCAAAAACACTAGTTTTAGCTTCCAAGTTACGAATGAGTATCAGATTATCACAAACAACTCAACTAAACATGGTAAAAATTGAGAACAAAATTGTGGTTGTAGACCCACTTAGTAAGTACTTGGTACTAAATCTTAGATGGTAAGTCATATTGGTATTTCAATAATTGTCTTTAAACCTTTTGAAATAGAAGAGGAGATCATGCCTAGTTTCCACTTGGAAATCCAAAGATCAATCCCTAGTGAAGGCATTAGTGGGGAAGGTGTTCTTGTTGTAAGGTCCCACACTATGCGAGAGTAACCAAGAGGTTAATAACCTGCCAAAAAAATCATAAATGACAAATTACAATGACTATCCCTTTGACACCTCCCCCAGGCCCCCAAAGACTATCGCAGGTACCATTGTTTTTCCATCTTAGATGTCTCCATATATTTTCTCCCAAGAGAAAAAATCCTTCTAATGAACCTCAGGTTGACATGGCATACATAGGTAATTCAAAGACCCTTTATTGTTATCACCTTAAATCTATTTGAGCATTTAATAAAATTTTGAATAGGTGGACTTTCTTGTAATATGGCATCGCAAAATAAAAAAGAAAAGGCGTTAAAGGTTCTATTTAAACGATGAATACGGTGCATAGAACAAAAACAAGGCCGCATCGCATCGCACCAGTCACGTTGTAAAGGTTTTCAAAACAAACGAAACGATATTTTCCGCATTGTAAAGGTGTAAAAAAAAAACCGCGTTTTAGGCCGCAATAAGGGATATCTAATGATTTTGACTGATATTTAGGCGATATGATAGCCGCATCACTTTCGTTACCGCATCAGCATTCACAATTGCCACCCATACCGCATTTTTACACTATGTTGCGGAGGGTAAGCAAGGATCCATAAAGCATGATTTGAAATGAAAATAAATACCTAACATTTGTAGATATGTCAATTTTGGAAGGTACTATGGCCGACTAAGTCCATCTTTTAAGAGAAAAACAAGTTTTAGATAAAATTAAAGTCCAAGCCAATGACACATCATTCATAAAAAAGGTTAAGAAATAAGAGTTAGCCATTTAACTTGAAATGTCCTGTATGCTCAATCCCATGGCCATAATCTTGTTTTCTCATGATTGTGATCATTTATATATTTTTGGATGTTCAAGTGGTTTTGGATTGTATACACACTAACCTATTGTTGTTGATACAAGTTTTCAAAAAGTGTATGTAAGTAACCACGAACCACGAGTCAAGGTTTGTCTAACCCACAACTATATTTTTGCCGCTTCATTACGTTGATTCATTTGTTGTTGCCTAATGATTACTTATTTTTATTAAACTTTTTTGATTGCGATTTTGAAGGACTATAATTTTTAATTTAGGTTTGTAGTTTCCTGCTTGTATCTAATGTTTTGCTTTTATAAGTGGACCACATGAACAAGAGCTACACTTTGTCCTTGGAGAGATGAACATTGCTTCACATGAAGAGATATTTCTGTTGAGATGTCTAAGATTCTTCATATTCCTTATCTTCCTCCAATGTGGTATAATTAATATTTATTGGATTAGGTATCTCAACCCTTGCATTAATTGGTTTCAAGTTCAAATCTGAGTTCCATAGTCCATTATTCTAACCTTATGTTTATGCTATTAAGCTTTGTTTTAGATCATGGGAGATTCACAAAATTATATTCACATCCATCTTATTCTGAACAAAGATAAGCACAAAAGCCCTCAAATCCTCATATTAGCACTCAAAAGTAGACCTCAAAACTAGCTCCAAAACCCAATATTCAAAATATAGCTATCTGAAACAACCAACCAAACCAGCAACTATATTACACTCAAACTTTCATTGGATAACGATGAAGGAGGGAAAGAAAAGGAAAAAAAAAGGGATAGAAACAAAAGGAAGAGACAATAATAAGAAAAAATTTCCTATACGGTAAGGGAAAGGAAAGAAAGGGAAGAGAATACCAATTTTCCTTTTAAATCTTTTCTCTTTTGGAGATATTTGTCGATTAACAAAATTAATGAATTAAATCCCTTTCAGATTCCTGTCTTCCAAGTCCTTCCCCTCCAGAATTGTAATCCAAACAAAGGAAATACACCCTCCAAATCACACCATTTCCTTACCCTCCAATTCTCTCAATTCAAACATAATGTCAGTATCTTCATTTCAGCTCAATTATCACCACAATAAGCTTCCATAGCCAAATCCACTACAAAATTCGACTACCCTATGAGCATCAGCTCACGATCAGCAGAAGGATGTCGAATGTACATTTGATCAAGAAAGTTCACCAAGGCTCATCTTTTGGTCCAATGCAATATGCAACCTCAAAAATGCACATATCTAAGCTTTATCACAACTAAATCTTAGCTTAAAACAACCATCAACAATCCTTAATTCTCAGTCTCTACGTCAAAAACACAAATTAAACCTAATCAAATCATCACATTCAGTAACTTAATTCCTTCACAGTTCACCTTCAATTCCAACAATCTAAAATCCAAATTCCACAGATCCATCAACATAACTCACAACAAAAACCATACCAATTCAACCACAATTCAATCAACAATTAACATTCATAGAACAAGTCAACATTTTTAAAACCTAAAAAAAAGAATAAAAAGAAAACATACCTGGTAAAAAATGAGGAACAAATGGAGAAATGTAGGAAAAAAGAGAGAGAAAAAAACACTAGAAGAAAAAATGGAAGCAAAGGTTTCAGATCGAGATTAGAAAACCCTAAATGTTCTTCTTTAATTTTCTCTCTCTTAATCTTCTACTTTTTCTGTGTTTGTTCCTGAAAGATGGAAATGAGAAATGAAAATGGCAGGCTTTATTATTTGGGGATATTTCTCTTTCTTCTTGTATGTCGTCCTTGTGTCTTGTTTTCCTGCAATGAAGGAAGGATAGATAGATGGAAATTGGAGTATTTGAATTTTAATTCAAAAATTAAAGTATGTTGATGTAATTGTCGAATAAAAAAAAAAGGTAATTGACGGAGGTTTGATTTTAGTGGGGCCTAGTGAGTCCGTATTTGGAGTCACGTTCCCGCCCATTTCATATACGCACAATTCACATATACACATAGTACTACCAGGAGAGGTTGTGAGCATGTTCAACATGTTCAACCGTATAGGGTTTCAAAAAATTACGGGTCTCAATATTAAATTGTGTGCTATATGTTAAGTTATGAAACATTAAAATTTATTAGAAAAATATTAAATTCTTTAAAATTGCACAGAACTTTTAAAAAATTATCAATTTTTGCTCCGCCTCTAAACAGTACTTCCCTCACTTGTCCTTGTTCTCTCACCTTGGAGGTAAGAGACGGATGACTTATGCTATTGTGTTTGGATTTATCATTGGATCTTGAAGTTTGTTCTTGATTTTTTTTCTTAATTATGATACTAAAGAATATATGATAATTAGTTGAATTTAGGTGACTTTGAAGGTTAAAAAATCATTTAACCAAAGCATATATTCCTCACATATCATGTATGGAAAGACAATAAGTATTTCCGTGTTTTAGTGTTCTACTTATTACATGTCAATATAATTGTGACTTTTTGTAGCCTTCTTAATATGATTTCTTTACATTATAGTCTTTAATAGAGGCCACATTTTGAAGTCTTCTTTATAGTAATTAAGAAGAAATATATATATATATATATATATATATATATATATATATATATATATATATATATATATATATATATATATATATATATATATATATATATATATATAAGTAGTTAGGTAGATAGAGAGATATTAGTGATTAATTGTATTATTTTTACAGGTTAACAAATTTGTGACTTTTTGTAGTTTAGTTTAATCTTATCTTAATTCCTTGATTAAGTATTTGCGTGTTTTAGTGTTCTACTTATTACACATTAGAAGTTAGGATTAGTTGATAATGTTTTTATTAGAAGTAACTGATAATTGATAGTTTAGTCTAGTTTATTCTACTCTTGTATTCTTTCTTTGGATGATTTGTACGTGAGTTTGATAATATAATTATGTACATATAATTTAGTGATAATGAGTTATATATAATATGAGTTAGATTTTTATATATTCACTTTATATTTATATATAAAGTGATTTTATATATTTGTCATGATAATGCATAAGAGATTTAGAATGAGTTTATATATTTGTCATGATATTGTAATCCTTGTACTTCGATCTACAATAATTCTTATTTATAAATTTATAATAATATATTTGTCATAATACTGCCATCCTGTGTAAAAAGTTTCTTTTATACTCCTAGCTTACTCATTAAGGAAAAAAATAATTATATTCTATCCTTTTTTTGAATATATTCTATCTTTTCTAATCACCTTTGATTTGGCATAACTCATAAGCATAATTTTACAAGTAGATAGAGAGATATTAGTGCTTTATGCTTAATTGTATTATTTTTACAGGTTAACAAAATTGTGATATTTTGTAGTTTAGTTTAATCTTACCTTAATTCCTTGATTAAGTATTTGCGTGTTTTAGTGTTCTACTTATTACATGATTTTATATGATTCTCCTATACTTTCTACCTCATCAATCATCAAATGTTGGTCATCATTTTAAATCATTTAATAGGTTCATTAATATGTTTAGTGACTAATTAGTACTCTAATTACAAAGATGCTTTCTAGTTTATAATATTAGACTTGATTGGCATAATTCATAAGCATAATTTTACACGTAGATAGAGAGATATTAGTGCTTAATTGTATCATTTTTACAGGTTAACAAAATTGTGATTTTTTGTAGTTTAGTTTACTCTTACCTTAGTTCCTTGATTAAGTATTTGCGTGTTTTAGTGTTCTACTTATTACATGATTTTATATAATTCTCCAATACTTTCTACTTCATCAATCATCAAATGTTGGTCATCATTTTAAATCATTTAATTGATTCATTAATATATCTAATGACTAATGACTAATTAGTACTCTAATTATTACTCTAATTACAAAGATGCTTTCTAGTTTATAATATAGACTTGATACAATACATTTTACAGTCTCAATAAATTAATCAATACGGTTCGGTCTCGTTCCGACCCGAATTGGACCCGTGCACAAGAGTACATGATTAGGGTTTCACTTTATTAAGGCGGCATATAAATGGTGGATCATATTCATCACGCTTCTCAGATTCGTCCGCCCACGCCTCTTTTACTTTGGCGTTCCTGGTAAGCTATCTATTCCAGTTCCTCTTCTTTTCCTACTCTTTTCAATTTCTCTGTACTACTATTTAACATTCATTACTTGTATAAATGATTGTATCTCCATCTAATCAATTCCTGTCTCACTTTGATTCATTTTCACGCATAACCATTGCAATTTTAAGTATTGTAGATCTATTGGCGTGTATTTCTTTTGATTTTCAACAGATATATGTACTTTCAGATCATTTTAAATCAGAAACAGTTATTAGGTTGTGAATCTCGTTACTCAGTGATGATTTCTATTTGCCAAACCGAAGTAATCATATGTGTGAGTCATTTTGTTTAGATCATTGATAATTTTACACCTTAAATAAAGCAAGATTTATGGAGGTGTTTGGTAAATAGTTTTTTTGTTGGTTGGTCAACCATCTTATACTCGGTTTGGTGATTTAGTTATTTGAAACAACTTCTTACAAATAGCTAATTTTGAACAAAAATCAACCATTTCAATCGGCCACCACCTATCACTTATCAGCCGTTTCTAAGCATTTGGACTAAAACATATCACTATTGCTCGAGTTGTGTTCAATAGTTGCAAATCCAAGTTTATGTTGCTTAAAGGTTTTGTAATTTTTCATGCAGGGTTGATAATCTTTGGATCGCTGTCGATCTTCTTTATTTTGAGCTTGTTATGCATCTTATATAAGGCATCTGACAATTCTTGCTTGAGATCATTTCATGGAGGCTCGTGTATGTTGCCGAATATTGGTCTTCATTGAGCTGGACAATGCCTTACCATGAACTTGTGCTATAGGAGCTATCTATAATATGCAACTTGGTGTGTTGTATGAGGTTTTTGATCCAATTACCTAGTATTTCTTTTAACTTAAAATTTAAAACACTTGCTCTTCTCGTAACTTAGGTGACTTTTGAGTTTTGGGGGTAGGAGGTATTTGTTTATTTTGGATGATGAGTGGAATAAGCAATAAAGCTCGTAGATGTGCTATTGGTGTTACTATAATTTGCGTAAGCTTTCCTTATAAACCTTTGATCATGGTTGATTGTGAAAATTTCCAAGTGCATCTATTGCTAGAAATCCGAGCTTTACGCACACTATGCTCTTATGGGGTTGTAATATAATAGAAAATCTGAAAAACAAATGAGCCAAGGTTGATGGAAAAGAAGAGTCCACTCCTTAAAGTTAAAGCTTCCATCACCTATATCATATGGGAAAACCAACTCCTTAAGGGGTTTATAGTACAATAAATAGTTTATTTATGATCTCTATTGCTCATTCCAAACATCATCCAAAATGATCAATTACCTTCTACCCCCGAAATTGAAAGCCATCAAAGTTAACAGCAGGGGAATACTTTTAGTTTTGGATTTCAAATGTGCTTTGTAGTTATGGTGGATAACCTCATATGCGACCACTACGCTGTCATTTATAACCTGCTCATTTAGCTATGGTTCATTGTGGGGCCCTTGTCCAGCATTTCTGGTTTTGTGACGAGAAGCCAGAGATTTTACAAGGCTGCCTTCGACTCTGAGTTTGAAGAAATTAACGGGTGATAGTTGCTGACTTTTGTTTTTGTTCGTGTTCAATGGAAGCTCATTTGTATCATTTTATGTTATAGGTGACTAACTGATTGCTCTAAACTTTTAAAGTATGTTTCCAGGAAATTCTTGAAGTAGGTCATGAAGCTATCATTTTAATCTGCTTTTATTGGATATTTTCTCGTTTGTCTTGTAGTTCAGGGTTCAAACATGTTGGCAAAGGAAAAAAGAAAACATGGCTTGAATATATTGTTAGAAAATAACATTTTACTTATGATCTCTTATGTTTACAGCCATTTATACAACTCCAGTCTTAAAAGGTATGTTCTGTTGAAGTTACAATGTGCCCAACTCCCCGTTCAAGCTTTTTTAATTATTAAGGCATCGCCTGGACTGAACTGGCCCATTTTCATTTGAGTTCGTACTGCCTGTATCTGGCACGTTGCACAAGTTTAGTTGTATGCATCCGATTCCTCTAATCCTCTTGTTTTTCCCCTGCTCTAATTGATTATCTCAATTGTAATGATCTTGCATTTTGACAGATGTGCGTGCTGCGTCGTCAATTGTGCTCATGTGGTTGCTACTTGGATTACCTGTTTGTTTCCACCAAGCCATTGGCTCTCCAGAGTTGAAGCTGTGAAGCAAAACAAGCTCTCCGTCGATTGTTTCTTTTCGCCTTTTGGCTTTGCCTTATTAGTTGATCAAATAGTCAAAACAACATATATGTTAAACAAGTTAACTTTTAGGTTGGCTCTCAAGTCGAAATTACTTTGAATAATTTTTTATTGACTTTTTACTTGTTGACGGAAAAGATAGATTCATTCTTTTGATCCAATCTGAATATATATTTGAAATCAGACTCTAATTTTTGATCCAATCTGAATATATATTTGAAATCAGACTCTAATGACTTATAAAGAATGGAAGAAAGACGCATACTAGTGCACTAGTGAGTAGTGAGTAGTGAGTAGTGAGTAGTGTCACTTTTTGAAGGCTTGGAATGTGGAATTATGCATAGGTACCAAATTAGTATGAATCCACTTTGAAGGGGATGTGATGATCTCAAGTCTCAACTTTCGAGTTGACATTAGATTGAGCTCAACATCAACCCAAGTCAAGAAGTAGAGCTCAATTTATTACACTTTGCATGTTACGGCACTTAAGTGTTAAGGGATCAACTAATTCTAAAATTTGAATTGATGGTTGTAGCCTTATAGACATAAGATGTGTTTTACTCCTATAAATATGGATGTAACACGTGTCATTTTCATGTTTGGTGTAGAATATTTTACTTGTGGATGAGATTCAAACTTGTTACTTTTAACGTTGGCTTATGATACATGTTTTGGAACTAATTCATCCAAACACTTAATCTGATATTAATGTCAATGTTTGGATCAAGTGCATAATGGTATTGGGTAATTTTAAAAATAAGTCATTCTTGTATTGAGAGTAAATAGTTATGGGAAAATAAACGTCTAACTAAAAAAATAAGGTTATTATAGTAGAAAATAAGAGAATATTGTGTTAAAGGTAAGAAATAGAAGTGATGGGGAAGGAGAAATATACCATTAGTTTCCTCATTCTAGGGTAAATTTATTCTAGCGGATAATGAGTAAATATTTTCCCACTTCTCCAAAATAAAGTTCATCATCTTCTTTGTTAATGTTTTTCACACCATTATATTTCTTTATTATCCATTTAAATTTACTTCTACTTATTTTTATTTGTATTGTGCACCCACCATACAATACTATTTGTAATAAAGTGATCTTATATGTTGATTTTAAATAACTTTTTATCTTAAGGGTGGTGTTGAAACCAAGTAATCTTGATGATAGTTCGAACAAATGTCTTTTGGAATATAAGGTCCATTGGAAAAGGGAAGGGCTACATAAGATTTGATTTTGGAATTTTGTATTTTGTTTGAAAAATACAACAACTTACATCATTTGATATATTTTTTCTAGTATTTTTGCAAATTACAGTATTAAAGTTTAATATTTTCGTGAATTACAACCTTAATGTTAATTTTTTACGAAATACAACCACCAAAATATCAGAGTCTACAACATTCAGGCCAATCATATAATTTTGACCATTTAACCTAAAATTCGAACTACTAAAATAGTCGAACTTTTGTGATTTGGTATGAATACTACATACTTTGATATTTTAGTGACTGAATCATAAAAAGTAGATATTAATATTATAATTCATAAAAGTCTTAAATTTTAAGGCGATAATTAGAAAATTATTTTTTTGATAGTATAAAAATTCATAGGGAAAAGTTGGTCAAGATTAAGTATATATCCCAAGAAATGCAACTATGCATCAACATCAGTTTCAGTCTGGGTGGTGTAGTTGGTTATCACGCTAGTCTCACACACTAGAGGTCCCCAGTTCGAACCTGGGCTCAGACAATATCTTTTTTAAATGTATGATATAATCTCTTGCTTTTTTGTGTTTGTTTGTAGAATTAGAAAACAACGATTAAGAACGAGTTTAATTATTAAAGTAAGGAGTAATAAGGAAAATTTCTCACTTATATCTATATTCTTAAATTTTGGATTATTCTAAAAGCAAACCACTACAAGAAGTTTATGGAAAAATAAATTTTATAAAATTTAATATTAAATTTGAGATTATTACTAGTTGCCTTGAAATAATTTATATTTTAGGTTAAAATTTAAATTTTTTTTGATGTTATTTACGATTTTTAACATTTTTTTATTAATCAACAATAGACGGGTCAATTCTGATACAGTATAATCAATGACTAATGTAAATTAAAAGATTATGTTGATTAGCTTTAAAAGTCAACCACTACAAAATTACCCTATAATTATTTAGAAGTTAAAATTTGGAATACTTTTTGTGATATCCTCATATAGAGCTTGTAGTTTCAAGTTTGGAGAGCTAGGCGGTAGCTAAAATCAATTTTTTTAGAACAACTAAAATCAATTTTTATTTGAATAAGATTAAAAAATATACTCCATATTATAAGAAGTGAAGACATTTTCCAAAATTAAAATGTTCTAAAGTAAAAAAAAAAAGCACATTATATTCCATATTATAAGTCGAGTTCAAGCAGACGAGAAATCTGACCCATTCCTCGTTTTATTTATGTTTGAACCCAATCTCGACCCATTTAATATGAATCTAATCCATTCTTTTTGCACTATTCATCAATCATCTCAGTTTGTATTTTATTTCCAAAATTATAAATTTAAATATAATCAAGTTGAATCTTATTCGATTCATCTTGTAGATTTTATTAATTTCCACCATTTATAACTTTTAACCAACCACTTTATTAGAATCTTGAATTTTCTTGTTCATCCATCGCACAATCCGTACCATACATTAATGCCATTCAAACCAAATTAATTTTCTAGTATTTTTTATCATAGTAATAGTATTAATTATCTTTTCTATTCACACTTCTTTTTGTTTTTTTTTCCAATTTTCTTATGGTAATTTCTTTCTTTTTTTTTTTTTTTTTGCTTGTCAAACCTTAAAAAGCAATTCTATATTTGTACTTGTTACAAATTCTATGGGACAGCAAGAGTATAATCTAGACTCTAGTCATAGATCATAAAGATGACATAGGGTGAGTGAGGTTCGGCATCTTCTTGTAAATGCATTGCCACCGTCAACAGAAGAACAAAAAATAAAATTCCAAATACCACAAATAAAAAATTCCCATTATTCTTGCAGCACTCTGATTTTATTAAGCCCAATTTCTCAATTATCATTTCTTTGGAACCCTAACATAAACCCATCAAAAATTTCCCAGTAAATGAAATGGGTTTCGACATTATCATTCAAATGCTTTCTTATACTATTGGCAACTCAATTTCATTCAGGTTTGAACCTTTTACATTCCTTTATCTGAATACAATTAAATTGTTAAATCTCACCGTTTGACATTAATGCATTTGACGTTCATCATAATCTAATCTATTCTTTTCGGTAGATTATTCTTTTTGAGAATCTTATTGGTAATTTGAACTTGTAACTTACTAGTATTATGTTATGCAACAATTAGAGTTGTTTAAAATAGAGCTGATGACCCGAAATTGTAACTAAACCTGATTTGACCCGACTACAAAAATCACAAAATCCGATTTCAACCCGACCTGAATGAACACCTCTAGCCACAATGTTTTGCAACAATTTATTGAATAAAATCATTTGATTTTTAGCTATCTTTGTGATATGGTGTTGTTGGGCACTTGGGCTAATTTGGTTGCTGTAAATATAAGTACTCCTCTATCCACCCGAGATTGCTACATTATGCATATGATATGAATGTGAGAGTTTGTGAAGTCAAATGTAGCAAACTCAGGGGAGGAATGTTTCTTGAATGGCATTGATGTTCTTATAGTATTATGTATTTAGTGCAAAAGGTTTTCCTTCTTTGGGCAAATTTGAAGTCTGAATATTCTGTGTTTATTTTTCTGTTTATATCAGGGTGTTAATTTCAGTGATGGGTTTTCTGCATCATTGCTGATACTTGGGATTCGAGTGAGAGGTAACTCAAGTTGCGAATTTATGATTCTTATAATTAAAGACTTTAACTTTTTGATTATGCTTTTCTCACTGTTTTGAGTTCTGATTTGTATTTGGTCAAATATGTTTACCTGTGGTTTTCAAATTCATTGCAATTGAAGTTTAGACATGACATAGTTTATCTACAAACTTATAGAAGGTGCGACCATGCGAGGTATCCTTCTTCAAGAATAATGTACTCCTCAATCCATCTCATTTTTGCTACATGTGAAGAAAAAAAGACTTACATTGGTTCCCACAATGTAGCAATTTGATAAGACAGAGGAGTTAGTTACTTTTATACACTTTGTTTGGGTCGAAGTAATTGAAGAAAAAGAAATGGTGGGATTTGTAGGATATAATTTTCTTTGTTTTAGATAACAAATTTAGAGGGGCTAGATGTTGATGACCAAATCTCTTTAAAAGTGGAAAGATTTCGGAGGAAAATTGTTTTTCTCATCCTCTCCCTCTTAAACTCTTAAACAAACAAGAGAAGTTTTTGTTATCATTTCCTTGTTCCTTTCCCTTCCATCCTTCTCGTTCCTTTTTTTTTCCCTTTCCCTCTGAATTTCTTAAACATAGTCTTAAAGTTGTACTTCAAGAGGACAAGGAAGAAATATGTTTTGGAGTTTGTGAACACATGTAAAGTCATGCAAAAAGCGGTGATCGATTTCATGATTAGTATATGAAGTTTTCAAGTTTGGCGCTTAAAGTGGCTATGTTATTGTTTCTCTTGAATTTTCTTCTAAAGATTGCCACTTTGTGCTGTTCAATAAATACCTCTATAGTCTTTTCATTAAGCTTGTTATCGCCCTTTTTCCCAATATTTGTATGGCACACGAGCTGCGATTGGTGTTTAACTGTAGTCTTAGACTTCTGTCTTTACACGTGAACTTTTTTGTTTCCATTCATACATGAAGCATGTTTTTGGCATTAGTTTGAATCTCTTTATTGGCATGAATCTGACGTCCAATGAGTCCCAAAGAGGATAGAAAGGTCTCATACTTAAGTCCCAGCTATGTTGGAAGTACTCAAAAGGGGTAGCGAGTTCCAAATATAGAACCCAATTCTATTGGACAAAGAAATTTAATTTACAAAATGTGAAATTATTTGAGATGATTGGATACGGTTTTCAAATTTTGTAGTTGATGTCTTAGTTTGTAAATGCGGTTTCGTTCATGATCCCGGCAACAGTCTTGGTGATGCAATAATGGGGTGATCCATTTGTAAGATTGTCAAATATCAATTTAGACTGATATATAGATTGAACTGACCTAAAACACGATTGTGTTTCATCATTACGATGTGGATCGTATCATTTTTTCTAAATTTGAAACCTTCACAACTCGATATGGTACGAAGCGGTCTTGTTTTGACACTATGGTTGATGTTGAGACTCATCATCGAATGCAATGAAGTGGTTAAGTCGTTAAGGTGGGTTTGAAATTCACCTGGAGGCTTGTCAATGCAGAGGCTCTAGAGGGTTTTTGGAAATGAAGTGTTTTTCTTTTTATGTAAGCATGATATATAATAAGTTAATACTCTTCGTCTTGGCTCTTCAAGATATCTCATCTTCTCATATCTCATTTGTTTTGTTTGAGTTTGATAATGACAAGATATATTGGGTAATACTGAATTTTGGTTTATTACGATAACGTTTTGAAGATATAGAAGAATATATATTTGACTTATGTACTCCTGTAATTTACTGTGCAATGCACCTATTTTCTGTAATCATAATTCATATACTCTGTTTTCTCTTGCAATAGTGCCTTTGCAATTGCTTCAAAGTAGAAGTCATGGTGAAGTGTAAAAAATCTTCTACTCACAACCAAAAACCAGTAAAATTCAGGGCTAAATCACTTGAAGGTCCTTATTTTGAGATTGCTGATTTTGCTGGTGAAAAGTTTGATAACAATTCATCAAACGACAACAAACATGCAAGAGCAAACTTATCATCACAATCTCCTAGGATTATGAGCACAAGAGATCTCATATCAACAGTCGGGCAGATATGGGATTGTGCTAGTCGCTCTCTTTCACGTTTTCAACCTAAAGAAAGCTTCGATTCCCCAGGAACAGTCGGTGTTAAGGATAATGATGCACATTATTTAGTTCGGAATGATAGTTTTGGCACAATCGATTTCACAGACAGAGGATACCTTCATGTTGACTTAAACCCATCTAGCTATTTTTCATGCATCATGGAACACAGTTTGAAATTCCAAAGAGCAGTTCAAAGGGTGCAATATAGCCCATACAATGATCATTTGATCGAGAATTTCTTTTGGCAAAGTGGAGATGACAGTTCCATCAAGAATGATATCTGGTTGAAGGAGAAGAATCACGTTAGTCTAGAAAATGTTTATAGCTTACTGAATAGTCATGGGTGGGTGAGCCAAATTTCAGTTCGGTCAAAGCAACCTTTTGCAGAGTCTAGCAAGGCCACGAAGATTGTCCGTGCCTTCATCTCCAAGGTTGCTGTTTTTCACCATGAAGTGAGTTTAAACAATGTCAGGCCCGGAAATTTTGATACGTGCGTTGATACACCCAACTTGAATGATCTAAACTCTGGTGGAATAGATAAGGTTATCTTACCTAGCAAAATATCTCAATCCCTTTTGTATAGGGGTAGTTTTATTTATGGGATGCTGCATAATTATGTTGCGGCTAGTCTGTCTATAACTTCGAGTTCGGAACTTCATCTGGATGGTCATGTGAAAATTGTGGTGCCAGATTGTACTCATGAGCCAAATCAATTTGATGTGGACGCTGATCATCGGTTGCATAATGTATTGAGGCAATCCGAGAAATTCCATCTTGAAGATCAACTTCAAAGTGAGAGCTGCTCATCTATAACAAACAAACCGGATCTCGTACTAGCCAAACAAGAGCATGCTTTTTCTGGAGCCTTAGCTGGCATATTTGTTAGTCTGTGCTTACATCCAATAGATACAGTCAAAACTATAGTTCAATCTTGTCGACCTGGTCAAAAGCCTATTTGTTACGTATGGCAATCAGTACTTTCTGAGAGAGGTAAATAGCTTAAATGCACCTTTGTTGCTTTCTTATGTCTTTTTGTTTTAGGCTGTTAATTGGACTCAGAAACTGATGTTGGCGATTGGTAAGAGTCCAAGTGTCGGATACGTATAAATATTCAATTTTACGCCTTAAATGAAGTGTCTTAAGTGCCATACCAATGTCCGAGGATCAAGGATCGGACATGGGTACGAGAAGCAAAATGAAGAGCCCGAGTAACATAGGTTTTAGGTGAGGTTTTGGTTCAGCCATGGGTGGATTTATGGAAGCATATGGTTTTGGTAGTCTTTCACTTTTTTGTTACTTCAGAATAATGGTCTTTCATATGGGTCTGAATCTATTTCAGGATTACCTGGACTATATCGTGGAATAACTAGCAACATCACAACATCTGCACCTATTTCAGCTATCTATACCTTCACTTATGAATCTGTGAAAGAATTCTTGCTTCCATCTCTTACAAAGGTTTGTACCTCCATGAATTTCATTATATGTTCAGTTTTTCATTATTAAATTTATGTCTGCTTAAAATTCACAGCCTTTTGTTTCCTCTCTAGAGCATGTTGCGCCTTGAGTTTGATGGAAAATTTTAACCATATGTGTTCATTTCAATGCTGTACGGGCTTCGTTTACAATACTAGTTTCTTATCGTAGTTTTCTCATGTAAACTTTACTAATTTATTGCTCGCAGGAATATCACTCTGTTGCGCATTGCACTGCTGGTGCTTGTGCTAGTATTGCTACATCATTTGTGTTCACTCCGAGTGAGCGTATTAAGCAGCAGATGCAAGTCAATTCAAAATATAGAAACTGCTGGTATTCTACAACTGTTTTAATTCAAAATATAGATTATTATTTTTCATGTCATTCTCTTTCAAGTTATGCATGTTATCTTTGATCTACCACTTCATCTTCCAAGTTACTCAAAGTTCCAACCTTTGAATCCTTTAACTGTTGCATTTTGTGGGCTTGTTTGCACACGACCAACATAAATGATGCTCTCTCATTCTGTCTTAATTTCTGCGATTTCAAGACCTTTCTATAGGTTCCATACACATTAGTAAATATTGCACAGGGTGAAGCAATACAGCACTTCCAAAAACTTATCCTACCAATGTAACACACCCGAATTTCCTTGGAAATTCGGGGGTGTTACAGCCAATGTGAGTTTGACTATATAAAGCAAGCTAAATCAACGTGAGAGATATTTGTCACTAACAAAGGTTATATTGTATTTGTCCATGTCTAATATTAATCTACATCGAAGAAATAGCATCCAATGATCATCCACTTATATTCTTCTTTTCTGTTCATTATTATCTATTATCATATGCCCTTTTCTTCTTCTTCATTATACCCCTTTGTTTTGTAAGCTCTTCGAAGCTCCAACCTTCCATTTTTCTAACTTGTATTTTTCATTCTTCTTAATACATGATCAAACCAACTAGAAAATTTTCTCTCATTTTGGTTTTATTAATTACAATTTCAAGATCCTTCCTGATGTTTTTATTTCAAATTATATCTATTAGGGTATGTCCACCCTTCGATGTTAACATACACAACTAACTCCATTTTTCTATAATGCTATATCAATCCATGACGCATATAATAGTGTTGCTTTAAGCACTTGATAGAATTTACTCTTCAACCTTAGTGACACACCTCAGTCGCATAATTTTTTTTTGTAACTTTCCAGGTGAACTACCTTCACTAAAACCATGCATTACGGCTTGATCAATATTTTCGTTCATGTGAAAATTTTATCAATAATTCTGTTGTGAAAATTTGATCCAATATATTTGAAAGTTGAAACAATCACTTGGAACGAACTCCTTGTCTCTCTTTACAGCTCTTCAACTATGATTTTCCGTGCCTAAACGACTTTCTATATACTTTGTCTTCCACTTAGTTCAAATCTTTTTAATTATGACGTCTTCTTTGCATCTCTTACGTAACTCTGAACACAAATTTAGTTTCGTCTACTAATGATATCATCACTGAACAACATGCACCATAAAAACAATCATGATAGGAAAATCTCTAGACGCTCCCCTACATGTCCTAACTCCTAACATTATTTTGTACGTCCTCAATCCTTATACATATCTTTTTTCATTTTTTGGACAATTGGAAGTTCCCAAAGAATGGAGTGGAAGTTGTAATCGGGTTAGGCAGTATTCAAACCTTTGAGTTCTGTACTTCTATTGCTCTAGTTGCAATAAAGCACTTTGAAAGTTTAACACAAGTAACCCATATCCAAGACATTCGTGTTTGGTTTGTACATCTCAAAATCTGAATTTTCCGAAAATAAAACTTATATGCTGTATGGTTATTTCCAGGAGTGCAGTGCAGAGAATTACCGAGATGGGAGGTCTACGATCTCTGTATGCTGGTTGGGGAGCTGTACTCTGCAGGAATATACCACATTCGATCGTCAAAGTGAGACCATTTGTCAGCTCAAACTTACTTACAATTTATGCTTCAGTTGTACATGGTTTAAACTCTAAGAAGTCAACTCATACATGGTTTTATGCTTCTCTTTGCAGTTCTACACATACGAAAGCTTGAAGCGCATGCTCATGTCTTCACAATCTCCTAATAACCAGCCGAGCACTTTGCAAACGGTATGTTTTTATCTCTTTTTGCATGTATAAATACGATATCCTTGTCAGTGTCACATGATTCGCTAATCTCCTTGTGAATCGAGAATCAAAAAAAGCGAATTATAATTGTTTTTGGGCAAATTCGAGTGAATTGCAAATTCAAAAAGCGAATTAGCTAGCGAATCATGTTACGCTAATCCTTGTGAAGCTTTATAAGCTTATTGCTTTTTAGTGTTCAGTGAGCTTGCATAGTGTTTTTGAACAGTTACATTTGATCAAGAGAATCGATCTATGAAAACGCTCTACCGATTTCTGTTCGTATAATATGTACGTGGTTGATGGTTCATTGACTTCTTCATTCTGAAAACCTTATACAGCTGTTATGTGGAGGACTGGCTGGATCTACTGCTGCTTTGTTTTCTACTCCATTTGATGTTGTGAAAACAAGGTTACAGACTCAGGTTTGTTGCCTATTTATGTTTTTTGCTATGTTAATTGGACTCGGGTACGAGTATCGGATACGGATTTGGATCCTAGTGTCCGGTACGACTATTTTAATAGTTAAAACTTCTTTTAGTCTATGTCACAAGACAGAACAGTTAGGCAACTTTTCATCTTATAACCTAGCCGGTAACACAGAATACCGCTACCTTGTACTATTTGCAGCTCCAAGTAGCACAAAAGTTTCTTTCAAAAGTCAGAAAATTTATCAAAGGCTGATGAACTGAATTAAAAATATTAATTTTCCAAGAGTTACCCCTATATTCTAATGCAAGATAATTTACTTTGTTTGCTCATCCAGTTCTCTCATTTAAATCATGTTCCATGTCCTTTGTGTGTTCACAACCATGGAATATAAATGAGGCCATTTCGTCACATAACGGTCACTTTATAACGAATTTTGAGCTTATCGTTCTGCAAAACCCGCTTACATATAGTGAGACTTAAAATCATGGAGTAACACTAACAGCCATTATAATTTAGGAAAAATTAATATTAATAATCCAACCTTTGACCCATCCGCTCTGAATAATCCCACATTTAGATTATTTTTTAATAATCCATCCTTTGTCCTTAGTTTTCTATCAACATACCCTTTTATTTTATAATAATCCAACCTTTACCCTTAGTTTGCTATCAGCATACCATATTAGTATGCTGATAGCAAACTAAAGGCAAATGTTTGATTATTAAAAAAAAAAATTCAAAGCTGGGATTATTCACAGCGGATAAATAAAAGGTTGGATTATTAATTTCAATTTTTCCTAATAATTTGTTATTCTAACATATGTTATTCATTATAATATTATTTTTGATTTGTGTTCGGTTCTAATAGATTTATTGTAAGCTCTAATTTAATCACATGTTTTAGAAAACTTGAATTACTATTATAAAATGGATATTTTTAAGTTAACATTGTGCTCCGCAGTACAAGTCGTAACATTATGAGGTGCTGCGGTTATTACCGTAATTGATACTACATTTGCAATTTTTTCCATTTTCGCAACACTGAACGACATAAAAATTTAAATTAAGGTTAATGGAAAATATGAGTTGGCTAAGTGTTGACTTTTTGGAATAATTATGAGGCTGTTTTTAAACTTTCCCTACTGATTACCATGCAACTAAAAACACCTGTATGATACTTTGATTGTTTTCCTTGTACTCTTGTTGTACTTTATACTATAATCCATTGGGTTGTGAGTTGTGACGTATAAATTTATTGAAGCAGATGCCTGGTTCTGTACGAAGATATGATAGCATTCGTAACACCCTTCAAGATATTCGAGATCATGAAGGTATTAGGGGTCTTTACAGGTACTGTTTTCTGAACAATTTTCTTTTTGGCAACTTATAAGGGTTTAAAGAGGAAATGGATCATATTGTGGTGGGCTCAACCTCTTGAGTGTCCTATTTAGTGTTTTAATAATCATTAATCATGCTTAAAAAGCACAAAATAGTTTATTTAAGAATCTGATTGTCCTTTTGTGTGATCCACAGATGTTATGTAGAATCTTTTTAATCTTTTTTTTTAGGTTTATTATTTTTTATTTCAAAACTTTGACTTGAAGAATAAGCAAAACCATTATGTGCTTAAGTTAGTGGCTATTGTCTATACAAAGTATAAACACCAAATAGCACAACCTAAAGAAAAGTATGTACCTATAAGATGTTGGAGAGGTTTC
Source organism: Amaranthus palmeri (assembly GCA_019776075.1). Classification (NCBI taxonomy): domain Eukaryota; kingdom Viridiplantae; phylum Streptophyta; class Magnoliopsida; order Caryophyllales; family Amaranthaceae; genus Amaranthus; species Amaranthus palmeri. Next base: position 864,946 of record JAAKBH010000029.1, on the reverse strand, counting down.
TTTGCTTTAGAAGCTGAACCTTTTTCACTCTTGGCTTTTTTTCGGATAAGGTGGAGAATCCCCTATAGGAAAGGGGAATGGGAAACTAATCCTCTTTGTGAGTAGTGAGAATCAAACTCTCATCGCAAGAGTGAAAACTAGAGGTGTTCATTAGGGTCATCGGGTTGATCTCAGGTCATGTGTTTCAGGTCGGTTCAAATTCGGGTTTTGTCTTAATATTGGTTTTTACGTAATTGTAATTCCTTTTTAAAGTTAGGTCTAATTGGGTTCGGTTACAAAGTCGGGTAAATATCAGGTTGTCAGGACTATTTTGAGCACCTTTATTGAAAACGAAAGCCTTCAACCACTAGGCCAACCCATGATTCTCTACTCTTTGACTTTAAATTTGTTAAGTATTTTAAATTTTCTGATCAAAAATTGTGATTTTTGTCATTAGGGGTTTGATTCCGCGACTTGCTATGTGTATGTCCCAAGGAGCATTGTTTTTTGCGTCATATGAATTTTTCAAGAGTTTTTTGTCATTGGAGCTACGCCAACGTAAAACCGAGATGCTGCAGCATAAACAAGACAGTGAAGATGATCCATTATTATCATCATAGATTACAGTTTTGCAAGATTTGGCCATCTATTCATTTGATTATTTTTGTTTAGGAGCGTTGTACGCTTATTTTTGCTTATACATGTACTTCAACTCACAACTTTGCCTGGATCGAATTAGAACATAGAGCGAGTATAGGAAGTTCATCCACAAGTATATCTTGAGCTATTTTACTGTATAGAAGTAGGTTCTGTACAAAGTGTAAACTCTGAGAACTCGGCTAATATACTTAAATTTTTTGACGAAAGACGGATCGAATTTTATGCGTCCGATCAGTTGCAATTCTGTCGAGTTACGTTACCTTCGCTTAATTCTTGGTCAGAATACTAATCTGGGTAAGTAATGAAATCTTCTTCCACATAGATGATAGACTGCTTGTCTTTTAACTACTCATAGTATATTAATACTCTTAAACCAAACAAAAAAATGAAAAATAAAAAATCAGGAACACATTTTATACCAATTATTTTTGGGGTTGGGGAATATAGTTATAGTCATCGACTCGGTGTTCCTGATAATCAGGATCTGGGGTGGGAAGAAGATAGCGGACATACCATATTCGTACTCTGTCCCAGGAGAAAACCAAGAGAAATATAAAATAGGATAAATAAAATATGACTATTTGATAAGAAATGCACCTTTGTTAAAGTAGTACTTGAAAGTTAAAACCCACCAACAAATCAAACCTGCAGCTGATGTAACTTCAGTTTTGCTTCCAAGTCACGAAAAGAATAGTCAAGAGTCAAGACCATATAGTCTAAATTGGTCGCGATGTAAAGGTTTTCAAAACAAATAAACTCATATTTCTTACGTTGTAAAGGTGTAAAAAAAACCACATTTTAGGCCGTATCAAGAGATGATATTTAGGCATTACAATAACCACATCAAACCTATTAGTGCATAATTGTTCCATTACCGTGATTGCAACTGCTATCGCATTTTCGCATTATAGTCAAGACTCAAGAGCCTTAATCTCGAAAGATTGTACTCTGGCACCATGAATCACATACATACAGATGAAAAAAAAGCAGAAGGAAGCCATAATGGCATGATCAAGGACTCGGAACAGAATTCACTATGCATGAAATTACTTGAAGATTTTATTATATTATTTGCAATACAGTTTTGCTGAAGTACAAAAGTTTTCGTTTTGGCTACATTTAACTAAATTCTCCCTCTAGCTTCCCATATAAATTACAAAAATTGAATGTAAATGATGAAAAGATGCAAAAAAAGAGTCCAAAACAGCAAAAACCTTGCTATTCTGCGCCTAAACCGATCACACGATCCTAACCCCTGCTATGAACTACCAAATATGGACAGTATGTTTCCTTTCCGACTCTTACTCTCCGCTTTAAGTTGATCGTTGGAGTTTTAAACTCGCGCGATAGGAGAAAAGGGTGGATTGAGCACAAAAGACGGCTGATTTTGTCCTGCGCGCTTTGCAGCTTTCTTCTTTTCCTCCTCCGTAACAGTTTCTATCAATATTTTCACTTCATCCTCAACCAGAACCTTTACCGAGCTACATTGTAACAACTCCTTGCTTTTCTCTTGCTCGACCAAGCTTGAAGCGTCTGTTGTGTGCATAATAGCAACACAGACAGCAAAAGCCTGTAAAACGGATAGTTGTGCATGGAAGTCGACAGCATATTTCCCTTTCTCGGTGATTGATATCGTCAAAGCTGGCATGTTTTCTTTTCCTCCCTATAAAACGAAAATTTGATTTGATTAAACGACATCAAAGTGAAACAATAACAACTACTAAGGTATTTGTGATTCCGCGATATTTTATTCCTATGTACTCCATCCGTCTTTCAGTTAATCAATGCTTATGCTCAAGGCCGTTCTTGACCATACGCAAAGTAAGCATTTGCCTAGGGCTCAGAGTTAAAAAGGGTCCTAAAATTTAATGAAGTAGACACTAAAAATTTTGCAATTTATGATCAATTATTTATCAACTAAGAAGTAGACGACACATCTACATTTATAATGATAATTACAATATGTAGGTTTCGTTTATGTTATTTTTCCAAACACCCGTTTTAGTTTAGAATCGACCCTCCATAGAGAAGTCCCATTTCTTTCAGTTTGCCAAGGACCATAAAGTACCAGGAACGACACTACTGAATTATGCTACGCCAAAAAAATTCACTAGAATTACATTTATCAAAGGAGAAAAAGACCACCTTGTGGTGAGCTACACAAGGGTATTTCGGATTCCCTCACCCGATCTAAAGGGCTAGATCGAAATCACTAATAAAGATCTACTATAGCAAGTAAAAAGCCGATGAAAGACTTGTAACAATATACTATGAATTGACAGAAGTCCCAAGTTTTAAGAGAAAATTTTACCTGAACATAAAGTTTTAGAGGGTCATCCTTTTTCAAATGGGAATGCTCATCTGTGCATTTCGTTGGATTTCCAAAGACAAGAAGTGGGCAACCAATATCCCATCCACCGCAATCACACCCTCCACCGAGCCTCCATCTATCAAGCAACGGAGAAGGCCCTCTACTTTCACCACTAGTCGGCAGCCCATGGTTCCCCATTGGGGTCACTACATTGATCTTAACTTGGTTACAATCATCACGCGTGTCCTTCGTAACCTGCTCACTAAGCTTATCCCCTTTTCTGTACTTTAAGCTTTCCCTTTTCTCAAAAGGAGATTGAACTACAACAGCTGCAGCTTCAAAGCTCGGTCGTAAATCATTCGGTGCCCATGGGTAAGGTGATGAGTTATCTAACCCATGATGGTCACTCGTTGTAGGCTGTTTCGGCTTTGAAAGATCAAATAAATCATCCAACTCGATGTTTCCTTCTGACGACTTATCCTGTGAAGCATCGAAAACCTTGTGAGGATTTTCATTGCAGTTAGTATCTTCGTCAGCAGTAATATTTCTTCTTGCATGACCAATATCGTACAAAACAAACTCGGTCATCATCGAGTTACTAAAATCTCCGCCACCTCTAACCTCCGAACAAAGATAGCATGAAACCTGCATTTGCCCCACCATTAGAGAATCTTTATTAATGTACTTCATTCCCCACCCACTTGCATTACTTCTCTTCCTTCCTTGAATAGAATGAAAAGTATATACCCAATTAAGTGCATTTTCGGCCTTCCATGTTTTGGCCACAAACAAATCATCAGAGTGTGCCATTGAGAACTCAAAATATGGCACGCCGTGCTTCTGTTCCATCTTGAGATTGCCTCTAAGATGAGCAGGTGAGCATGGTTCGAGAGCCTGCTGTCGCTCTTTTGTTACAGGAAGGGTTTCAATCTCTACATTTGGTACTACACTTGAAAAGTCCTGTAACAAGGATTTTCGTAGAGTTTTCGTTTTCCCCATATCCCCTAAGCTCAATGATTTGGCATCATTTGAAGGCGTTCGATGGGACTTAGATTTCGTAAAAGGATCAAACATTTTTTTCAAACGGGTTTTAGGGCTTCCTTTCGTACTATCCCCTTCTGAATGAGTCGGGGAATGTGGCATTGCAAGCTTAGCAGATAGAGACTTGTTTAAGGCGAGCGAATCCCTCTCCTTGAGGACATTACCATTATTTGATGGACCCTTAACTTGTTCACAAATGAACTTCCGATTATCCATCAAATCTCTCTCAGCAGACGATCCACAATCGGTTTGCCTTTCTTTCAAATCCATACTGCACGGCTGTTTAAGAACCTTCGTGGAAGAAACTGTGTCCGAAGACATTATTGATGATCTCTTTTGATCGAGCTCAGCTTCAGCTTCCTCATCCGACCCACAAATAGAATCAAGAATACTAAAAGAAAAGGGCGCCTCACTATCGAGTGAAAACTCAACTTTTTTTCTACCACCACGAGTTTCTGACCTTCTAGAATTCCTCTCGGTGGTGCTCTGATAAACAGAACCACGTCTCCTCGGGACTTCATTGCATTCTAATCCAACATTCTCCGATGGGAGATTCTTACAGGAAACGCTTCGATAATTTCGAAACTTAATTTCGGTAAATCCTTCTCCTTCCAAACTTATTAGATCATAACCATCATTCTTGGAACTGTGTCTTCCTTTTCTACTCCTACGCTCGCCTTTTTTCTCCGGATGTGGTACGGATAGAACAGTTCTAGGACTTCGACCTACTTTGCAGTATTTATCAAATTCTAACTCCATATTTACACCCATTAAGACAACTAAAATTCTGCAAGAAAAAATAAATTCACAATCAGAATCAGAATCAGGATGTGGGCACATTATAATCAGTAACATTGAAACAAAAGGGGTGTTTGGCAAACGGCTCTTAGCTATTAGCTGATTAGAATGGATGATTTTACCAACTTATTTGACAATCTGATTTTGAGCATGCCGGTGGGAGCAACTTATTGTAAATAAGTTGATTTATAACGACAAATTGTTTCAACCAGCTATTTACCACACCCAACCAGTCTTATCTGTGGATAAATAAGCTACATTGCTCAACAAAATATTTTGCCAAAATAACATTGAAACAAAGGGGTGTTGGGCAAACGGCTCTGAGCGAATAGCTGATTAAAGCAGTTGATTTTGCCAACTTATTCGACAATTTGATTTTGAACACGCTGGTGGGAGCAACTTGTTGTAAATTAGTTGATTCATAACAACAAACTGTTTCAACAAGCTATTTAACACACCCAACCAATCAATCAATAGCTAAACATGCTAACATTGCTCAACAAACTATTTTGCCAAAATCCCCAAAGTAAACAAGAGTAAATTAGGGATTGCCTATAATCAAGCAAAAATTACCCTTATTCAAGAGAAAAGGCAATTACTTTCCTCTAACTGAGGTAATGCCCTAAACAAGCAAAAATCAAGCAAAACTAAGAAAACACCAGCATCATGCAATAACATAAGATTGTACAAACAACCCTTCACTTAAAATTACAGTACCATTGTATGCTCCATTTGTGAAACAACCAATCCAAGACTCATTTTTTCTCAAGAACCCAGAAACAAATTGAAAAAGCCAGACACCAATTTGAACTCAGAGCCACCATTAGATAAAAAAAAAAAAAAATTCAATCTTTAGAGTAGAAACAATTATTAAGCTAAAAACTAAGATCAATGAATCCCAAAAGAAATGATCTTTGAGGGTTTTTACAATCTACAATGACTCACTTGATGAATCTTAGCAAACAAACATTAGTACAAATTAAAAGGGAATACCTTTAATTACACTTGCATTCCAAGCCAGAAAAAAGAGTCCCATTATGTGCTTTCAACAACAGTGTATACCCCACATTAGATCTCACACTCCACAGAAGTGAACCAAAAGAAAAACCCAAAAAAAAGCACCAATAAATAAAATAATTTCATTCAATATCTTGATCTTCAAGCCATTATTAAGTATTCTAAGAAATACCCATGTAAGATTAATCAACAAGAAAAAAACCCACTTGAGTAACCAATCAACAAAGCTCCCAAAAAATGCAAATATTTCATCAGAAGAACATTACACAGGCAAGCAGGAAAAGGAGGACTAGTACTAATCTATAGCAATAATATGACCCAAAAAGGTGAGTTTTTTGAGGGAGAAACAAATGAAAGAAAGGTAGAGAGAGGAAGAGCATGCCTTGTAATAAGGAAGAGAGAGAAAATACCCATAAAGAATGGAGATTTAGAGAGAGAAAGAGGGACAATAGAGCAGCTGTGGGTTCAGTTGATGTCCATTAAAGTAAACAAGTAACCATGCCATTCAAATTCATCATTTTGCTAGTATTTGCTAATGGTGATGTTTTTGGCACTTATTAGTTATTACCCTCTCTTTTTTAACTTTAAAATTTTCTTTCCTTTTTTATAAAATATTTTGGGCAATTCCCTTCTTTCAAGAATCAAAGATGCGAAGTATTTTTTTTGGGTACTAGTCTTGGACCCTGGGCACATTCAACCAGTACTGTAGTGTGGGGTAGTGGACACTTTTGGAAAAAAGACAATTTTACCCCCATATTGCTATATTCATCAAATCAAATTTATTCTGATGTTAAGAGTTAAATATAGCAATTTTAACGGGACTATCAAATATAGAAGTATATTATCAAACTACTTCCTCCGTTTTAATATAGTCGCAACATACGAAAAATAAGCACTATTCACTTATCTTTCTTAATTTGTGATTAATAAGTCATTTATAAGTTAAAACATTGTCAAGTGAGATCTTGTTTGATTCGTCTCGACGTAAAGATTATTAATATCAAATTTTTATAATTTTATATTATACATAACTATAGATATTAAGGATTGAATTTGTGCATTAAACTGCGGGAAAAAGGCAAATATTACGAGCATTTTGGAACGGAGGTAGTATATTGTTTCATTTAATTTGTACTATAAAAAGTTTTGTGACGAACTATGTTTTTGACACTTTATTAAAACGGCATCATTATTGGAGTATTATTATAAGATTTCAATCTTAATCTATGACACATCTTATAAGTGTCACCAAAATGTTTTAGGAAGTTAATGGATCAAAGTAGGTAGTTTAGGATTTTGACTATAAATGAAAACTGAAGGTAGACAGATTATATGATGTTATCTTTATAATATCAATTTTTATGTACTTAACATTTGTCTTAAGTTTTTATTTAATTAAAAATGTTTATGATATAAGTTTGTCGTTTTTTCTTTTTCTCCACACCTTGACTATTATTTTCTATGGGCAGAATACACTAGATATAACAAAGATACCCTATAGTTATAGAAAGAATGAAATTATCTAGTTTACCTTAATCAGAATAACTTGATCGAAAATGTCGATGATCATTTGACCGATATGCATGCGATTGAAAATTGATCCTAACCTAACACTATAAAATCTAAATTTAGAAAACACAAATTCTTACTTGAGACCATCTTTTATAAAGACGACTCTTAAAAGCTCAGTCCAATTCTAAATTGAGAGTCGTCTTTACAAAAGACGATCTCTCAAAAGAGCACCTGTTTAGAAAATGCTAATTAATCACCGTAATTTGTAAATCACCATAAAAAACAAAAAAAATACTAATAAAATAAGCAAAACAACAAAAGGGTAAATTACAAATTTCAAAATGTCGCCCTATCAAATCTCTTCACATGAGTGTGATTTGTCAAGTTGACAAATAACAGTTATCAACCTAGAATTGCTCAACAAATTACCCAAGTTAATTAATTGAGAAGGTCTTAGTAAATAACGGTTATTTGAAAGGTTAACAAATTATCCTTATGTGGTAGGACGTGATAGGTTGAGAGTTTTGTTATTTTAATTTATATTTAATACTATTTTTTGTCTTGTTATGATAATTTACAAATCACGGTTATTGATTATGAATTTCTGTTGATGAATTAGTATCATATTGAACTCTTGATTGGATCTGAAGGGCAAAAAAGTTATTTTAAGTGAAACCAAATCCAAGCAAGAGAGGACGTGTTTGAATATTTTTTAGGGAGGCAATTACTGCAAATGCCGATTAAAATATTAATTTTGCGACTATTGAGACAATTATTATTAATGACACCTATTATTAATTTTTGGGCTTCATCATTATTTTTTAATAGTGATACTCACTCACTTTCAAAGAAATTATCTCAAGGAGAAATAATTGAAAATAAAAAAAGTGAGTGAAAAAACTAAACTAAGAAGTAAGTGTATACTGTATACGATTTTTGCTTTGAAATACTTGTTACATTATAGTTATTGATTCTATTTATCATTCAAATTTATATTATATATTGCAATTAATGTGTAAGAAAAAATATAATCAAGTGAGATCTTATTTGTATCGTCTATTAATTTATTTTCACAATACTAACTTTTTTGTAATTTCGTAGATCTTTGCTTTTAAATACCGTTTTGCCTCCCTTTTTATGTTGCATTTGGATATGTACTTGTCACACAAAGTATCTACTCAAAAAATAAATAAATAAATAAATAAAAAATCTATTACTTACATATAACTTCTACTAGTATAGAAGTGGTTATAGAAGTACTTCATGTAGTAGTAGTTCTACGGCTCATTCATAAATTTATCTTTTTAAATTTTATTGACTATTTTTTACCTAAAGTAATGTTTTAATAATCTAAAGTTTTCATTTAAGACTTTTTTTTATTTTTCAAAATAAATTCACATAGAATTTTTTGTATAGAGCTAATAAAACCACTAATAAAACCACTAATGATGCAAGTATGCATTAAAGATATTGTAAGTAAGCATTAAGGATGATGTGCGTAGGCATTTTAGGATACCGTAAGTAGGCATCTAACTTTAAATGGCTGAGCTTAAGAGACATCTCTCGGGTGACTATTTTTTTCATATTATATCACTTTCAATAGCACATTCAAAAATTTGTAAAAATGTGATACGCTAAAATATATATATGCAGAATTCAAGAAAATTATGCGTCAACATACAATACAGGAGTAATTACATTAGTTATAAATGCCAATATAATAAATGCATATTTCTTCTGTAAAATCAACTAGTAATAAAAAGTTAATTAAAGCACAGAATATTAAATTCTAATATGTACTTCATGTATTATTTTTATTATCAACAAATTTTTATTTCTTCCAAACCCAATTAAAATAAATAATATATAGTGTTGAATGTTGAGTAATGGGTTGGTTATTGGTACTCTTATTATGCACAAAAATTTTTAATTTAAAAATTTATTCAATTGGAAAAATTAAAAAACTGAATCGAATTATTTAGAAACAATTGAGCAAATAATCTGTTTTTATATATCACTATTGAATACTCTTTTCTATATTAATAATAAAATATCTCGTTTGGTTTTCATCACTATTCACCAATATTATTTACATTAATTTCTCTATTTTACATGATATTTTCTATTAAATTTGAAATAATTATCAAATTATCGTCTAAATTAATATACTTAAGGTTAGAAAAATCGTTTAAATGAATATTTAAAACTCTTTATTTTTAGAGGTTTTTAGAACAACCTAAAGGACATGAATTGATTTTGTTAATTGTTGGGATTTAATTAATTTTTGGAATTATTGGAAGAATTATTAAAAGGGTGAATGAATTTGGTAATCAGCAATATCCGCAGGATACAATGCTTCTTCTGTGTTTACTTCCATTAATCACCGACACATGTCAGAATCAGATCATGTGATTTGATGATAATGATCAGATTCGTATTCATCAAATTAATTCCCGCTAATAATAATAAAAATAATAATAATAATAATAATAATAATAATAATAATAGTAATACATGTAATACTTTACAGATTATGAATTGAATTTGATTCTTCCTCCTCCTTGCTCGCCTACTTGTAATTAAAAGTAATAAGTACAAACACTCATATAATGTGACAGTTATTTTTGTGAGAGGCTATTTTCTGGTAAGACAATTTCTAAACAAGAGTATATATGCCAAATAATTCTATTAGTTGAGTTATTCAGACCGTCACGATGACACTATATATTTCAAAGGGCGAAACTTCATTGGGGGCGGGTTGGGGCTTCGCCCCTCCGAGATTTTCTATAATTTTATTTTTAAAAATTTTAGGTCACCAAATAAAAGCAACACAACTAAAGGGAGAGAATGAATAACAGAAAAAAATAAATAAATTTTATAAGTAATAATGGAGTATCAAATTAAGAGTGAAATTGGTTTTTTTATATCTTTTAATTGAATTTTCTTTTCTTTATTTAATAATTAGTTTGAATAAGTGAATACTTGAATCGCTGACAACTCATAACAATAAAACAATTAATTATGAAGATGATTTAGTAATGTACATTTAGAAACAAATGGCTAAGACATATAGCGTCAATGAGATTGTATAGACAATTTTAAAGTGCTAAAAGAGTGTCGAACTGTACTTTGATTCAAAATTTACGTAATAATTTTGTGTTGCATTGATTGGCTATATAAATTAGTTGAATTCAATTTTTTTTATTAACTCCGTCCCCCTAAAATTTTGTTCAAATTTCACCACACAATAATAATTCATATGTATTTTTCTTTTGTGTTTCTAGCATACACATGCCAACATACTTATTTAAGTTTTAAAAGCTCTAAGTTAACATAATTAAAATTATAAAAAAATTAATATTAATAATTTTTTATTGAGATGATTCAAACAAATACAATCTTGCTTACGTATGTTTTAATTTATAAATTAAGAGCAAATTACGCATCAGATTTGCCCCATAGAAATTGCTATATATTTACTTTAAAATGCCACATTAGCAAGTAAATTGAACAATTTTAATGGCTCAAAAAAAGTACAAATTAAAAATAATCGATGAGTAATAATATTATGAAAATGGAACACATTATGATAATAATTGATAATCACATTGCTCATCAAATTGAGGGTAGAAGCCAAAATGAAGTCCTCCAATTTGGAACATAATCCAAGTTTGTGTCAGCAATATGGATCAACTTGTGGGATCCATTTATAAGAGTAAAGGCCAGCTATGGAAAATAAGAATTAGAGAACCATTAAAGATAAGTTAGAAATTCATAATTATTGTATTGAATTAATTTTTTGATTAACCAATTTGTTTTCTCATGAAGTACAAACTATTCTAGATTAGTTGCATTAGGTATAGTGTCCTTTATTACTCCTTTATACCAAATTCCTAACCCTTGAGATGAAATTATAGTTGGAAGTTCTTTATTATATAATACGGCAAAGGTATATGAGAGAATCAAACTCAGAATCTTACTTAGCAAAGTGGTATTTTTTTTAAAGATTCCAATATATACCATATTTGATTTCTCTAATTGGACGTTACGATTAAGTTAAGTGGCAAATTAAAAGCTAATCAACACAAGTACTTCCTTCGTCTCACTCATTTAGCATCTTGTGTTGTCATGATCCCTGTACTTATTTTACACCATTTTTATTTTAGACAATGACTCACCATTTTTTTTTAATTTCGTCAATATATTTGTAGGATATTTTAATTTCATATACACATTTTAGTATATCTCTATGATTTACCAAATATTCACATAGTATATCTCAAAAAAAAAGTACTCCTTCATTCCATTGAATTTGCATTATTTTCCATTTTGCTCTGTTCCACTTAATTTGCAGCATTTTTATTTTTAGACAATGATCCATCACTTTCTTTTAATCTCATCTATACATTTTAACTCTCTTTTAATTTCATCCACATAATTCATTTTCTCTCTTCATTTATTATAAAAAATACATCAATTTCTCTTTAATACAATTCAAAAGGAACGAAATAATATTATATTTTTCTCTACTGTTAATTCAAAGAGACGAATGAGTACATAAAACCTTGGTAGGATTTCAATAAAGTCCCATCACTCTTGGACAACTAGACAGTGGAAGAGAAGGATAGTCAAAAGGCAACTACCTTATAATTGGATCACCTGCCTCTACTCATGGGACCATTTTGAAAGCCCCATTATAATTCATGCTTAATTGTTTGCTTTTACTCCCTTTTTTTTCTCTTCCACAAAGTTCTTACTGTATATAGTATTTTTTTTCTTGGAATAATTGCAACACATTTTTTATATGCTATATATATTTTATGTTTTATTTTAATTTTTAATGTTTTTAATAACAGATATGCTTTGAAAAATTATGAAGTTCTTACTTCTTAACGTTCTTTATACTTAACCTTCTTTATACTTAACCTTCCATGAAGCACAGGTATATATACATATCAATTCGCAATTTGAAAAATTAATATGCTTTGATTTCACAGTAATTATTTCCAGAGTATGATATATGGTTGAAACTTGAAAGCCGAGAAGTAAAGGCTTGCATTATACTCCCTGCAAACTTCAGCTTAATTCAAGCCCTATTTAATTGAGCTTTGTACAAAAATGCGCAGCACCATAACTAAGAAGTCAATAGAATAAATACTACTAATCCTTGTGTCTATTCCCCAAACAAGAATCTTTATTAACACCTCTAAAGGTCATTGCCCTGGCAAGTTGAAACAGGCAAAAGCAAACCCGAAGTCGCAAATTTTCCTTTTCCACCCTCTACAGCTAGTTCAACTACGGATCTGTATGTGAACCATATTCTAACTACGACTGTATATACAACATAATACGTTTATGATCTAAGCTACAATTTCATACAACCAATCACTCGAGATTTTTAGGAGATATTATGCTTTCAGTTTTGGACTTACTGAAAGATTTTTGAGTCTCCAACACCGGCATAGAACCTTCAATGTTTTTCTTTGCGGCATCTGCCTTGTCTGTATCACGAGGACTAAGCAGCTTTTTTTTCTCTACGTTTTCAAATTTGGCCGTAGCCCATGGTGCGGTACCGACATTTGGTCCAGTACTGGGACCATCTATCGTCAACATAGCTACCTCATCTCTGGAAGCATACCATGTATTACCGCAAGCAATGCACTCCAACTGCAAGTCATCAAGGATTGTTAGCAATAAATCAGGACACCGTGAAAATTTCAGTACGTAAATTTTATGGTTTGCCATCAAATAAAGGGCATTTACACAGAATAAGTGAGACCACATGGAATTTTTTGTTATAAGTGTGTCAGATAGAAGTTGGTATGTCCTTAAGAAGGAAATAAATATCAAACAAAATAAAAAACCTAACAAGGAAATATTGAACAAAACTAGAAACACCCTTTCAACTACACAACACACCTTCGATTTGTTTCAGGCTTTCTGGTGTGAAGTTCAAAATTAACAAAAATATTTGGCCTTCAAGAGCAGCAATAGAAGTCACATTTCCAGAAAAAGGTATTAAAAGGTCCAGTTTGGTTTAGAAGCCGGTGTGTCAAGTTTGGTATTAGGTTTCTATGGAAAATTAACATGCAGAAACAACAGCGCAATCCCTAATTTAACCCTCCCCCAAAACCCTCCACCCACAAAGATAAACTCTGGCGTCCAACTGACTGTTTCTTGATCAATTGTAATTTTCTGATAATAATGATTTTCTATCCTCTTGAACTCTTTACCGATTAGTCAAAAGAAAAAGGCAACCGAATATTGAAAAATATCATTTTATAGATTCAAGGATAATTTCCTCTACCAGTTAGGGAACTATTAGATGGTTCTGTACAGCCATAACAAGGAACAGCAAGTCCAACCAACAGGTCACACAAGAGTAATATTATTTGGTCATGCAAGTGTAAAATATAATACCTTGTTTTAGAAGTTGTACTACAACACTTATTTTCACATATTCCAATTCGACCAAATCTATTATGTACGTAAACTATTTTAATGAAGTAATTACCTCTACGGATATAGACAAGATATCACTTTTATTTTAAAAACTAATAGATAAGTTAAAGATACCAAAGTGAAACTATTGCAACAAAAAGAGCAAGTATATTATGTTACTCTTGCATCTGATTTAATTTGGTTAATTGATTAGTAGTAAATCATACAGACCTGATAACGATCACCATGACCTGCTTGTATAATATCTACAAGACCAACTTTTCTCTCATTGCACCTTTTGCAGAGAGCATCAGTCATCTGCAAATTCACAAGTTGCGGAAATATTAAAATTGTAATAATAAAATAACTGGCAACGTCACAGGAGATTAAAAAAGTCGATTTATTGCTGCACATTATAAATTGACCTGCATTTTTGCTGCCTCTTCAGGCTGATTTTGAGATATTTCCTCTGCAGTTAAACCCTCCTGCAATCAAATAAGATATTGGTAAATAAAATATCATGAGAGTAAAAGAAACCATAATGCAGGTCTCCTTAAATGTGTATTCTGTAAAATAACCATTTGCAAATATTCTTAGCTCATGTTTACATGACATAAACCAAACAAGTAACAGAAATTGAAATTGCATCAATCAGCAAGACTCTTTGGAGATGCTACTGCAATGCCAGACTCATACTTCATCCATACATCTCTATGAGCTTACCCAAACACATTCTTAGTTGTGAGTCACTTTTGCACTCAATGGGAGAATATTAGAGGGACAGATGAGATAATCTACAAAGGAATGCAGGATATAATTCGATATTATGCATTCAAGGGGAAAAATTTAGAAAGGATTTGCCTTTTGAAATTATTAACTGCTCACTTTATGAAATTCCTTCACTAAAAAGTAAGGTCAAGAATGAGCTTAGAAATGATCCTATTCAAGATGAGTGACAGATTAGCCAAGTAGAGTCAAGGAGCCACGTAAAGGATGGAAGGCCCAACCTACAGTCTTATTTTACCATCTTCAACGCATATTCTGTCCTGAATATCACAAGTTTGTCCCACCAATCAGACAAAGAACAGAACCATCCTGGGATTCATCAAACATAATTGTATGGACTAAATAAAGTAGAAAAATGATTAGAAAGGACACATCTGAGAATATTTACCCTTGCTATGCATGGGCGTTAAAAAAAACTCCATCAACAGCAAACTATAAAAACTCTTCGGAAAAAAAAATATAACGTTTGAATAGTTTTGAGCCCATTGCAAGTAATCCCACTTAGGTTGTGTAAGCAACTAATGGCGGGTTTCTTTTTCAAATGAGGTTTCTCAGCTACTAGGCTAATTTTTTCAGATAAGCTCTACCGTTTGGTCTATAACATCAATATCAAAGCCGGCTCAACGTGGTGACCCATAGAGTGATGATATAGGTTAAGCCAACCACAACCAACATTGTTACCAAAGAGGATGTTGGGCTTTATAGGGGGGGGGGGACGATTGCAATGACTTTACTTGTCACATATTGGTTTAGTGATGAAGTGGCCTTTCTCACCTAGTAGGATAGTTTTCTGGAATTAACTCTCATATTTGGTCTATGACACACTTGCACCCTAGTTCAATACTTCATAAAGAAATATTACACATCTATCCAACAAAGAAAATTTGGATTTATCAAATCCCATGATCAATCCGAAGCAAGGTTGTTAAGACAGTTGCATACGTAAGAGTAAATTTTACATAAGAAAATCGATGCCTACCTTCAATTCATTTGGTGACATGTTAAGAATCTTTGAAGGTTCTAATTCTCCACTCAACAGCCGTTGGGCTAGTTTACCCTAAGATTGAGACAAGAACAAAGCAAGAATTAGTTCTGGAAAAACAGGAATACAAAACACCAAATTTCATCCTATTATGAACATTTGATTAGGTGGGAAATATCGCCTACATGTTGGGAGTTGGCACTAACCTTGAGATTAAAAGACAGTTGCCTCATTTTCTGGTTATACTTGCTAAAATCAGAAGAAAATGCCTCATGAGTGGCCTTCTCCAAGGCTACAATGGCTGAAATAGCAGAATCTGGCCAAGAAAGATTGTTGCTATCCTGTAAAATACAAATTGGTCAATACTAGTAGTAAAGGTAATACATATGTAACCTAGGTGCAGAGATCAGCACAAATTAAAAATTAACTCAAGTGAGCTTGATACAAATTCGAGCACAGCCCAAGGCTAGCACAACTCGACATGAGAAGCTCAGAAGCACACTTGAATACATCCATTAATTATAATGAAATGAGTATGACTCAAGCGCAATGATATAACTTAAACAAAGTGCTTAATAAAATGTAAAACCATTAGCATAAGTGTACAACTATGATTCATATAGATTGAAGGGTGTTTGACTATAGGTGGATTAACAGGGTGTGAATAAAGCTGGAATTTGAATTACCAAAGAAAAAGATGAAACTATTTGGAAGGACCATTGTATACATTGTACTCGCTCTCCTTTACTTCCTCTGCCTCTTTCTCCTACTTAATCTACCTTATCTCTCTTTTGTCTACTTTTTAAATGTAATATTTGGCTCAAATCTTCACCATTACAAATTAAAAACAATTCAACTTACCTTCACACACTCTACTTTAGAATCCTGGTCAATGCTAGATTGGTTGGTGATAGTAGCTCCATTTGTTCCGTTACTCTCTGCATGTATATTAGTCGCAGAACACACAGATTCAACTCCTTGGAGAAGTTTCTCCATCCATCTATCTCGATGTGTTTCCTTTGTTAGTGCTTTTGCTTCAGATAAGATGGTGAAGTATTTGGATGTATTGGTAGCACAGCTTCCTGGGGTCTCCACTCTAGGTGATTTTGGTGTCCCTTCATCCTCCCTTGACACATCAAGTGGAGAAATGTGGCGTTTCCTTAACATTCTCTTGTTTCTTACCAACTCCTCTAACTGGACTGTAGGAGTATCCTCTGACTCGAGGTCTGGAAGATCTCCAAGACGGGATATTGTTTTCTGCACCAGGACATCAATCTCCTCCTGCTTTCCATCCTCATAATCTTTATCAGTGAGTTTCCATAGCTTCTTCTCCACAGTATCATAAACCTTCTGAACAATGAAACCAGGGTTCTGTTTGCGAATCGGCAGCTGCTTGTTCAATGGTACAAAGTGCACAACACACTTGTGCATCACAGACTCTGCAGGAACATCATCACGGTGGAAACTATAAAAAAGCTCTCTTGTATCATGAGATTGCCAGCTCCCACCACCTTTCCTGTCAGCTTCCTCGGGACGATAGAACCATTGTCCAGTGACCATCAGGTTCCCCTTCTGGTTCTGAGTTATATCCTATAGAAATAAAACAATTTAAGAGGTACAATTTATTCAACAAATCAAGTAATATGGAACCAGACAAAACCAAAAAATACCTTAGATTTATATGTAGAATACTAAAAGCAATAACCTAGAATGTTAAAAGACAGATAAAGGGTACAGAACGAGGTACAAGGAGTTCAAAGGGTTGAAATATAGCACCCCTTTTATTCAAATCCCTTCAGATGTTAACACATCATTGGCTCAATGAAGTAAAAACTGAAGGCAACCAGGCAGGATTCAGAATTTGAGGTGTAGAAACTTTTGACAGGACTTAGGAATATAGGACACAGGATGAAGAAAAAAGGTATCTAATCATCAATGTCTGAAGATAAAACCCCTAGAATTTTCTCTTAGAATCAGCTATTTTTAACATAATTCAATATGCAGACAAACAGGTATAGAGGTAGAAATATCGATAAGGCTCTACGTCATATCTAAATCACAGATGATTTATATTCAGTCAAAATGAGAGCCCTTGGTAAAAGATTATGGATCGCCTCAATGATGAGAATCTTGGTGAACAATCAGAAGACAAAAGCCCTAGTATTAAATCTAAGTGCCAAATGCCAAGTAACCAACAATTTCACGGATAAAACATGCCATTAGCAGGATATAGGAGAACAAGGTTTCACAAGCCTTGACCTTAATTGATTAAAAAAATAAATAAATAAGGAAAGACCAATAAAATAGTTCGTGCGATGGGATCAGAAAATTGCCCGCATCATTTGCTTGTGTTGAAAGCACTTGCGTATGAAAATATAGTAGATACATTAAACATGTTTCCATCCTTCGTGCTTCATAAAACATTAAAAGGAGAAACTCCCACAATTATCACTTCCACAACAGAACCAAAATGGTATAGCCTTTGTAATATTCAATGAAATAGTAAGGGGTCAAGTTGCATACATCTACACCTCCCAAGATTCTGCAACTATGCAATTAAAACTGAACCTTTAAAGCAAACGAAAGTAACAAAGGATCTCTAAGCCATCTATATTACAACAAAGACATCCAGAAATTGCACTGTTTTGACATAATTAGTCGTAACTTACACATAGAGTGCTGTTTAAACTAAAAGCATATGGAAGAAACAGCAAACTCAATATCATATTATACAGAATTCCGTGCAAGTGATATTTTGAAATGTAAATAAGTGCAGCCACCTTCTGTTACAAGAATTTGAAAGGCAAAAGGTCAATTGGCATCACACATCTTACAAGCACAGGCCAATTTAGTAGCCAAGAAACGCAAAACATATTTATCCTTTTGCTAAAGATAAATTACAACTTTCAAGTCTGTCAAAAATACGGTATACGAGAACCAAACAACATTCACAACACTAGAGAATCCAAGTCTGATTCAATTCCACAAATCTCATGAAAAAATAAAAAGCTAGATTACAAAATTTTTTGTGTTAGAACTAACAAGTTACAAGGTTAATACTATTTCAACCTAGAACAAAGATCAAATACAAGGTGCAAAAACACGGCCGCCAGTGGTAAACATTTTTCATGCATCGTAAAGGAGTAAAAAGCTCATTTTTGGTGGCATGACAATCCTTTTGCACTAATGTTGGTTCCAAAGTTGAAAGTACCATATTTATTCATTTCAAAAAATACCACAATTCTTTGGCTTTAAATTATATTCAACTAAACTATAAGAACTCTTCGAAACATATGATACTTCAGGAATTCACAATCAAGGGATGATGGCAAATACATGTTTAGCCCCTTACCACCCCTCCTCACAACCAAAGTAATGCAATGCTATTATTATGCACTAATGGAAGTTACCTTAATAATTGCAACATAGGGCTTCTGACTCTTATCTTCTGGCGTCAACAGCACAGGATCCTCCTGAAAATAAAATAAAATAAAATAAAATAAAAAATCAAACTACATGAGGACTAGATTTTGTTTAAGCTTCCACCTACATCATGTTGTCAAAGAAGACCATGTATATTTAGAACAGACTTTCAAGTGTCCACGCCAAAATTGCAAATGTGGAATAAAACAACAGATCGTTATTAGAACTTCAAACATATTCCTTTTCACCTAATAATTCCTTAATCATTCCTATCCGAAGCCAAGCTTTTATCTTGCAGTTCCAGAACTGTACAGGACAGAAATTCGACTAAATATGTTCCATCATCATACAATTAAGACTTGAAAAAAACACTACCAAATTTTCAAAACAGCAAAAAATGTGTTACTAATTATAGTTCAAATCCACAAAAACCTAAAAAAGCCTAGACCTAAAACCCTCTCAAATCATGACACCTTTTCACAATTCCTCCGTAAAACAACTCCCATAACTCAAGTCACTAATCAATTCAACAATCACTCAAACATCCCCATTGCAAACATCAAATCAAATATAAAAATCAAAATGTTACTTATAATAAAATTAGAAAACTTACAAGCTCAAAACGATTACCATCAAATTCAAACTCTTTATAATGCTTCTTATAACCTCGTCCTTTACCAGAAACCCTAATAACATCACCAATAGGTTTAGCATCTTCTTGAACAGGCTCCTCTTCCTCTTCTTCTTCTTCTTCCTCCTCCTCTTCATCCTCTTGATTTACTTCATTTTCTTCTTCAACTTGTTCCAGTTCAAAATCTTCTTCATCGTCATCATCATCGAGAATTTGAACTTTTTTGCGCCGTTTCGGAGGTGGAGGCGGCGGTTCACGGCGGCTACTTGTGCGATTTCTCCGGCGGCGATTACTAATATTAGGGATATCATCGTCTTCGCTGCTCGAAGGTTTCGGTGCTCCTTCGTCATCTCTTGTAAAAGCCTGCGCTATTCTTCGCGTCATATTTTGCTCGTCGAAAGGGAGAGCCCGCGCTTTTTCTACGAGGTTTGGGTGTCGACGACGATGATATATAATATACCTCCTCCCTGTCAATACTATCACTCACCATGTATAATTAATTACTCCAAAATAGTAAGAGATCGGTATAAGGTTATAACTTATGAGTACTAATTATTTTAAAATTATAAGTTATCACTTTACCATTATCAATGAGTAAAGATAAAAAATACATATATTGGGTCAACTCAATAAAAATAGTTTTACTATGAAACCGTCTCATTTAAGAATTAATGTTTTAATAAACCGATCTATCGGGGTAATGGCTAAAAAAACCTACAAGGTCGATTTATTTAAAAATAAATAATAACTAATTTTATTTTCAACGGATCAAGCAACGTTAATTTATTATTTATTTCTTCTTTATTTTAATATATCCACACTTTGTATATAATTTTTTCTATTTGAAAATAAATCCAACCATATTTTATTGATTCTCATCTATATATTTCAATTCTCTTTCAATATTATTTATATTTTTTAATATTTTTCTTCATTTATTATAAAAAATAGTAATAAAAATGCATATAGTACATATAAATTTAATTTTCATAAAATGAAGTATGTATATATTTCTATTATTATCATATGTCTCGTGCAATGCGTGCATGTATTAGTTTGATGATTTAAATAAATTCATTTGAAAAAGTTGGCTTTATTAAAAAGATTAGGTTGTTACTAAGCTGAAAATTAAGATTGATTATCATATTGTATTCACTATTATTATACTACTTATAATATGATAGAACATTATATTATAATATGTAATAACAATATATTATCAAGAAATGGATTCTTAATCATCCATCATAACCTTAATTAATTTATACTTTTATATTTACCGCTATATTTAGTAACTAATACATTTATTTGTACCAATAATACTAATTTATTATAGATATTTCTCGAGTAAAATACAAGTTAGACCTGAGAAATACACACCCCTTATAAACCAGAAATCTACAAGAAACAAAGTAGACCCTCCTTATATACATATTAACATACTAGTGGAGTACAATATATTAATATGTATATACAACTATATTCTTTTACCACAATACTATTAAGTGACTCCTATTTAGGATGAATTTTTAGAGGATCGGATGTATACAACCTTACCCTTATTAATGATAAAACTAATAAAAAGATTGTGTTTGAATTTTCCTTGGTAACAAACATCACGTAACATGTGCGATTTCACATAAATAAAAAAGTATACAAATAAAAAAATTAGGCCAATACATGGATTAGATAAATAAAATAAGAAATTAGGACAAAACATAGATTAGATAAATAAATAATCCTTGTTTTTAAATGACCCTTGGTGACAAACGTCATGTAACATGTGCGATTGCAAGAGAATGTAATCTATCTTGAAAATAACGCAAAACTAAAAGAAAAGACGATGTAAATATCGTGAAAGAGACAATCAAAATGTTGGACTGTTTGCAAAACGTGGTCGACTGCCTATTTCCTTCCTTCTTCATATGCAACTTTACCTTTGCGATAACAAAAAGGTTGTACATGCCCTAAATACGACAGCCATTGTATATGAAAAATCAATGGTCTACTTGTACTAGTATTTTAACCGTATTCCATATTTCCATTGATTGAAGACTAATCACTAGTCACTACTAGTAATTACAGATTGCAATAGCCAAGCTTCACAATGACAACTTAAGAACCAAAAATTGTTAGATTTTCCATCCTAGTACATTTACACCATATCAATAAACCAGCTATTTCTTCAAGACTTCAGTAAATCTATGTAAAATGTGTGGAATTTTTCTGAGCTGCTGCTGACTGAGGCAAGATATATTTAGCATCATTGTCGGTAAGATTGCGTACTTTCTTCTGTACATAGTCATATCGCTTTTGCACGATGAAACCGGGGTCCTTTCTACGATCAGGCAATGGCTTGTAAAGAGGGACAACATGTATCACACACTTGTGCATCACGTTATTAGCAGAGAATTCATCGAGGTGACAACTGTAGAAAAGCTCTCTTTCATCCCGTGCTTCCCAGGTTCCACCTCCTTTTTTCTTAGCTTCATCAGGACGGTAAAATCGATGTGCACTTACCATCAAATTTCCATCTTTAGTCTGGAAAATGTCCTATGATTATGCAAAGCACCCAGAAAATAAAAGAAACTTACATTCTTGGGTCAACCAAAATGCAAAAAAGGGGGAAGGAAACAATTTATGTCTAACTAGCTAAATGTTTGCAAACTAAATGCAAACTACATAAAGCCTAACAAAATGTTTAGTTCTGGTTGAAGCTATATGTATCAGATCTTCAAAAAAAAAAAGATGCAAAGAAATCGGAGATGATTCTCAAACAAAGAGAGCCTTCGTTCGTACTAACAAGAACATTGTTTATCCTTGTTGCTTGTACTGTCCAGAATAGTAAAGCTTCACCTAATTACCAATTTCATATGAAGAGTCTTGGTATGAGGTATTAGCCCTTCCTAGAATACATGGTTCAGGTGTTTGTAAATCTTTATCATGATTCTTTAGTAAGCAATAAACTTTATCATATAAACTTTGGTAACCTTAGAATTTTTTACATATACTAAGGTATACAGAGTCGGTAATAGGGATGTATCTATTTGCCGAAATCACAAAGGGTCAAATTAACATGGCTACAATGTACGAAGCAATTTGGACAGAAGTGCATAGATAAGTCATTAAAATTCTTGGGAGCAGAAATCATAAAACTATCTATTCAAACTTCAAACACATGAAAATAATTCGTAATGAAATTAGGGATCCACGACCCAATAACTGACTAGGTGGTCTGATTGCAATTGAGTAATATCAGTCTTGTAGATCCATGCAGACATATTAACAGTCATTGAAGGAGCTATAGTCTCTTTGCTAATAAGACATCTATAGCAAGTTGGTCAGAAGCACATAGGCAATCTCCAAAGCCCCATCTTGTGTCTTGTGGTTGACAGAAGCATGGTGATTCCCATTGTAAGTTTCACACACAAGACACTCTCATCCTTGTCAAGCTGTCCAGAGACAGGCAAGACGCTAAATATAAGTAACAAACTTGTCCCACAACGGCCTATGCTACTATGAACTCTAAAGTCAGAACTAAAAGACTATGAGAAGGATCACTCCCCCACACAGCTAAACTTCGTTAATTTCTTAGAAAATCAAATTGCATAACATTAGTAATAACAGCAGTGTGAACCCACAGTTTCTAAGGTTAAAATAATGTTCACAAGAGTTGCTTAATGACATGTAATCCAAATTGTTAAAAGTTGAAAAAAAAAAACATTCCAATGTCCAACATACATTGATACTTATGAGAAATTGATAAACCATAAATAATTACTAACAATCAAGAATTAATAAGTACTTCATCCGTCCTACTCAATTTGCATCATTTGCCATTTTGGTCTGTTACACTTAATTTGCATCAATTATATTTTTGGATAATGACCCACCATTTCCTTTTAATCTCATCCATACATTTTAAATCTCTTTTACTTTCATCCACACGATTTATTGTCTTTCTTCATTTATTACCATTATCCACCATTTTCTTAAAAAAATTCTCATTTTCTCTTTTGCTACAATCCTAACTGGACAAGGAAGTAGGGATTAAACGGTAAAGAGCCTACACAATGTTAAACTAAGAAACTACTAAAAAACTACATAAGCTTCCAGAAAAAATAGTATCATAGGATTCATAGCATATAAACCAATAAAAGCAAATATTTGTAGAAACAATTAAACAAATAAAAAAGAAATTCATCCACTGGCACAAACAAGGCAAAAACATATTCTAGTATTCCTATAAAAAAAGATAACAAAACTAGTTCTCACTACATTCAAACTACTAACATGTTTCACGCCCTAGCAATACGATTAGCAGAAATCACAAATCGAGAGTTAAGATATTCAATAATTCTATACAGAGTTACCCCAACATCACTAAGGGTCGAATGTACAAGACCCGTAAAAATGCGGTAAGGATCACGATCGCGTTAACAAATGATTCGATAACATGAGTGGTTATCATAACGCTTAAATATCGGTTGAAACCATAAGATATCTCTTAATACGGCCCAAAACACGATTTATTTACACCTTTACAGTGCAAGAAATATCAATTTATTTATTTTGAATACCTTTACAAAGCGGCTGATGCGATGAGAATATGAGATGCGATCATGTTTTTACACCATCATAAGAGCTTATCCTTGTTAGTGATAACAAAAAAGTTGAATCTGATATCAAATATTTTAAATATCTGAAATGAAACCAATCACATCTAAATATAAATGCAAGGTGTCACCTTGATAATTGAGACTGATGGCTTAACTTTTCCTTCTTCTGGGGCCACAAGTATAGTATCCTCCTGCAAACCGAAGTTTCAAACTCACATTACTATCATACTATGGAAGTTAGGGTCGTTACTCGTTAGGGAGTACATTCCTTCAAAAAGAAAAGTCTCATCAACATCAGAACAAATAAGAACCATTGGTCCATTGATACTCCTCTTGAACCATGGATACTCCACACACTCTCCCTCACCCTAACTCTTTTTTTCCGACTTTCAATACTTCCGTGAGTTCCATCATAATTGTAACAAATTAATTTCAAAAAGGCAATCAATTTAAGCTATGTACACAACCCTAATCTTTCGGGATTAACTCAGCATTGTTATCAAACTACATAGCAAATCAATTTCAGAATAAACTAACCTATTCTAAACGATGTCATTGTATGAAACAAATTTCATTCATAACAACAATCATTTATTCTACAAATCCAAAATTGAAATAAATTCATTCTCACCAATAATCCCGATTCCATCTTACCAACAAGCATTACATTACAGTAATTAAAGTCTAAAGAAGGAACTTACAAGTTGGTAACGAATGCCATCAAACTCAAAAGCTTCAAAATGCATCTTTTTGTGAATCACGTCACCAGAAACCCTAATAACATCACCAATAGGAATTGGTTCACCATCTTCTTCTCCTTCTTCTTCGTCATTCTGATTATAATCACTCTCAAGTTGTTGTTGATGAACAGTGGGTTCCTGAATTTGATCAAGTAGTTTAATCTTAATCTTTTTGGTGGATTTATCACTGGAATCATCGTCATCTTCCACACATCTACTCTTCTTTGACGGCCTTTTTGCCACCATTTTTATATAACTGCTCTACTATAATGTGATTGTCTTCAATAAGTATGGAAAACGTAGAGCAGCGGAAGAGAGAATGCGAAAAAGAGAAAAGACGACGACATAGGTAATGTTTAGAGCATTGCCAATGCTGTTTGAAACAACAATAAAATTTCATTTCCCTTTTTTTAAAAAAAACTTTTCATTTTTTTCAATTCATGATCGAAAGATTTATGGGCGGATTTGGACGGGTAGCGATTTATGTTTGTAAAAGTTTATCCTTCAATTCGAAATTTTAAAAGCTGCTCTACCGTTACAATCTTATCTTTTTGCCGCTATTCACATTTTTTCTTAGCCGGCAGGCGTTGTAGGTGGACGGGCAAGACCAATATAAAAAATTCAAACAAATATTTTACACAAAAGATATAATCATAATACAAGGTTAAGTGTCTCTTCGAAGACATCTGATAATACAAGGTCAAGTCTCGACATCAATGTAAATACTACAACGAATTATCCAAAAATACTTTAACTACATATATACATTCTCAAAAAACGAGACACTTAACAATGCAGGAGGGGTACATAGACAATGAAGTAAAAGCCCTAGTACACATTGTCGGATACCGGATTATCAAAGTAAAAGCAATGGACTTAGAATCTATGCTCTTGGAGTATCGTACATGGCTACCTGCTGATATATTTTAAAAAAAAATTAAAAAGTTTTATATATTTATAAAATAAGTGAGCTTAAGAATTTATTTGTAAGGATTATTTTTGTGCCGTTATTCTGCCCGTTTACCTTAGCTGATAAGTATAGTCTACTTCTTTTGTTTCAAATTACTTGCAAAATTAGCAATATTTACACTATTCACTAATCACTCTTAATTTGTAATTAATTTTCAACTTATAAATTAAAATGTAACTAAGTATTTGATTACTTGCAAAATTAGCAATATTTACTTGCAAAATTAGCAATATTTACACGATGTAGTATTTTCAAATTACTTGCAAAATTAGCAATATTTACACGATGTAAAGCTTATTAATATTAAAATTCTATAATTTTTATTATATTTGATTAGAAATATTTAGGATTGACAATAAAAAAAATTAAATGGTCACGAATAAACACGTGTCATTTGTCAATTACTAAAGCCCAATTTTATGGTCACCGGTAGGTGACGTAATAATAATAATTACATCCATCTAATTAAATAATGGCTGCTGTTATAAACCACAAATATCCATTATTTTTCCCTGAAGCTAAAATAAACTAAATTCTTTCCTTTATATGGCTGGAAGAATCTCTTGATCTCTCTCTCAATAATTCTCAAATCTTCTCCAAAGTTTTTAGTAAAAGCCGTCCTGTAGCAGGTTCCTCTCTGTCACTCCTATCTTTTTGTAAATAAATATCTTCTTATTTTTATTTTTGGATAATTATAAATAATAATAGGTCCATAGATTCTGTTTCTGGATAATATGTATGTAAAAATCAATATGTACCTGTAAATTTGTGGTGTTTATTCTGAGGGTTTATTAAAATTGATATATTTTAGCTACCCATAATCTAGTTGAAGCGTTTTAGATCAATTAGATTAATGGGTTTTATGGGTCTTTGATATATTTTTCTTTCTAATTAGGGTTTACTTATTGTGTGCTTAAAGTTTAAAGCTTAATTTGTTTGAGTTTCTATTAGGAATATGAATTAAGCTTTATTTGGTGAATTGATCTTTCTACTGGATTGTTTGATTTGGGAGGGAAGAGAGGAATTTGTGTTTACAGGGAGATAAAAATATAGTTGTGAAATAATTGAATTGTCAATTGGTGGAGATGGTTGAGGCAATTACAACCACCTCTTTTATTGGGTGCCGGCTACCTTATGGTTGCCGGGCTCGTGGGGATGCTGGTTACATGAAAAGATCTGTTGGGAATTGTCGATTTTCGGTTCCTAGATTTGTAGGTAGAAAAATTGCTTGGAATGTATGTTTGTGCAAAAGGAGAGTTGAGAGGATTGATTTGGGGTCAAGAGGTTTGATTAAAGCTTTTGCAATGGAGTTGACAAAGGAGGCTTACTTGGATAAAAAGAAGGATCGAATACCACGCTCGTGGAACTACAGCCTTGAAGCTGATACTGATCTAAGGCCGGGTGTATGGCCGCCTAATAACAAGGCAGATAATTCGTCTTTACATAATCCTTTACTTAGGCTAGAAAGGATGGGTTGTGGGTGGTTAGGTGCTATATTTGAGTGGGAAGGAGTTGTAGTTGATGATAATCCTGATCTTGAAAAACAGGCTTGGTTAACTCTTTC
The DNA here is from genome assembly GCA_019776075.1 of Amaranthus palmeri. Taxonomy (NCBI): domain Eukaryota; kingdom Viridiplantae; phylum Streptophyta; class Magnoliopsida; order Caryophyllales; family Amaranthaceae; genus Amaranthus; species Amaranthus palmeri. Next base: position 837,472 of record JAAKBH010000029.1, on the reverse strand, counting down.
TCGAGAGGAAGGAAAGTCGCCTCCACCGACTTTCCTTTTGAAAAGGATAGAAGGAATGAAAAACGAACAAGCGATTTCTGAAGTTCTTTGTTGGTCTAGAGATCCGGCTGAATTGCGGAGGTTGGCTTCTAGGAAGGAGGAGATATATCAAAGGTTACAAGGTGGTATCTACACATTGAGATCTGGGTCTCGAGAATTCGTGGATGTTTTGATGGCGTATGAGATTCCTATGGCACTTGTATCTACCCGCCCACGAAAAAACTTGGAGGCTGCAATTGGGGATATTGGAATTGAAGGGGTGTTTAGTGTGATTGTTGCGGCTGAGGACGTTCACAGGGGTAAGCCTGATCCCGAGATGTTCATTTATGCAGCACAACTTCTGAAGTTTATACCTGAAAGATGCATTGTATTTGGAAACTCGAACCTGACGGTGGAAGCAGCCCACGATGCCCGAATGAAGTGTGTTGCCGTTGCTAGCAAGCATCCGGTTTATGAGCTTGGAGCTGCTGATTTGGTTGTCAGGCACTTAGACGAGCTTTCGGTTGTGGATTTAAAGAACCTTGCTGCGGTAGAATCACCAGAATTTCAAGAACCGGAGTTGGAGATGGAGGAAGAATTTGAAGAAGAACGGTATTCATCGACAACTACAGGAGTGGAAGATAACTTCTGGTAGCCCACCCAAATTGTACAGTATGTTGTCATCTGTTTGTTGGTAAAAATGTTGTCTTTTTTTTCCTTTTGTGTATAAATTAGGACCAAAAAAGCAGAAATTGGGATGGTCTATATAACTACATTGACTATCTTTGTTATTCTTATGTATGTGGTTTCTGTTCAATATACAAGTTTATTGCTTCAAATCTTCAATTGCCTATTCATAATATTATCTGCTTCCTGAACTATCTTTTTGTTGTTTTTTAATTTGTAAGGATAAGGAAATATTAGTAATCTTCATCTCCAAACAATGGAAATCAGTTAGATGTTTCAATGGACTGTAGTTTATTTTGGGAGTTTAGTACTTGAGGTGTAATCCAATAATGGAAAGTTTTGGCACTATTAACAATTAACATCTTCATTACTTTCTATATTTGTTGTCCTTCGAGGATGGAGCTGAAGATTTGTAGTTATTTGGTTTTGGATTATAATGTATTATATTATATTACACGACTCATTAGATCAGATGCACTTTCTATTTATGTGAAGTGTAGATGATGTTTGCTATTAAGGGTCAATCGGAAACAACCTCTTTGTTATATCGACCGTCATCCAATGTTGATTCAGCCCGTCTTGTATGAGACCATCTCACGGTGAGACGACCTCAAAATGATAAGCCCATAAGCTAAAAGTTTCTATTATTGGGATATATAACCCAAGTATGAGGCGGGTGAGACCGTCTCATACAAGAATTTTTTATGTTGATTTTGTTTGTCCCTTATTTTGGATATGGATTGTGCAAGAATTGAACAATTATTAAAAACAGCTGCAAAATTTAATCTCAATAATAATGCCATTTCTGAAAATGTTGAATCATTACATCAGGGATAAAGTTATAATAAAGTCATAAACTACTTGGAATAGACTCTTTCTAGTAAAAGATCTGAAATCAATGACATGTGAAGTAGTAGACCTTCTAATTCCTGCTTCAGGTCTTTGCCAATGTTCTTCCAGATGCCCAGGAGTAAACTTCAGGATTCAAAGCCCTTCCATTGGCCATATAATTCTGGGGAACGCCACATATGTCAGATACATCGAGATGTTGGTAGTGATGACGGCGATTATTCGGGTAACATTGGTTCTGAGCTGCAGCTTCATTATCCTCCTCACAAATTGGTAAACGGTCAAACGAAGCATTCATAAAAGTAGCGGCCATAATAACCACAGGACCAGAGGCAATGAGGGCACCGACCACTCCTCCACCGACAACCTGTCCCTGAGGACCTGCCAAGTAAACTGTAAGTCCCGTAACTCCTGGTGGTGGAAGAATTGATCCGAGGAGAGACAGAATCTCGAATCGACCATGAAGAGTCACAATGGCATTCGGGCCTGAGGAGGTCGGATGCCTTAGAGTGACATTGGTTACATATCCTGTACAACTGAGTATGCACACTCCTTTTTGCTTCTTCCTCGCGAATGTGATCAAACTTTCATTTACATCACATCCCGAGCTGACCTCCATGGCATGGGCGCTTAGTGTGTTTGGGCTCTCCCTCGTGATGATAATGGGCGGTTTGGGCTTGTTCTTCGACCCAGCAGGCCTGCCACGAGGCCTTCGCATGGGCTCTCCATTAGCCGGTGGGACAATCAAGTGCATAGCTTTTGGTAGCTTTGAGGGGATAATAAGTCCTCTTGAATCGACTCCCGGTTTCTGAAAGCTCTGATCTTTGATGCCGTTTGATTCAACCGAGTGTATATTCATGTCGATGCTTCCCGCCATTCAAATAATTTGCTACAAAATACTACAACAATGAACAAACTAATGGGTGATCTAGAGAAGTTTAATGTTGGGGTTTAAGTAGAGAAATAATGGGATTAATTAAGCATTAAGAAAGTGCAAAAAAGCGAAAAGAATGATCAAGGATTAGGAGAGAATTAAGTTTCACCAAACTTGTAATTGTTTTAATTAATTTTCCATTTAGATCTTGTTATGTCTTTGGTTTCACCTGCTAGAAAATCTCATGTCAATTGTGTTTACCAACAGATATCTATTTCTTCACTTAATTTCTTATGGAATGCAATGGGAGTGGCATTATTATCATTATTAAGTCATTGTTTTTCATTTAGCTAAAACCTCAATTATCACATAGCTTTTTTTGCAGAATAACAATTAAAGTCTTAATTCTAAAAGATTGGAGTCGAGTATATAAACTAATATATCAATTTTAATAGTCGTCCACATAAATTCTAGATTAACAAAATGATAATAAAACATAATATTATCATTACCAGATTTCAAAATTAACAAAATCATATCATGTCTTATATAGGCAATTTAGGCTCAAGAGTTGGTGAACGTTGTTTGTGAAAATTAATAACCGATGCTTGATGTTGCAAAGAATATTCATTGTGTATAAGTTTCAAGTGTTTACAAGGATCTCGACTCATTGACTCTATATGACACTTAAATTGGGGGATCTAGATCTTATATATTAGTAAATAGTACTTTTTGTTGCTTTTGTTTCAGTTTAATTATTATTTGTTTTTCCTTTACAAAAAAAATTATTATTTGTTTTTAGACCCTATAATTAAAAAAAATGTAAAATAATCAAAGTCTTAAAATATTGTCATGGATTTTGCTACACCCTTTACAATATAAACTCTTCTTCTTGAATTGCTTACTATAAGTTTTGAAGCTTATGGTGATTGTAATTTTAGTTACAATCACAATCATTGCTAACTATCCCAATCAAACACAAAAATGGTTTTATCATCAATGATTAGTTTTTGGTTTAGCTTTTTGGTTGGCTAGACTTTTAGCTTGTTGCTGGTTAAACAGCCAAAAAAAGTGTTTGGTAAATGGTTTTTTTTTTGTGTGTATGGTAAATGGTTTTTAAAGTAGCTGAAAAGCTGGCTTTTAAGCCAAAATGAAAAAACTGCTCTAGCTAGTTTTTTGGGTTGACTTTTGGCTTGTTGGTCCACTTTTTCTCTAATTAACAACCAACAGTCAATATTCAAATTTACCAAACATCTCCACAAACAGCTAGCTTTTTAAGCTAGTTAAAAGCCAACAAAAACAGCCAACATTTCCAGCTGGTCAAACAAGCCAACTAAAAAGTCAATCGCCAACAGCCGATTGCCAAACACTTAAATGATAAGAGATTCTACCTAGATGATGCTTCATTGCACTCATTTTGTACATTTTGAATTACGATGTAACAACGTTTTCTTTAATGATGCTTCAGATCAACATATTAAACTCCTATCATAACTCATAAGGATGCAAAAGAAAGTCATTAACTACTAAATGGATTTGTAATCCACCAAATCAGATTATAAGTTAGATTCAAATCAAATTACGAGGAAGATCACAGTTTAACAGTCTAAACTCCTAATTAAACCTATCAAAATAATCAATCTAATTGGTTTTTGATCAATCGAATTCGACTCAACATGTCATAAATTTATTATTATTTTATTTTAATCGCTACAAAATAGCTAAAAGCACAATGTTTTTTTCATTTAAAATTCCAAGAATAGTTTTTCTTATTATATTTGGTTATAAACAACTCTTCAAGCTGTTATGCGATATTAAACTCAAATAAAAAATCACAAAATAATAGGTTAGGGGTAGATGAACTTTCCTAATAAAATTTTAAAAATAAAAAACCTTCCTAATACCTACAGGGTCAGGTGTTGGTCAATCAGTTGGGTCAGAGTAAAATTTGACACTCTATTCCTAAACTATATACTACTCCCTTCGTTTCTTAGCGTTGTTTCTAATTGTTATTTTAGGTTGTTTCATTTCTTGTCATCTTTTTATTTATATCATAAAATTTGGACATAATTAACCTTATTCATATTTCAGTAATCCTTATACTTCTCACATATTTTTCACTATTTTTATTAAAACATTTCTTAAATAGCGGTGGTCTCCATCTTATCATCCAATAACTTTATTTTAATAATTTTAGGAAAAATTGTCCTGAATAATCCGATCTATTGCCAATTTGCTATGAATAATCACTACTTGATTATTTACAAATAATCCGACCTTTGAATTTTTTTTGCTCAAAGCACCCCTTTCCACATTTTAATCGACTACTATAGCTACTTACCACCAAAGAAGAGTTGGGGTAGACCAACAAACAAGCATAAGGAGGAAGAAGAAGTGAGAGCTAATAGGTACCTACAATTGTCGGTGAAGATGTGGCAAAGGTAACTGTCAGCAAAAATATACAAAGGTTGGATTATTTAGAAACAATCAATACTTGAGATTATTCACAGCAGATGGACAATAGGTTGAATTATTCACGACAATTTTTCCTATTTTTAATACTTATTATAGTTCTCACTTTTATTCCATCACAATTAATAAAATAATATATTTATCATCTAAAAGAACTTTAAAAAACCTAACACTATTAGTGAATGATTAAGTACTTAATAATGGGATTAATGATTTAAACTTTTTTGATAAAACTTTTAATAAAGGGTAGATGAACTTTCCCAATTCCCAGTACTACCCCTTAGGCCATTCTTTATCGCTCACTTTTAGGAATTGAAATTCCAATTTGATTTCCCCTCCACCTCTCCTTTTCTCTCTACCTCTCCTGTCATTGTTATTGTACTAAGCAAAGCCAAATCCATACTTTATTCCCTTCACCTGAACTCAATCAAATCCCAGGTAATTTTCTATCATATCATAACCCATTTCTTTTTTCTATTCAATTTTTACTCAATTTTTGTAATTACATTATTTATGGGTTTTTGTTACTCTCACCTTGTTACATCATGCATTACGATTTTCAAATTCGATGATTTTTGCTTCATGCGCATCCTGTAGTTCATTGTTAATTTTATTTTTGAAGTATCGGATTAGTTGTTTGCATTTGTGGGTGCTGTTGTTTTTTAATTTTGAGTTGAATTTTGTTGGGTGAATTGCCAAATGGAATTCCAGTGTCATTTGTTGGGAATTTTCGGACTTCTATTGGGTCATACCCCAATTAGAGAGTAAATGACTGGATAAATGTGCTTTCTGTATACTTAATGCTACCAGTTAAGAATCAGTTGTGATAATTGATCGTCGAATACGCCAGTTTTTGATTGATCTTTGGTGCATGTGCACGGCTTGCTTGTTTTAGGATAGTGTTTGGCTTTGATTGCTACTTCTGTTGAGCTGTTTATCGATAAGGGTTGTAGTTTTCGCATAATAGAAGGACATGTTCTGTTGTTTAGAGTGTGGCCAACTAGCTATTTGATATCAGAAGTTTCCTGTCTTAGAAAATTGAAGTTGCACTTGCCATTGATTTGAAGGTTTTCTTGTTTGTTATTTAGTTAAATGTGAGTGACAGCTGCTAGTTTGTCTGCTGATGAGATGCCGTTGCTCATTTTTGTAGGGGATATCATGACACTTGTCTATAATGCGGCTGTGCCGTTATCCATGCGTACCGAGACAGGCCGGTGTGAAGCTGTATGGAAGGAGAGCTGTAGCAATTTCTCTTTAGCGTTGAGGAATTCTGTTAAGAAAACAAACTTTTTGTGCACAGACGTCGTGAAAAGTGAACGTTCTCGTAGGCTTTGTACCATTGTTGCTGCAAGTCCTCCTATAGACGATCCAGTGGTTGCTGCAGAGCCTCTCACTAAAGAGGACCTCGTGGGGTATCTCATGTCTGGATGCAAACCTAAAGAGAACTGGAGGTGAGTTTATATGTGCCAATTGACAATTGGGCACCTCCACTAAGTTATGTTGCTTGATGTATCGTATTTGATACTCTACAACCATGTTGCTTTCAATTGTGATCATTAATAGATAAAAAAATACCTCTATTGAATGTGATTATAGATATTTCATAAATTTTTGTGATTCTAGAGAGGGTGGGGGTTTGGTTTTATAGGAGACAGGAGTTGACATATTTTGTTTTCCATGATGGTTTTGGAGTTGCAAGAGCCCTTTGCAAGAGCCCTGATCTTTCTTTCTCTTATAAAGCATGGATATGGAGTATTAGCTATAGTGCACAATAACTCAATAAGGCTGCAACATATCGTATTGTATTGTAATTGCCAATTCATAATGGTATTCAAAACTACCTAACTGATACCATCCTCATCGTAATGGTGTAAATATCGCGTTTTGGGACGGTTTAAAGGATATGGAGGTGCAAACACACATTAGTCATCATTCTTGCTACCGCATCACTATGACCATTACCACATATCCACAATCGACCTTAGTTTGGCACTATTTTTATTGAGATTTTAAAAATGTTCTCAAGTGTTTTGTGGCCATCGAATAATGGTCGGGCTTGGGGCCTATATGCTCAATGCTTCTTAGAAGATTTTGGCCATGGCCATGGATTTTGGTAAAATTTCGTTGTTGTCGTTTATTACACAAAAGAGTGGCTAAAAAGCCAAAATCCAATAATAAAGGCTGCTATGAATAGCTCTTTGATTTTGGCTTAAAATGAAGTACTTTTAGTTGGCTCAAAAACCATTTACCAAACACTTCTTTTTTTGGTTGTTCGACCACCCACAAAAAGCAAATCAAATAGCCATTTGCAAAACACCCTCAAAACCATAACTCATTATTTTGCTAATTACATGCTTAAAAGCAAGAAAACTATCAAATTATTACGTTACATAATAATCAACTCATAGATGTTTGCATGAAATTGTTACTTGGCTTCCTAATTACAATTCTATGCCTATACAACATATGGAAACACTATTTTTCCTTGCAATCTACCTAAAGGAGGATACATGGAATGATCTTGAAGTTGTAAAATGGGTAAATCATAAATGTTTTGTGTCATTTTTAAGTAGAAATTTCTGTCATGATGGCTTTGGCCATGGTGTCATGCCTTAACTTTGTAAGTATAAAAATTTGATAATTGTTTGTAAAGTACAATTATTATTTTTCGTTTTACTTGTTTGATAAATTATTAATATTTAAAATATCAGTTCTTTAAATTTGTTATATCCTTTTTTATATTATAATAATTAAAACTTATAGAAACAATTATGTGGCACATGCACGAGTGTCATACTAGTTTGTCACTATTTATTACTATATATGAGATTACGACCTTCTTAGTGTTTGCAAGGAACCTATTGCTTAGCATGCCCTTTATTGTTGAAATGAAGAAAAAGACTTGACGTTGGTGTTGTGCCGCTAACCATGTGTATGTGTGTGTGTGTGTGTGGAGGGGCAATGAGCTGCTAGACTTATAGTTAATAAAGTGGTTTTGGTTGTGATTGCGGTAACATTCACGTTGATGTGGTAAGGGGGGTTGAACTGGCCTAAAATGCAAAGTTTACACTTTACACCTTTACGATACAATGCTTCCTTTTATTGTACTATGATTTAACCCGTGACTTCACACGTATAATTAACCATTTTTACATCGAGACCTCATTTTCTTTTGGTAGGTGTTATGTATGCTGAATGTGGCTTCATAGATATGAAAAAAATTTGAACTGGGCAGACAACTGTCAGCTTGAGACTTGTGTGAGTTTTGGCGTCTGATATTATTTTCTTTCTAGATATTTATGATTGGATGCAGTAACATGTTCCCTCCCCATTTTTTTTGAGTATGGTTCTTAATATTGCACGTGTTTATACCTGCAGAATAGGCACAGAACATGAGAAGTTTGGCTTTGAAATTGGCACATTACGCCCTATGAAATATGAACAGATAGCTGAGTTGCTCAATGGTATTGCTGAGAGATTTGACTGGGATAAAGAAATGGAGGGTGACTATATAATTGGACTTAAGCAGGTAAAACTTTTTTGTTTGCTCGATGCTATAGTCGTAGGTGGTTTTATCTTTCTTCTTTTCCTCTTGTATTAGCTTGAAGTCTCTGCAAGAACGTTGCAAACTTCAATATTGAGTGGCTTTTGGGTAGTCTATCTAGTTGTCCTGTTATACCATTGCAACCGTACCGAAAACCATCGACTTGCATTCTACATTTGTTAGAGTGAATAAAGGGAATGGATCAGTTGACTGGGTGATTAAATGAAGAAAAGCTGAATTGGGTGGAAATGTGAGTGATACTAAAAATTAGATTGCTTTGCAGATGAATTGTAAGTTTGTAACCTTTAAGTTGGCTAGCAGTGCCGATTGGAATTGAGAATACACTCATATTCTCCAACTGAGTTTGAGGTTTCTGTTTCCATATACTGATATACCCCATTAGCAAGATGTTATCTCAACGTAGCCCTTTCCGTTTGTGGGACGTTTGTTACTATTAATAATTGACCATTATATGCATATCAATTTTAATCTTGCTGACTTGTTTGGATATTGATGTTTTGCTGCTGGTGTCAAAATAACATGTGTTTGTTGTTGTTGTGTTGTTACTTGTCAGGGGAAGCAAAGCATATCACTAGAACCTGGTGGTCAATTTGAACTTAGTGGTGCTCCTCTGGAAACATTGCATCAGACTTGTGCTGAAGTCAATTCGCATCTATACCAGGTTAGTTTTAGGTGATTATTGTCTTGACCTTAACTTGGAGCTTATATGTGATATTCCTTTCATGGCGATTGAAACTTTGTGCCATTTTTCATCTCTTGACTTATAAAAGTATATCTACAGCATGTTTCAATTTTTTCTAGGTTTGTTTAGCTGCTAGTGTATAAATTTGTTATCAGCTTGTCTTGATTAAAGAACTAATTTGGAGCCCATGCGATGCATGTGTTTTACTTAACAAATATTTTGATACATAAATTCAATAAGGATAAAATAAGTCAAAACAATTTTTTTGGGTTTGATACTCTGTAAATACAACTTAAGCTTATGAAATATAGAGGGAATGTGGCTGGAGTAGACAATATTTGGATTAATTTTTGTAGTATTTATGACGTTTATATTTGAAGCAAGTCCCTAATAGCTTAGATTTGTTTAATTTCCAGAGTTGGAGACGTACATAGAGTGAGCAGATTATGAAGGATGGTCAAATATGTATCATGTTTAAGGATGTAAAAACATCAATGTTATGTTTAGCTATCATTTCAAAACATTTGAACTCTAGGTTTGAATGAATCTTATACTTGCAGTACATCTATCTTTAGTTTGATAATTCATAATCAGTTGACAACTAGTATTTTTTAATTTGAGAATCAAGTATTATTGTAGGATCAATGCTCTAATGCTGTGTAGTAGATTCTGACTTTTCTGGTTCTTGTTTTAGTATTTATGTATAGATTAATGTCTTGTCATGAGATGTCAAAAAATGGAGTCTTTGTTGTGCAATTTAGATTGTTATGATCACTTATATGGATATGACATAATGCCATTTCCTGAGATGTTCCCGAAGGATATAGCATGTGCATGATGCATCTAGAATAAGTGATGTACAAGGAGGATACTTTTGGACCAGTATGTCAGTTATATTTACGTTTTATTGATAGTTCGAACAACACTATTTGCTTAATAATTCTAGTCCATGACTTGGCACATTTTTGAGATTGTCTGTTAGACAGATTGATGAAGCATGGCTGAACGTCTGTATTTTACTGTTGTTTCTGAAGTCTTGGCTTTGTGACAAATCCTAATGTGGAATGACACAATGCTTGTACCCTAGAATATTGGGGAAGACAAATATTCTTTCATTTTTAATTTTTTTCTATATAATAGATAACGTCTTTGTTTTGTTGATATCCTCATGAATGACTATACAATGAGGTCCTTGATGTTATTGGTCTTCTGGCAGGTCAAAGCTGTTGCAGAAGAAATGGGAATTGGATTTCTAGGGATTGGTTTTCAGCCCAAATGGGGTCTCCTGGACATCCCAGTAATGCCCAAGGTAACTCGAGTTTTTTCAAATCATTGACATCAGAAAAGCCATTACCTGCTATTTCCTTTTTGATACATAATCATGTTAAAAAGTAAATATCATCTGTTTGCTTTTCATTCTTTATTTGTATTTTATTCTCAATCTATAAGTTTAAACATAGTTAAGTGAGATCTTGTTTGATTAGTCCCAATGTAAAGATTACTAATATCAACTTTTTATAATTTTAAATTATGTTAAATCAGAAATATTAAGTCTTAGAGAAGTGCATTGACATGCGTGCAAAATGCAATGGGAGTATGGGACAACTAATTTAGGTTGGAGGGAGTATTAATTTTCATATTTGGTTCCCAGATTTCAGATAGTTTCTTGTAGCTATGTATTCTACGTATGATTCATGCTTATGTTTTTTCTTTATATACATTTGGGTTTCTGTTACACACTATTGACAATTTGCTGCAATCAGGGTAGATATGAGATCATGAGGAACTACATGCCTAAAGTTGGCTCACTTGGACTTGATATGATGTTCAGGACATGCACTGTCCAGGTAACTGCTGTTTCTTTTCTGCAATCTGCATTGCTGCTTAATATTGAAAATGTGTCTCTGTTACAGAACATATTTTAGCTCCTTTTCCCCCCTATTTTGGGACCTGGGGCTGGGGGTGGTGGAGAATAGAAGCTCATAACATAGCTACTTTTATTGCATTTTGCGGGTGATGTGGTGGAGAATAAACTCGTAAATGGTTATTCTTTCAGTAATGAGGTTGCATTGATGGTTCACACTTCACCCTATTACTATGTATACAATTTTTTTTTTATTATTTGTCCACTTAACCAGCTTGTTGCTTTAAGATATCCTTGTTGTATTCTTTGTCATTCCTAAGGTTGTTTCCAAGCAAATTTCTAAGTTTTTCTAGCCAGTATTTGGAACTTCTAAATTAAGATTTTTCCATTTTTTAGGACAGTAGGATTTGATAATTGTGAACCATCACAGTAAACTTAGATGTGTTTTGTGCATTGTCAGGTGAACTTGGATTTCAGTTCTGAAGCTGACATGATTAGAAAATTCCGTGCTGGTCTTGCATTACAACCTGTGAGTAAAGTCTTGTAACTTCTATTTGAGATGTTGAATGATTTCTCAGCCCTTTGTCTGACAATTGAATTAAATGAAACAGATTGCAACTGCGCTATTTGCTAATTCTCCTTTCAAGGAAGGAAAGCCCAATGGGTATCTCAGTATGAGGAGGTTCTTGATATATTCCTCTGAGACAAGTTAATTTGTTTGATTTATTTTCTTGTTTCATTCTTAATTTAATATTGTTTCATTCTTTTACCAGTCATATTTGGTCTGATACGGATAAGAATCGTACTGGGATGCTTCCCTTTGTATTTGATGACACTTTCGGGTGAGTACTCATTCCATTGTAAAATTCTGAAAATTGATTTCCCTTTTGGAGTCTTTTTGATAAGCTCATATCTATGTAATTTGGTACAAACTTGTCTGGCTAAATCTTGTCTTTTAGGAGCATAATAATGGAATACTCCCTCAGTCCCCATGAGTTTGCCAATATTTGTATTTTGGTCCGCCTTTTTTTTAAACATTTCTATTTTCGGTAACTAAACAACATGCCTGGTGGGGTTTGGCGGTCGAATGTTAGTATATATCCTTACCCTTGTAATAACAAATGGGTTATTTTTGATTGACCCTTGATCATTTGCAACTTTATATATATTAGAAGCTCAAATGATGTAGTGAGTAATGTTACTATAATCCAATATAATCTGAAACTAAAGATGATATTTGGCTCTATTGGGAATGCATATTATGATATTAGTGCCAAAAATATTAGGAATGTCTAGTGCAAGTAATAACAAAGATGTGACAATCATTTCACTAAAGAAACCAACATCAATAATTGCAGCAAGCCAATTATGATATTAGGAATGTCTAGGAATGTCTAGGAATGTCTATCGCCTTAGTGCACCTTGAGACTTTTTGAACATTGCTTTCTAGTGCTTGATGCTTTTTGCTAGATGGTTGAACTGTTGTGTCAATGTGTTGCACTTATGTATTTGCATTTCTTTCGTCTTCCTTTTCCTCTTTGTAAAGGGTTCCATTATGTGGTTTATAAAATAATTACTTATGTAGTTATTCTTGTAATTCGTGCAGGTTTGAGCAGTATGTGGATTATGCTCTTGATGTGCCAATGTACTTTGTTTATCGAAACAAGAAATATGTTGACTGCAGTGGGCTTTCCTTCCGGGTAATCTTCTTTTAAAAGCTTGAATATTTATCTAGTCAATATTCCAGATCTCAAATTGCCTGCCTCCCATTAGCAAACAGAAAAGTGTTTCATTTCTTTTTATTTTGGGGTAAAAGGGGCGGGAATACAAACTGATGATTTGGATTTTTTTTCTTATTGGTTGAATTATAGAGTGTCTTATATATATGTCTTTATCTAAATGTTATTTCATTTTATCATAATTACAGGACTTCATGGAAGGGAAACTTTCAGTTCTTCCTGGTGAATATCCGACGCTGAATGATTGGGAGAATCATCTGACTACAATATTTCCCGAGGTTTGTCATATGCATTCAGAATATTTATTTTATGATACTTGTTTTCAACCATTAATAATTAATTTATCACGCACCTGTATTATATGTGTATAAACTTAAATTTTGTTTTAGGTAAGGCTAAAGAGGTATTTGGAGATGCGAGGTGCTGATGGAGGACCATGGAGGAGATTGTGTGCATTACCAGCATTTTGGGTATGTTCCATCATTTATCATTTCCAAACAATGTGATTTGGTGGAATTTTGGGTATTTTCCATCATTTATTGACTTAATAAACTATAGCCATACAATATTATGATAATTTTTTCTATTCATAGCTATGCAACTTTTATAGTTTATATATATCTAGGCCTAGCCACTATTGACCATTGCCTTTTGCATTCAGAATTATGCAACTTTTATTCTCAGGGCCGTCTCTGACATTTTGGAGGCCCTAGGCGAAATAATATAATGGGGCCCTTAAAAATTTTAAAAGATGTAAAAATTTCATTTATAGAATTTCATTTATTGAAGCACAATATGTTTTGATAAATTACATTTTTAATCTCAATAGGTGTAAAAAAAACACTCAAAAGATCATGAAAAAATCAGTTTACAAGGTTTTTCGAGATGCAAAATCATTTTTAAGAGTATCAACATCGATCTTTTCCAAACGTTCCTTCTCAATAGATAAAATTGCAAGATTATTCAAGCGTTCTTATGACATCAATTACCTCAAGTCGATTTTGATAATAAGTGAGATATTTATTTATTTATAATCTAATACTTACAATTGTATCAAATAATCAATACTACATATAGTACCAAATTATCAAAACTACCAAATTACGAAGCTATAGGCAGAGATTACCCTTCCTTTTTTTCATAATTAAAGTATTGTATTTATACTTTATTTTTTTTTATTTCATAATAAAAATATTAGTATTTTATAAGTAAAATTTGTCTCCACCAAGCCAAACTAGGTTAGAAAAACAAATTTCATAGAAAATTACCATTGATCATGAAGGGTAAGGGATTCCGAAATGAGAAATTAACAACCATTAATCATGAATTAAGACAAAAACCCAATCAAAAACATCGTAGAAACACAATTTTTCACAATTTAAGACAAAATCTTTTGCAGATTCTTGAGGCAGCAGCTCTAATGATCTTTAACATTTATGAATTTCAGGTGGGTTTATTATATGATGAGGACTCATTACAAAGTGTTCTAGACATGACATTTGATTGGACCAAAGAGGAAAGAGAGATGCTAAGAAATAAGGTACCACCATTATCTACTCGCGACATATCTGAATTTCATTTAACACTCTATTGTTGTCCTTGGAAACCAAGATGTTGAAAGTCTATGTAGGATAGTAAGTATGAGAAAAAGTTAAGTGGAACACTACAACTTCTCTAAAATTCATGAATTTGTTAGTTAGAGATTGAATCTTGAGTTTCATTCTAGTGCTAACTGCATAGTTCCATAGGCTCCTAGATTTTTTGTTACCGCTATTTAAAAGGCTTCTCATTCACATGTGTCTGTCATTGTAATCTACTGTATACAGACCCCTCACGGCCCGTTTGGTTAGTGGGACTAAATGGTGGTAATGGGAATTATTTATAGTGTATAGTTTCATCAAAAGATCCATATCATTCACATGGTAATGAAGCTTTGATCACAAAAAAAGTTTTTTTTATAAAATTTCATTACCGCCTAATACTACCTCTCCCAATGGTAATGCATTGGAATGAATATTATGAAGAAAATGAGATGATTGAAGTTGGACAAGCATGGCCATCAAGGTAGGCAAGAGATTTTTCAACCAAAATTACACTAGTTGTCATTGTCATTGCCGCCGTTTATTACCACCTACCAAACGGGTCGTCAGTATAGAAAGTTCGTTTATAAATAATGGGCTGAGAAAGTGAGGAGTGAGAACTCATTTTTCTTGTATTTTTGTAGATTAGATGTAGAAAGCTGCTTCTGTACTAGGTATTTACCTGTGCTTGAAAACTTATTGATTCTAACTGTATATAAATAATAATATTTATTATTATATCCACAAAATAATACTACTTGATTATGCTATAGACTATAGTTATACAATTATTTCCATTTTAGAAGTTTTACTTTCAACTTGCATAATTCATTTTGGTGGGGGGTGGAAAATTCTTTCTTTTAAAGATGTCATGTGGCAAAAAATGTTGTTGGATTAGTAGTTACATATAATGATACTGATCAATATTCGTAAGCCTGAGTTATGACTCTACTGCTTAGGTACCAAAACTTGGTCTCAAGACTCCGTTCCGAGATGGTTATGTAAAACACATTGCAGAGGATGTTTTAAAATTGGCAAAGGTAAGCCGGCTACATTATTTTTGCCCGCCTTTAACTGCTACAAGTACCCTCCTTTACTGTTTTGAACTTTTCCTCAGGATGGTTTAGAAAGAAGGGGCTTCAAGGAGGTTGGTTTCTTAAATGAAGTGGCCGAAGTGGTCAGAACAGGTATTTGATTTGTGAAAATATATAAATGTGTTGAAATTTAAGGTATTTTTTTGCCGTTTCATTCATAGAATTCGGGATGATACTTTCAAATTAATTTTTTTGCGATACCAAATTCAAGACCTTTTCTTTTTAATAAGCTTGTTTTGAAAGAAAAATACTGTTGTCGAGGCCGCTGTTTAGTATTTTGTGCTGAGTGGCTTCTATATTGCAGGTGTGACCCCAGCTGAGAGGCTCTTGGAGATGTACCATGGAAAATGGGGACAAAATGTGGATCCTGTTTTTGAGGAGCTTCTTTATTAAGGTAACCTTTATCTTTGTGGATAGTTTGGGTTGCACATGTCAAACTCTGAACCAACTCAACCGAGACCCGACCCGTTTTCCTAAAATTTTGTGAATTTTTGAGTTTTACATTACGTTAATGCTTTCGAGCTAGAACCTACTGTCATTTGAGTTAATATGCACAACTATGACTTGAAAAGTTGTTTTTGTCCCAATATAATATTCAAATTATATTTAAATTTCAACAAAAAAATTACATGGCATTTTATCTTTTTTATATTGCACAACCATGCGTTTCCTAAGTTCTGGTCATAGCCTTGGTTTTTTTGAGTATTCTTATTCGATATAGCAATGGGGAATCGTAGTTTTTATCTAATATGGCATGCGATCATAGTATCCGCATTCCACGGTGCTGAACATTTTCTTTGTTTTTTGTCTATGACTCAGAAGAACATTGGATCTCATGGCCAAACCGCATATAATCAATCGTCTAATACTCCCACCCAAATAGCGAGTATAAGAGATTTTGTTAACCAAACAAGCGAGACGTCAAGCAGGCAGAGACAATTTTTTCTTTACCAATAAATGAATCATCTAACTTGTTTATCCTGTCTTCATTACTAGAGATTTGAATGGCTTACCATTGATGTAAGATCTTTGATTGTCAGTTGGTTGTCTTTACTGTAACTGTCTGGGCATGATTTTGAACAATGTTGTTTGCTGACTGAACTCAGCCTCAGCTCATTTACCCAATTAATAATGCATCATTTTGATAACTTCCCAATCAGGGTACCTTTTGGAGTTCTTGTTCTCTTGTTTTTTCTCTTTTAGTTTTATAATTGTTTTTACGTATTTATTTTATCTATTACGTTTTTTATCTCCCACGACGCATGGGCTTCTCTTAATCTTTGTCGAGCAGGGAACTCTTTTTGGTCGTATCTCCTTTATAGGTATGAGTTGCCAACGTCATTCCCTCCCCAGACCCTGTCCATTAGTTTTCTATGAGTGGGATACACTGGGCAGGATGATGATGATAATGATAGTTATACTAGACTATGGTATGCACCATTTTGATCCATAATAGCCCTCTCTCCGTTTCACGGTTTTTGAGCCAATGTTCCATTTACTTTTTGTACAAATTTTAAGATGTAAATTGACGATAAAAGTAAAGTACGGAATCTTGTAGGGCTCAAATAAATATGAACTATTCTAAATTAGAAAATAAGACACCTCTAGTGACATCGTTCATGATAAAAATAATTGCTTTTATACTTTATTATTTATACATAAAATTAGTAAAAATTGCAAATTTTTAATTTAAATTGCACACCACATTTGCTATTAAAGTTCAATTGGGAAAACAATTTCTTTGTTAATTTATCATAATAAGGAAAGTTTGCGTGTATTCAACTCTTGCAATAACGCAGATGAATGAAATGTGCATTATAAAAAACATATTTGCTCACTTTATTTATTTTTTTTTTGAGGAGAAAAACAAATTTGCATCACCTTAACCTTGTATTTCGTTTGTTTCTTTGTAGTTGCAATACTTCTCAAAATATGCATGTTAACCACATTTTCTAGTGCTAATGAAGCATGTCAAATGTCAAATACTTGGCTATCTTGAGAACTAACGTTATTCAATTTAAAATTTTAACGACATTATTACCTTCAGTCAATTGTTACATACATTGAATCTAAAAAATTACTTTTATACGATTGTCCATTTAAATAGAATTATAAAAATAGATATATATATATATATATATATATATATATATATATATATATATATATATATATAGTATTATAATATATATATATATATATATATATATATATATATATATATATATATATATATATATATATATATATATATATATATATATATATATCTATATATATATATATATATATATATTATATTCATTTCTTAAAATTTGGACATTTTTGTAAAAAATTATATAATTATTGTTCATGATCATTGATCCTTATTCATTGTTCATTGTTTATTGTTCATTGTTTATCGTTCATTGTTCATTGCTTATCGTTCATTATTCATTGTTCATCATTCATGTTCATCGTACATCGTTCATTACATCAATAAAATAAAATATTGACGGAAATAAATATAAAATGAATGAAAGAAACATTAAATGTTACACATTAAAAGTAAGTTTAAGACTAAAGTTATTAATTATAGAATATATTTATTATTACTATTAATCTCTCTGTCATGTTTCCTTTGACATGAAAATAATTAAAGACAAAATTAGTATTCCATATCTCTCATTTAATTTACCACCCTACAAAACCCAATATTGTAGCATTTCCTATTAATCAAAAACCAACAAAATCTCATCATTGAAAAAGAAAATTATTCAAACAAATCCCCCTCTTGATCACCTCTTGTAAAATAATAATAATAAAATTAGGGATAATCCCATTTCATTGAAGAACACCTCCAAATAAAATCATGAGAGAAATCCTTCATATTCAAGCAGGACAATGTGGTAACCAAATTGGTGCACAATTTTGGGAGGTTGTTTGCAATGAACATGGCATTGATTTTAGCGGGCAATACATCGGAGATTCGCCGTTACAACTCGAACGATCCGATGTTTACTACAATGAGGTGAGTGGTGGGCGGTACGTGCCGAGAGCAGTGATGATAGACCTTGAGCCAGGCACCATGGATTCCCTTAAAGCTAGTCCTTATGGTAACATTTTTAGGCCTGATAACTTTGTGTTTGCACAAAATGGTGCTGGTAATAATTGGGCTAAAGGACATTATACTGAAGGTGCTGAATTGATTGATTCTGTTCTTGATGTTGTTCGTAAAGAGGCTGAGAATTCTGATTCCTTGCAAGGTATTTCTCTCTATGTCTTCACTATCTTCGTGTTAACGAGAGTAAGGTTGCATACATTCAACTTGTCATATGTGAAAGTCAACATGGGTATTGTTTGGGAAAAATTGAAACGAATAAGAAAAAAATAAAAAAATATAAACTTTTTGAAGCTTTTTTTTTTTAAGATAAGCAGCTTTGCTCCTGAGCTTAGGTTTTGGATATGTTCGCTGGTACTAACAGCGAACATAGACTTAAAGTTAAAAATAGTCAAAGAGTCAGTTCGCTGTTATTAACAACGAACAAACATCAACACTATTTTTTGACTCAAGTGGTTATTCACTGTTAGTAACAACGAACACCTCCATTGTCTTTTTTGAACCATTTGCCTTTGTTCGCTGTTATTAACAGCGAACATGTACCAAATTTAAGGTTAGAAGCAAAATTGCTTATCTTGGGAAAAAGTTTCTATTTTTTGAATTTTTTTAATTTTTTTTTGCTTATTCATTTCAATTTTTCATTGTTTGGCCTATGTAATTAATTGGGTTAAAATTCTCAACCCATCTAATAAACAGATCAGGTCGAGTCGAATTATTTAATTAATTGGGTCAAAAGTCTCGACCCAAACCTACTTATTTCGGGTTAGGTTCAAATTGGGTCAGCTTTTGCCAGGCCTATTGCTCGAATTGAGATTAGACCTGTCAAACAAATCATGTCGTGTTGGATTTGTGTTAGAGTCTTATATAAAACGGTTAAAAACCCTATGACCCGAACATAACCGTTTACTTAATCGGGTCAAAAATAACAACACGGACCTGATTTCAACCTATTTAATCCGTTTTGGTAGTGTTTGGGAATGAGGATTTTATTTGAAAATTTGGATTTCAATTTAGAAATTTGAAATCATGAATTTGAAAATAACAAGTCTAGAGCTCTTATTTTGAAATCCATAACTCACTCTTATTTTCTTAAGTTATTAGAATTTGGATCAAATCTACATTCTCAAATTTTAGAGTAGCCAAACACATAATTTGCCCAAATCTATATTTGCAAATGTAATTCATGTTCCCAAACATACCATTAGAGTTTTCTTTTTCTATTTGAGAGTTTTAAATAATGACCAGAGTTCGATACTCGCCACCATCATGAAGTATCGATTTCCCTTCCCTTTGTTTGTATGAGATTCTCTGGCTTATCCCAATCTAAGAAAAAGAAAATGGAGATAATTTGAAAAAACAATCAGATCACAAAGCAGTACACAGCTCTGCAAATTTTTCATATATATATATATAGTTCACTTTCTTGAATTTCCTAATATGGCAAAAACCCTTTGTAGGTTTTCAAATATGCCATTCTCTAGGAGGAGGCACAGGATCAGGAATGGGGACCTTGCTATTATCAAAGATTAAGGAGGAGTATCCTGATCGTATGATGATGACGTTCTCTGTGTTTCCGTCTCCTAAGGTGTCTGACACGGTGGTGGAGCCTTACAACGCCACTCTATCCGTTCACCAGCTGGTGGAGAATGCTGATGAGTGCATGGTGCTTGACAATGAAGCCCTTTATGACATCTGCCTTCGCACACTCAAGCTCAGCAACCCGCGCTGTATGTTACTGTCATTGTGTTTCGGTTTCTGTATCTTTCTCTTGTCTTCATATGTTGTCTTCTTTATGTCATCTTGGAGCGGTATGTTACATCCCCACTTCTAGCGTACAATGGGTTTTCGTGTAAGGCCTAAGGGCGCATATAACATATCAGAGTTCAACCATCAGCTTAAGTTTTTGGTTAAATTGATTCTTTGATAAACTGACGGTAAAGTTAAACTTTTGCTAATAAATTGCAGTTGGCGATCTAAACCACCTGATCTCGGGAACAATGAGTGGTATAACATGCTGTCTTCGTTTCCCTGGACAACTTAACTCCGATCTCAGAAAGTTAGCAGTGAACTTGATTCCCTTCCCTCGACTTCACTTCTTCATGGTCGGGTTTGCACCCTTAACCTCCCTCGGTTCTCAGCAGTACCGATCCTTGTCCATCCCTGAACTCACCCAACAAATGTGGGATGCTAAGAACATGATGTGCGCAGCAGACCCTCGTCATGGAAGGTACCTTACAGCATCAGCAATGTTTCGAGGCAAAATGAGCACAAAAGAGGTAGACCAACAAATGACTAATGTTCAGAACAAGAACACATCTTATTTTGTAGAGTGGATCCCCAACAATGTTAAGTCTAGCGTGTGCGACATCCCACCAACCGGACTTTCTATGTCTTCGACTTTTATTGGAAACTCGACTTCCATTCAAGAGATGTTTAGAAGGGTATCAGAGCAGTTTACTGTCATGTTTAGGAGGAAGGCTTTCTTGCATTGGTACACCGGTGAAGGTATGGACGAGATGGAATTCACCGAAGCTGAGAGTAATATGAATGATTTGGTGTCCGAGTATCAGCAATATCAGGAAGCTGGTGTGGAACTTGAGGAGGAGTACGAGGATGAAGACGCTTAAGAGTTTAATCTTTTTCAAATGAAGTATTTACTAGCAAGAGGCAAGAGGGGAGATTCTTATTTTTGTACAAGGAATTGAACTTGTTTAATTTACTTGCACTTTTATATTTATGTAATTAATTAATAATTACATTATTACTAAATACAACAAGTTTGGCTGAGAGAATTTATGCTAACTTTTCCTTCCTACATATTGGTACATTTCTCTCTCTTTTGCGAGTTGCGTGAGCTTTTTAGTAGCAAATGTAGCAATCTGATCGAGACAGTAATATGTAAATGTTATTCACCCGTTAACTATACAATACAATCTTCAATACCTGATTCTATGGAGAAATCAAAAAGTCGCTCTTTAAAATGAAAATACGCACTCATTTCCTCGCTAATGCAAACCGTTAAACCAAAAAACCCGACAAGTGTGTTAAAGAATGATGATTACAAAAAAGGGCTTTGTCGATCCTTCAGTAACCCCATATGCATTGTGCTAGAATAGCAATATGCAATACAAAGAATCATTATTTAAAATTTACTATTGAATGGGCTAATACTTTAGTGAAGAAACAACAATGAAAACAAGTGCAAAGAAACCAAGAAAAACAGAGCTCAACACAACAATAGAGAGCATACAAGATATATGAGGTATCTAATGATACCTCCCCTCAAACAATGCTTACTATCATTAAAATATCAACATACATCAATGAGAAGCCACACACAAGCTTTGAGAACGCACTCACAAAGTAAAGATTGAAGCTTTACTTCAATCTCTCACACAATACCCTAATACAATGGAGTATACGCTCGACCGAGCACATTACGCTCGACCAGTCGAGCGCCACATCAGTTGTTACTGGAACATGTCTGCTGCTTTGCTCGAGTAATAGCTCGACCTCCTTTCCTCAGCTCGGTTGGTCGAGCATCCTTGGTAACCTGCTGCTGCTGCCGCCTTGAGTTCAACCAAGCCTTCCCCTCAATCAAGCCTTGATCAAACCCCTTCAATTCATCCTTATCTAACACTTGGTCAAGTGACCCAAACTGTAGTGCTCCACTTCTCATGCCACACTCAGCACCACTCTCGAGTGACAACCCATTACAACCCAACAAGATCAAAATGCAATTCATGAACCTAAATCACACAATGGATTTAAATACCACCAAAAAGGGGTAGACATTAGACAATGATCACAAGACATTCCATTTTACACATTATGATTACTTATTAGTGACACAATCATGAATTCATGAGCCAAACAAATTTCTTAAAAGTAGAGTCATAAAGAAAAAATACCTAGAACTATAAAATTAACCATCAACTATTCAAATTCAATGATGTTTTCTTACTACAGCAAAATATTGACCATTGCCTCAAATTCTCACCATAAAAGTTTAAAGTTGAAAGTTGAAACCCCAACAAGAAAAGGAGCAAAAACTTCAAAGATGCTTCTTTTACTATATACCCACTTCAATGAAACCTATGCTTGATCATAATCTTATAGCAAGTCAGAAGATTTTTTATTTGGATAATATGGGAAGAGATTTGAAAGGATTGAGTGGGTGCTTGGCATGTGGGAATGGGAATGTGAGGAATTAAAAATGGGATTAAGATTGAAAATTAATTGTTGGAAATTGTTAAAATATAATCTAAATTCTTGTTTGATATACGTGAGGATGAGAATAGGAATAAATTATAAATTTACCATTTTGTCATTTTTAAATAAAATAGCACATGTAGATTTTTTATTAATAATGGGTAAACTAGTCTTTTTACCACTTATCTCAATTTCCACCCCTGATTACCAGCCCCCATAGTAATAGATTCTTGGGAGTTAGGGGTTTAATCCCATTTCCAATCCCATCTTAAATTCTCATTCCCGTATAACAAACATGAGATATAAAATTTTTTAGATTTAAATTTCCAATTCCATCTCCAATTTCTACATACCAAACACCCCCTTAATGGATACCTTTTTTTAAATTATTGGTAAAATATCAATATTTCTAAAGTTGGAAAATTTGAAAGGAAAATTTCATCTTTTTTTTTTTTCTTAACAAACAAGAGTTATTTTCGTTCCGTTTATCTTTTATTCCTTTTCCCCTCCCTTTCTTTCATTCTCTTTCCTCCAAGTTGTTATCCAAACATCGACGTATGTTAAATGATCGATATAAAAGAGTAGAATAATGTAGTCTAAAAGTGTTAAATATGTGTTTTTACAAATACTATAATAAATCAATATATATGTGAGAATTAAATGTTGTATCAATTAGGGCTAAAAGTGTTCAAAACAAATTCAACGAGTCAACGACTCAATATTTGGAGTTTGTAATCGAGCCTAATTTTAACCTAAATTTAAAATGAATTTAAATTTATGTCAAAACCATTGTGACACAAAACTCGATTTTAAACCGACCCAACACAAATAAAAACGATTAAGTATCGCATTCTTCCGATAAGATTATAGGCTTGATTCTCATTTAATCCTCCCTACTCTAAGAGGGTGTTTGGCTAGTGGGATTTGAGGAAGGGAATGAATTGTCTCAAAAAAATGTTTAAGTTCTTATTTGTCTAAAGAGAATGAAAATAGAGAATAAAACTAAAAAGGAGAAAATCCCCAGATTAAGTGTCGAGGATGAGTAATTTAGTTAAAATTTTCAAAATTTTTTTCTTTCAAAGTTCCTAACATGCCAAATAAAGAATGAAACTTTTTGATCTTCAAAGTCTCACAGTTCCCTGTTCTCTTATGCCAAACACCGGCTTTAGGCTCTTAGCATAACAATCTTTGATAAAAAAAATATTTATATTTTGTTTTATTTTTATTTTATTTTATTTTCTCTAAGAAATGTCAAAAACCTAAATGTAGATTTGTAGTGCTACTTTGAGAAGCGTATCCAAGCATAACCCACAAGCAAAACAGTGGGCGGTTGGTTCTTCTTCAACTCAATTCCAAAACTTTATTTTTAATACTCTCTACAGTATTCCGTACATTATACGCAAACATCTCAGCCGTTGAATTTTTATACAGTAAGCGCGTGAGATTGACAAACTTTTGATCACGTGACTTTCTGTATTCTAATCCCAAACCGCACGGGGCAAAAGAAACCAAAAAAAAAAAATCAATTTGGGAAAAATAATATCAATCGAAAAACCCTAGTGTCAATTTATTGTAATAATTCGCAATTTCTAGACCTAAATTATTCAGTAACCAAAAAACCCTCAACTTTTTTTTGTCTCTCTCTTCTCTAACCAACTTAACCAAATCTCCCACGAAAATTATTCCTTTAATTTCAGTTCATCCAGGGATTCGGATCTTCTTGATATTTACTTTTATTTTTTGCTGAAAGAAAGAGGTACGCTTCGAAGTAGGAATATCCCTAGAAATTTTGATTTAATTTATTTTGATTGTTGTTGTGATTTTTAGTTGGTTTTTGATAATGATTTATTGATTGAGTGTGAGTTAGGGTTTGGTTTGATTAGAATTGGGAATGTGATTTATTTATGATTTGATTGATGCATTGGATGAAGGATAATGGGGAAAGGTAGACCTAGGGCAGTTGAAAAAGGGAAAAATTGTGCAAGTACAAATGGTTCTATGAATATAGATTCTGCTCCAGTTTATTATCCAACAGAGGAAGAATTTAGGGATCCTTTGGAATTTATTTATAAAATTAGGGTTGAAGCTGAGCCTTATGGGATTTGTAAAATTGTTCCACCAAGCAATTGGAAACCTCCTTTTGCTTTGGATTTGAATTCGTTTTCGTTTCCTACCAAGACTCAGGCTATTCACCAGTTGCAGGTGAGGCCTGCGGGGTGTGATTCAAAAACTTTTGAGTTGGAATATAATAGTTTTCTTGAGGATCAATGCGGGGGGAGGAAGTTGAAGAGGAAGGCTATTTTTGAAGAGGAGGAGTTGGATTTGTGTAAGTTATTTAATGCGGTTAAGAGGTTTGGTGGGTATGATAATGTTGCTAAGGAAAAGAAATGGGGTGAGGTTTTTAGGTTTGTGAGACCGAAAACAAAGATTTCTGAGTGTGCTAAGCATGTTCTTGGTCAGTTGTACTTGGAACATTTGTATGATTATGAAGAGTATTACAACAATTTAAGTAAGGGGAAATTGAAGGGATGCAAGAGAGGGTTGCATATTAATGATAAGAAAAGAGACCAAAGGTCGGATTCAGGTGGGATGAAGAAAAGACATAAGATTAATAGTGGGGAGGCTGTTAAGATCTGTAAATCATCGAAGGAAGAGGTGCATGATCAGATATGTGAACAGTGTAAAAGTGGTTTGCATGGGGAGGTTATGCTTTTATGTGATCGATGTAATAAGGGGTGGCATATTTATTGCCTATCACCTCCTTTGGATTCAATTCCGCTGGGAAATTGGTATTGTCTTGAATGTCTGAATTCTGATGAAGACAGTTTTGGTTTTGTTCCGGGAAAATGCTTTTCTTTGGAAGCTTTTAGAAAAATTGCTGATCGGACCAAGAAAAAGTGGTTTGGAAATGCTTCATGCTCAAGATCTGAACTAGAGAAAAAGTTTTGGGAAATTGTAGAGGGATCATTAGGTGAGGTTGAAGTCATGTATGGTAGCGATTTAGATACATCTATTTATGGAAGCGGGTTTCCACGTTTAAATGACAAAATACCGGAATCAGTTGATGAAGAAGTGTGGAATGAATATTGTAATAGCCCTTGGAATCTCAATAATTTGCCAAAGTTGAGGGGTTCAATGCTTCGGGCAGTTCATCACAGTATTGCTGGTGTTATGGTTCCTTGGTTATATATTGGTATGCTCTTTTCTGCATTCTGTTGGCATTTTGAAGACCACTGCTTCTATTCAATGAACTACCATCACTGGTACGTGACTTCATGTTCCCTTTCTCGTCTGTTTGATGCTTTTGATTCTGGTTACATATTACATATTTGTGAGCGATGAATATTATATCGTATTCCATTGACTGAATAACCAATGGCATGGGTCGCATCAAGGTTCATAAAAAGGGAATTAATTTATTGCGTTCTTTCTTGCAATTATTATTTTTTGGTAGTGAATATTACTTGGGCCATTTGTTGCTGCTTGAAAACTGAAAACTATAATGCACAAGTATTAAGGGAACAAAAGGGAAAATTTTCATCCTCAATGACTCCTTTGCTTGCCAACTTTCTCGACACAATAATTATGGGAAAATTATGGGAAACCGTATTAAGAAAAGGGCACAATTATTATTACATGAAATTCATAGGTGACGGAAATTGAGTGAGAAGAAAGTGATTTATGTGATTAAAGGAGAGATATAGACTAGGTAGATCCCTAGCCAAAAACAGATTTATTGCAAATACTAGAATTTGATAACTACATGAAAAGGAAAAAAAGTGTGCTAGTAAGAAAGAAGTGGTGAAATTAACCTTAGGTTGATTTGTATGATAGGGTTTCATTTTTGTTTTGGATGATTACTTCAGTTATTTGTTTATAATTAGGGCTTACAATTAAATCCATGGATTTAATTTGTTTACAAGCAAGGGACTACAAATTTAAGAGAGGCAATGCCTGCTGTGGTTGTTGATAATCTATTTGCCGAGAGAAGGGTCATCGCGTTGTATTTGGAACTTTTTAGATTGAGAAGGGAATATATCCACCAACACTTAAGGTGCTAAAAGATTAGTCAGTGTCTCAAAGAGATATATTTTAAAGGGATTTCTTGTATATTTTTTAGTTATGAATTGAGGTAGTTGTATCTTGATTCTTTAATTGAAGGAATAATGATCCTGAAGTCTTTAATCCTATAAATAGATTCTTCTATATGAAGTAACTTATGAAAATAGGATAGATAAAAGAATAATAACTATGGTTTTGTTTTCACAGAATTTGGTTAAATATCTTAAAACGTACAAACATTGTGTACATTCTCAATGGAAATCGAAGATGGATGTTCTTTGGTTTCATATTACAATGGGTCGTAGTAATATGACTTTTTACGCTTTTTATTTATGTGAAGTTGCACATATTGTTTGCAATTAAGGGTTAATTAGTTTCAACCTTATCATTACTATTTACTACAAGTCTAAGGGTACATATATTTGATGTCCTAAACTGTGGTCGGAGTTATTTCACATTGGTGGAGAGCAATCTTAGGATGGGTGATCTCCTGGGAAGTTTTCCCGGGTGCGCACGAGTGAGGCCAAAGTGCGCTGGAAAGACTTGCCGCTCCCTTTTAATTGCCGCTCCTTTTGAACTCCTTTTTTTAATTTAGATGTTTCACTCCCAATACTTTATTTACAACTATCTTTCATTAGGACTTCTCTATGATACATGTATTTAATTTTTGTACTTACAAAATTTTTAGAGTATTTATGGAACATAAAAAGCTAATCATACCATCGTTCTTGAGTCATTTTAAATACCATCATCCGTTTTCATTTTCGTCCTACGTCCTAAGTCCTGTATCGTGTTGCATTCCGGTAAACAATAACAGATACCGTCATCATTTGGATGTTCTCTATATTGGACACTTTGATATCCGAGATTCCGAGTAAAGTTTCAAAAGGTTTATTATGGGAGGTACGGTAGTTTATACATTGTGTTATAATGTATTAAACATAAATGAATACTTTTTATAATCTTCTATTATCACGAGGAGCTAGTCAGATTAATTGTTTGGGTTTGATTCGCTAGCTATGGGGTTTGGGTATTGGGGTGAGTTTGTTTCCATTAAATGGTCTCCTTACCATTCCTTTGTCATAATTTGATTATGACTTTTATGTCCCCTTACGTGAATTGTGCTTTTCATTTTCTTCCACTGACACACCCGTCATAATTTGATCACAGGGTTGTATGTGCTGGGCTGTTAATATTTTACCCGATGCTTCATTCTCCGTTGTTATAGATTTTTTTTTGTGCTGATATGTGGTAATTCTTTTGGTTCATCAGGGGAGAACCTAAGTGCTGGTACAGCGTTCCTGGTAGTGAAGCCTCTGCATTTGAGAAGGTTAGTCTGTGATCTTTATGCTCCATTAAATATCTTTCCCATCTATTTACTGATCAATCGTTTGCTGAGGTTATACTCTTTGGGGCTTTACAATCATTTGGTAAAGAAGTGGAGTACTGGTTCGGGAAATTATGTAAGGTACAAATGGTAGATAAGATGTTAAAAAGTTATAATTATTGACTGGTTTATGTATCACCTCTACCATACCATTCTTGTTGTGTATGTATGTTACAGGGTTGTGGCAGAGTGGGTATAGATATTAGATATTGGGTCTGGTTTCCATTTATTTAGTATTTTGTGTGTCTTTATTTAGTAGATAACACAGTTTACTGTTTATATTTGTAGTACTTCATTAAGTTTCCTATAAACACTTCATTTTACTAGTATGTGTCCATTCTTGATGAAGCCAAAGATTTGTAGTTTTTTTGTCTCAGATTATAACGAACTATATTAAACTAATACGTTAAATGATGTGCACTTCTTAATGTGAAGTTGTTTATGATGGTGGCTATCAATCAGAGACAATGTCTTTTTTTACGAGGTTAGAATCAACACCAGCCCAAAGCCACCTAGGTAGTAGTCACTTAATGACATTGGGATTATGGAAAATTGTAGTTTTTCAGCCCCCGTGGTGGATTATTTTGTATATCTTTAGAAAGCAACTGTTTAGTACTTTTTATGCTTAACTCTATGGACAGTTTGCTCGAGTCTTATATACTGAGATCTTTAAGATTCCCTTCGTTTTATGATAATATCTTGTGTAAACACAAATAATAACAAGAAATTATTATTTCCTGCAGGTTATGCGTAGCTGCTTGCCTGATCTCTTTGATGCACAACCAGATTTGCTCTTCCAGCTTGTCACAATGTTGAACCCCTCTGTTTTACAAGAAAATGGAGTTCCTGTTTATACTGTTCTGCAGGTATTATGTTATTATGGGTCAAGGAAGCATGGGTTTTTCAAACTGGTTAATACATGTGGGATGTGCTGTGATTCCTGTATTTCTATTTTTTGATGTTTGGTTTTTCTTATTTTTTTCACTGACCAAGTATCACGGTTATCTATTGGAATTTGTCTCTTTGATCACAACTTGTAGAGTGTCATCCATGTCGACTGGGTGCTTATTAGAGTGAGAGTTTTTATGTTGGGTCTTATGTGAATAGAAAATTTTAGCT
The DNA here is from genome assembly GCA_019776075.1 of Amaranthus palmeri. Lineage (NCBI taxonomy): Eukaryota > Viridiplantae > Streptophyta > Magnoliopsida > Caryophyllales > Amaranthaceae > Amaranthus > Amaranthus palmeri. The sequence continues at coordinate 808,168 of JAAKBH010000029.1, read as the reverse complement.
AGAGTATGGAATAAAAGCTCACCTGATATTCTCGTGAACTTTCAAAAGCTGCATTGACCGTTTTCTAATGTGTAAGGCCCTTTTGAATGCTATTTGTTGAGAAGCGGTTATAGAAAAAACTCTTGTAACATCATCTTAAATTGTAGAAAAAGTTATTCAAATATCTCCTTAAAATTATTGAAAATTTCTCGGCTGCTAATGACACTGAAATCAACATACTGTTGAATATTTCTTTCAAGGGGTAGCAACAAAATGTAGTGACCTGATAATAGATACGGTTATTTTAATCTTCAGCACTAAGAGTAGGGTGGCCTTTGGGGAGGGTGCGTGGTGGCTTTTGTATAGGTTGCTGCTGTATGAAAGTTGGTTTTCTAGTTAGTCTTAAGCTGGTAGTTGATTTTCGATTGCGTTTATTTTTTTATTTTATTTATGTTGTGCAAGTCTTGTATTCAAAGAGCTTATGAAATTGATGGAAACTTCCAGAATGGATCAATGGGTTTGAAGGATTTTTGAGATAAGAGTTGCGGGTATTAAAACTAGTGGCCGGTTATTGTTGTCTAAGTTGATATAAATTTTTAACCTTACCGAATTGCTAAGCATCATTTTCTATAAGTTATTATCCTTATCTGCAAAAATCAATAATCAATTTTTTTGAATTTTGCTTTAATTAATTGTCAGCTTTTTCTGATGCCGGTTTCTTCTGTGGTTCTGATTCTTCTTTTGAGCTCTATTCATTACTTGCACCGTTTCTTTTTCATATATTTTTGTGGCTTTCTTATGCGCTAAACTGCCTTTTATTTCTGTTTTCTGTTGGTGCTTCATCCCATAAGGAGCCAGGAAATTTTGTGATTACCTTTCCTAGATCTTATCATGGAGGTTTCAATCTTGGTAAGAAATTTCTGTAAGATTTACTTGATCAAGCTTGGATTTTTTACTTTTCTATCATGTTGATGCAGGCTTGTTTTTTGTTTTTTGATATTTCAGGGTTGAACTGTGCTGAAGCTGTCAATTTTGCTCCTGCTGACTGGTTACCTCATGGAGGGTTTGGGTCAGAGCTCTACAAGCTGTACCATAAGCCTGCTGTACTTTCTCATGAAGAGCTGCTTTGTGTGGCTGTGAAGGTTGAGTTGTTCAATGGCTTCAACAATTTTTTAGTTTTTGTGATGCAAATGTATCGTGTACAGGTCTAATTTGATACATGATGCAGTCAAGAATATTGTTTGATATGGACTGTGGAGGACCACTCACTACCCTTTTTGATGTCCATTCTCGTGATATTTCTATCTTTTTTCCAGTGACAGAATAATGTCTGTTTTCTTGATATAATACTAAAAGTTTAAATGATTTACTGATACATCAATTAAAACTAGTAAATATTTATGAGTTTAAGTCTTGTTTCCGTTTACCTGGTATATAAAGAGTAGGAAAAAATATGGACTGTGGGCATTCCTTTTGAAGTTTTGATAGTTTTTTGAGTTCAGGAGTGTTCTTTTGCTGGAATACATCTATCTGGGTTTTTTGTATGAGTTATGTGAAGGTTTCTTCTCTGCCACTAACTCCCTCCTTGTCAATATCTTTTTCTTGACACGAGTTCTTTTCTCGTCAAGGGCAGTATAATTTTGGGATTCTTTAGATGCAACCCATGTTCAACTGTTATGCTTGGGAATTCGGTCATTATTTGCAAAAGCTTTGTGAGCATATTTCTCATATTCTATAGGACTTGTTTTTCTCTGGGTAGTTGCTGTGAATTTTTTCTTATTATTTTTTATACTTAAGTTAACATGCATGTTCTTTAGTTTCATTATTTAGCTGATCAATTTCCAGGAAAATGTTGGTAAATTTTGACCGATGTATCCCGTTACTTGGGCATGTTTTTAATTTGGTAAATAGCAACTATGTAGTCTTTCTGGTCATCTTCTTATAGTATTATGGTGATGTGAACAGATTGGTTGTGATGCTGAGGTAGCTTCGTTTATGAACAAAGAGTTGCTGAGAGTGTTTTCCAAGGAAAAGGTTTGGAGAGTACAGCTTTGGCAGAAGGGCCTTGTCAAAACATCTATAATGCCACCCAAGAAGCATCCTGATTACGTTGGCACTGAGGAAGTATATTGTCCTCTACAGCATATAATTTTTAATTTGATTTATTTGATTTCGTGTTTAATCATATTTGGTTATGTACCTTGATATATGTATGTTGTTGCAGGATCCCACTTGCATAATCTGCCGGCAATATTTGTATCTTTCAGCAGTAGTTTGTCGCTGCAGACCATCTACTTTTGTGTGCTTGGAGGTATTAGAATCTAACACTCTTTACAGTTTAAACTTTAAAGTACCTTTTGATTGACTATTTTATTGATCATATGCATTATTAATGCACATGGAACTTGGAAGATCTAATAGTAGATTTTTCATTGTGATTTGTTTATGTGAAATTCCATTGTTTTTTGTGACTTGCACTTTCTTTGTTTATACTCTTTTAATGGTTGCATTTTTTGCTTATGTAGTATTATGCTATATAACAAGTTTTCCAACCTCATTATCATTGTTTACAATTTTGTATGTATTCTCATATTCTTTTTGTCTGATCGCAACAGTTTTTGTTGCTTGTCGCAATGGAATTGTATTGATAAAGACATGTTTGTGGGTCTTGTACAATATATAGAGTTAGAGTTTCTAAAGTTGTGTTGAAAAGCTGTCTTGGAATAGATATTTACCAGCCTGGCTCTTTTTTTTTGTCATGCAGCACTGGGAACGCCTTTGTGAATGTAATCCCAGGAAACGGCGCCTCCTATATCGCCACTCTCTAGCTGAATTGAATGAGCTGTTAGTCATGACAGATAATTTTGGTTCCGGTCCTAATGACTATCTTTTAAAGAAGGATTTGCCTAGGAAGAACATATGCTCAATTGACTCGGACACTTTGAAAAAGAAGGTAATATCGGGTTTCTTCTTGCCCACTACCATGACTCATCCTACCTATTTATATTATTTCTATCTTGGCTGAGTTTTTCTCTTTCTATAACTCTAATTTCTACTATGATTTCCCCTCCCCCTCTTGCCAAACGTTGTCCTGCTAGGTTTTTGGCCTTAATTCTGTTATTCAAAGGGTTTGGATCCACGTGCTTGAAATTCTAAGTGATATATCTTGGTGAAGATGTCTCCTACAATAGCTTCTTATTTCTTTAAAATGATTTTGATATTCGACAAGTGCTTTACAATTTTGATAATGAGCAAAACTATGAATGTTTTCTAATCTGTATGTACCACCTTATTGTGCCCTACTGCACACTCTACAAAATATGTTTTCAATAGAAAAGCCTTGATTTGTTCCCCAAATGGTCAAGTTATTGACAATCAATTTAATGATTCAAGGAAAGGGGTAGAGGAGCTTGATAGGACATTTGTTTTGCTAATCACTTAATCTTGCATAGGCTAATATAATAGGAATTGTTCACATTCCATTTGTTAGGACATTCTGTGCAGCAGAAAATGAAGAGGTTTACAGGACGCCTGGTGTAAGGGAAAAAAAGGTGGGTTCCTTCCATTGGTATTAGTATGGAGGAGTGTTTGGGTGCTGATTCGGTTTTAGCAATGATATGTATTAGTAATTGAAAAAAATTTTAGATCAGCTTTTTAAGTGACTGAGTAGAGCTTCATGCTTCTTTTTTTTTTTTCCCTTTTTTTTGTGGTATTGTTTCTTATGAGTTGAGCCATGCATCATATTGTAGGATGGGGATATGTTAAAGCCGTAATGATTAGAAGATAGTGGCTCTAGAGTCTAGATAGATGCAGAATGCGGTGCACAACAATTTCAGTTGTGTTGAGGATTCCAGTCCACGTAACAAGGTTTTGTTGAGGTCTTTGATGAGTTGTGTGCAACTCACATACCACTAGAAATATGAGCTATTTTCTGTTTTGTATGGGTCTTAGAGCAGTAATACTATAATATTAAAGCTATATGACATCAGAGAGTAAGTCGATATATGCTGATAAATTTGTATCAACAAGAGAACCGTTTTACCTTTAGTGTAATGTAGTCAATTTGTCCACATTTGCCACGCTGTATGCCTTAATATATTATGTCATTATTGAGTCTTTTTGGTTTCATTTTTGTAATGAAAAGTTGGAAATAGTTTGATAAGGAAGTAGGTCGAGGGCGAAGCGTACCCTAGGTTATTTTGTTTTTTAACAGGTAAGAAACGCAGGAACGTTGATGCAGTAGATTCCTCTGTCAAATAGTTGTATCTCAAGAGGGAGTGTACTTACCGTAGGTTCATTTAACCTTCATTGGGGTGAATGGAGAAGATCATCAAGGTGCTAGAGTGAGAGGAAAGGTTTATGATTTTTGCCTTGGTGATGGAATGTGGATGGGAGTCGTAAGAAAATGGTGATTAAAAGCCATGGGTGCAATTGAAAATATTTATTGTTGCAAGTTTAGAGGCTGATTTGCTTGTGATTGTTCTTTTTTTTTTTTTCAGAAGACTCGATTTCTGACCTGTTATAGTTAGGAAGGAATTGAAATAGGGAGTTAGGGAGTTGGAGAATTTGAAACGGGAGCTTGGAAAGTGATGCCTTTTTTCGAAGGTTGTGGCCTATATAATCATCTTAGTGAAATTAGCTTCATTGGGACTTTTATTGCTCTTATTAAGAGAATAAGTTCTTACGTTCTTGTTTCTTTTATCTAAGTTAGATATTTTTTTCTTCTAATGATTTGAAGAGGGATTTATGTGCAACAGGGCCAATGGTTTTTATGCAACATTTTTGAATCTTGAGTACTAAATGAGCATGAGCAAGGCCATTAGAAGTCTTTGGACTAAAAGAATTCTAGAATTTTGTTCTCATGCAGAAGTAGGTGAGAAGTAATTGTAGGGTAATCCTCAAAACTCACTAGATCACAATGGGTAATGGGAGTAAGTATTTCATTATGGGTGATGTGAAGATTTAGGTGTTGACTATGGCTGATCATGTTGGGGCAGTATGGTGCCAATAAATGTGTACAATAAAAGTAGTTTTCAACCTACTTTCAGTTTAGTGCCTTTGTCATGACGTTGGTGATGGTGCTTTGTATGCACAATCGCACATAGAAGGGTGAAGCACTAGCTACTTCTAGGTTCATTTTTAGAGGCTTTTGGGAAACTTCTTTTACAAGGTTGGGTGTTTGTTTGAGAGGTTTTAATAAGAAGGGTACAAGTCCATATTTTACTCTTTATCAACGTATTTTGATTCTTGTTTCTTCTTTTTAACTGGTTGTGTTAAGTTTTTGTTCCAAAATACAAAGTATGTGATTTCTTTTTTTGTCCCTCTGATTTTGAGGTTTTTTTTTTATTGTTTTTGAATTTTGTTTTTGTATGAATTACACAACATTAACATAATGCGCTAGAATTCTGCAAAAAATTGAGTTAATACTCTATCATTAGTTATCATCATGAAATGTTGAAACCCTTTAAAAAATGTATGTAGAGTTTCTAATTGTTTCTGAAAATGTAAGTTTTCTACCATCCCAATTTGTGCATGATTGAATTGATTGTAAAATATTAGGATGGGGAGAAGATCTTAATAGGATGAACTGAATTGAGGATGTATAACTGAGCATCTTTTGTTTAAGGTCAATAGATCGATGATAAATGGACGAATGGAGTAATTTGACGAGTTGTTCAATGGATTTTAAAAGGGGGCGACTTGATACATCTCAATGGAATCGACGGAAGAGAACATGGTGAGAAAATAAACAAGTGGATATGGAGGAACTAGGAAGATTTGAAGAAAATGAAGCAAAATTAAATTTGTGAGTACTAGGTTACCGTCGATTCCAATTAAGGCTTGGAGATGTGTGATAGATTGAACCTGGAATCTGTCACGAAATCAAAAGGAACAGAATGTTCTGTCTAAACAAGATTGCTATTGGAATCTGTGCAAAGGCAGATTCTGATGTGAAGACGTCGAGTGCTGCAAGACTCCAAAAGGTTGTTATATTTCATTCACAAACTAGCTGCCTTTTTCCAGGCTACACAGGCCTTTGTATATATACAAAATAAAGGGACCTAAACAAGATAAAGAAAGCTAATAAAATCAAGATCCTAACAGCCTATAACTGTTTTGTAACTAACTAACAACCCATATTATAATACCCTTACATCTAATGTATCACAAAATGATAGGGCATGTAAGATCGAATTGATCAATGAACATATCTAACCAAATATGAATGATAAACAGGATGCCAAAGGCTCTAGGTAATAGGTATGCAATATAGTACATAACTACAAGAACTAAAGAGATACTTAGGAATCTTTTAGCTTTCCAAAAAGTATGCTTATAAGCCATACCATAAATTTATGGGAAAGGTGAAAGAAGATTACGTGGAAAAAAAAAACTAAATTGATTTTGTATTAGGAAGGTCTACAAATGAAGCTATAGATCTGACTATCGGCCTTGTCGTAAAGGTTTTCAAATTTACTGAATCGGTATTACCCACATTGTAAGGTGTTAAAATTCGCATTTTGGGTCGTTCCAAGTGATATTTCATGGTTTAGGTCCATGTTTGGTTGTATGCCACCTTATCATCCTTGTTACCATTTACAACATCACGTGTTATTGCATCCATGACAATTATTGTTTTTTTGCACTATGGATGTGTAGTATAAGATCATGTAGTAGTGACTCAAGATGAGCTACGAGGGAACTATTTTGCACTAAGGTTATAGGAAATATTTTGCCATACCGGTGTTCGATTGTATGGGTCTAAAAATGTTATGTAACACATCATTATGGGATAATAGGATCAAGGATGAGGCATTCTTGTGACTATATTTCCCATAGACCAGATTGAGATTGTTGCAACCTTTGTATTTGGAATCAAATCAAGTTTTTGTGTTTTTTTATTTTGACTTTTTCTCGTTGACTTTTGATGATGTGATAATGTGACAATATTGTCCATTTAGTTTTAGTATGATGACGATGTTTTTACTTCAAGTGTCTTTATGTAAATGGAGTTTGTGTCTCTGGGTGATATTTTTTCTGCTTGGATAGGTGAAGGGTAAACAAGTATCTCTTGCTCAACTTGCTGAAGAGTGGTTGTTGAGCTATTGTAAGATTTTTCAAGAGCCTTTTTCCTCTAGTGCATATGTCATTGCATTGAAGGAAGCCCAAGAGTTCCTTTGGGCTGGTTCTGATATGGATCCGGTGAGCTTTCTTTTCTAGTTCTAGTAGTATGGCACGTAATTTTGGTGAATACTTGGATATGAATAGTTAAATTAGCAAGTAAAAAGTAAATGGAGATTTGAGGTAAGCCTTTTCTCTGTATGAGAATTTATTTAATGAATTGTTTAATTAGTTGAGATGAACAAGTATCAAAACATATTTCATCAGTAATTGTCTAAATCTAATTGACATTTGGTGTTGTTTTATTTTTAATCAACTAAAGAAGAAAAATAGAAATATATATTTTTACCTTCATTCCCTCTTCAATAGTTTACAATTTTACATCATTATTTTCTTTTGCTTGATTTCAATTATTTACTCTACAAGCTAAAAGGTTTTGACAAATGACTGTTAAGGTGCGGGATATGGTGAAGAATTTGGTTCAAGCGAAAGATTGGGCAGAGAGCATAAGAAAATCTCTCTCAATTATTGAGAGTTGGTCCAAGAATGGTGATTGTCACGTGAATAAAGTGGATCTTGAGCACATTAACAGCTTGGTGAATCATAATGTTGTTCCATGTAATGAGCCTAGACATCTCAAACTCAAGGTTGACTTGATGACATCTTTTTGTTTTACTTTATGAATGTATGCGTGTTTATGTCTGTTTATATATATATTCATGTACATGTATATATACACAGTTACACTCACACATTTGTTTATATAAACAAAACATTCTAACAACACTCAATTTTCCCGAATGTCATTAATTGGCTACTACTTGGGCGGGGTTTGTGGGGTTTGGATGTACGCAACCTTACTATTGTTACTGATAACAATGATGTTATTTTCAGTTCACCCTTGGTAAAAACTATAATTTGCAACAACACATTAATAAGAAGTGCACATAATTTAATGAGCCGTTTAAATATAGTCTATAATATTCTGAAACAAAAAACGACAAATCACTGGCCCCATCCGTTTTTACTTTCTTAAACTGCTTTGTTATAGGAGTATGTTGAAGCAGCCAGGCTGTTGGTGGATGAAGTAAACCTTGTTCTTTCAAAATCGACATCGTCTGTAAGGAGTCTTTTTTTTTGTGAGAAGGAAGAGAACCCACTTATTTTTGTTTCCCTTTGTGATAATTGGTCATCTTATATCTTGCTCATTGTGATGTCATCTAGATGGCTGAATTAGAGAACTTGCTCAACCAAACTACCAGCTTCCCAATCTACTTCAAAGAAAGTGACAGGTTGGAAAATATGGTTTCTTCTCTAAAGGTACCTTCCTTTTCATGTTGCCTTGTATTCTGTATTAGGTGTTATATATATATAGCCAAATAGAAACTTGTATTTCATCTCAGTTTGAATAGAGTAATCATTTTTGGCTGTAGTTTCTGTATTTTTGAAAGTTTGGAGAAACTCTTTTTTTCACTTGTCATATTACCTTTCCTGAATTTGAACAAAAAGCTCATGTCACCATGATTTTTTTGTCTTATTTTTGTTGCATTCAACCTACATTCATTAAGATTTCTCGGGGAACTTGAAGCTTGCCTTCCATAGTGCATTATTTTCTAATGATCATCCTATATTAACTTACGAGCTACGGCCCCGTTGGCTCAGTAGTTCATATGAAACACTCAATTGAAATAGGTATTTGACCTTTTCATGTCCATCGTCTAACATTTTTCCCCTTGATCATTTAGCTAATCTTGAGATAGTGATGTTTAGATATTTTAATTGTAAAATGGTAAAGAGAAAGCATTTGCCTCCTTTTGTTATAGTTGGTGTATCTTTGGAAGCGTATATTGCATAAGATATGCTAAATGCAAGTTAATTTATATAGCATTTTTGTGTAGTTTTTTAGTTATCTAATTGATGAGCTGTTTTCTGTCCCAGATGTCTTAATTATGTGCTTCCTTGAATGATGTTTAGGTTTGGCTTGATGGAGTTAAAAGTTGTGTTTTAGAGACAAAACCTGCTGCAATTAATATTGATTTTCTTCGCCATCTGAAAGAACAGGTCTTGTATCCTCTTCTATGCTATCTTATAATGCTATGCAAAGCAATATTGTTGAATAGTTTCTCATGTTTAGTGTCTTTTTGTGTATCAGATGTTGGAGTTTCCATTTGATTTGCCCGAAAGCAAAAAGCTTTTGGACTTAATTGAGCAAGCTGAACTGTGTCAGGCCCAGTGCATTGAAATGCTGAAAGGTTCCATAACTCTAAAGGTTTGTGCTGGAATTTTGTTTCAGAGAACAAAATTTAAATGTCTAATCTGTTTTCCCTATGTTTTGGCAAGAATGGTTACTCACGATATTACCTACAAACTTTAAATACAAACTCGAAACTTTTATCTTTTTACTAGACCTTGCATTATTATTTTAATTTTCTTTTTCTGAGATGGTTTAGTATTCAATCTGCAGAAGCTCGAGTCTCTGATTGATGAGTTTGCGGATCTTGTCGTCAACATTCCAGAGTTAAAACTACTACAACAGTATCATGTTGATACTCTTTCATGGATTTCTCGTTTTACTAATGTACTGTTAAACATTGATGAACGGGAGGATCAAGATAATGTCGTAGAAGAACTAGAATGCCTTCAAAAAGATGGCTCTGAATTGAGAGTTCAAGGTTGGCATTTCTGTGACAACATATTACCTGACAAATCTATTTGTATCTTATAGGACTTAAATTTTCTGTATGGTAAGTCTTCTAATATGAGAATGCTTTTGACGTTTGGTTGTTATTTTTTAAAAGTTGATGAGTTGGTTCTTGTTGAGGCTGAAATGCACAAGGCACGTTGCCGAGAAAAGGCACTGCAGGTAAATATCTCATGCTTACTGTGAATATCATGCCTAGCTTTAGATCTTAACCTTTTTTTCCATGATCTTTTTTCAAGTTTTTGAATGTCAGGCTTCTATAGATGTTTTGTCACATGGTTTTAAATTGATGGAGTAATGTTTTTACAGGTTCTTAAAAGTAAAGTGACAATAGATTTTATCCAAGAGGTGTTGTCTGAAGCTGCAGTGTATGATTCTTTGACCATCGTACTCCTTTATACTTCCTCCGGTCGTATTTAGTTGCAACATTAGGAGAGGCACATAGACCAAGGATGGTTTTAAGTTATATAGATTTACCTTGGACTCTCAACCTTACAATCAACACACTCACATCATTACTTTAACATCCATGCTGGTTCCCACTGGAAGCTTCACCACCAATGGTGTTTTGGCCAACATCAATGGTAGTTTCTTACATGAACATCAACATCTGTTTTACCACCGTACTCAACCTCACCACTAATGGAGTTTTGGACATATCCACAGCCATTGTGAATCCCCATGCCACTACCGCCCTAATCAGCAGAATTTTTTTCAGTAGTTAACCACCATTCGTGAACATGATAACGTTAGTAAGTTCTCTTATGCACAAAAACCAAATTTGAAATCTAGGGTTCCGATCTGTTAAGAGAAAGACAAATGAAAAAGGAGAGATGCTTGAGCAAGTGCAATGTCGAATTATTGAGTTCTTGTAGATGGTGGAGTTATTTTAGAAGCAAGTGATTATGGTGGTGTTTGGTTCGAGGACATTGTCAATTTGTCTGTTGGTGAACTTGGTGGAGGGCGATTTTCAGGTGGCTTTGTCTTAGTGACGAGATTACTTCTGGATTCTGGTGTACGTGGTTTAGATGGTAAAAAAACTTCCAAGGTAGATGGTTGGGATTTTTTTTAGTTGGTTGATTGGTGGCGGCTAGTTTAGAAGTGGGATGTGGTAATATTCTTGTGAAGGATATTAATCAGAAAGCTTGCATGGAGAGAGAGAAAGAAAGAGAGCTTGGGAGGTGATTTTTGGGGCTTAGATTTCTTGATGGGTCAGGGTGCTATGAGAAAATGTGGAAAATTATGGCCCAAAGTGATAAGTACTAGTAAATGAGAACACCCAAATATGAGAAGTGTGCAGCTTGCAACCCAATAGGACCGGAGAAATTATATGATTTCAGCTCTATGAGGGCATTGTTCGTCTAATTCCTTTTCTGTTTTAAATCTCTTAACTTATGAGTTGTTTTTTCTCCTTTTCCTTCTTTTAGATTACAAATTGAAAGGGAAGATATGTTTGTTTCGCTATCCAAAATGTTATCTACGGCCATTTCTTGGGAAGAAAAATCCAAAGAGATTCTGGAAGTTGAGTCGAAATTGCAGGATTTTGAGGATGCTATAAGGTTCTTATAATCTCCTTTCTGTTATTTTCCAAAAGTAGTAACATGTAATATTTAAAAAAGAAAAATATTAGCATGATAGATTTATGTAAACCTTTTGATTTCAGGGCCTCAAAGGATTTGTTTGTGATCCTGCCTTCCCTTCCTGCTTTGAAGGATGCTGTATCTACTGCTTATTCCTGGTTAGAAAGTTCGAAACCATTTTTGCAGCCTTCTCTTTTAACTACAACGGCTTCAGATGCTGTTCTAGCGTTTGAGGATCTCAAGGTTGGTATTTGTATTCACGACATTGTGCTTGCAGATATTTTATGTTAGTTGAGTTGATGCTGTATCGTGTTTGCAGGAGCAAGTGTCGCGGTCGAAGTTCTTGAAAGTAAACTTAGTGGAAAAAACGCTGATTGAAACTATTATGAAGAAGTGTGAGGAATGGAGATGCTGTGCTTGCACTTCTTTGAAGGATGTTGAAGAAATGCTCAATAGAAGGGATGTGTTCAATAGACTTCATAGTAATATGATATTGGACATTGAGCAATTAAGAACCAAGGTTGAAAGTGCTGCAAACACTGGCCATTCTCTGCGGTTCGACTTTCCTGAAATTCCACTGCTGCAGAATGCTGCTTCTACCTTGAGTTGGTGCTCCAAGGTCCTTGTATGTCGCGTTGAAACTCCTTCACTTGAGGTAACTATACAAAAACTAGTTTTGTTGTGTTAAATGGTGAAATCTCTTTAATTGGTTGATTCCCCATTATGCAGAGTGTTGACAGCTTGATTGAAGAAATGAAAGACCTTTCAAAGGGATACACCAATGCTTTTGTCTACAGTTCTTTGATTGATGCAGTTTCTTGGCTCAAAGGGGCCTCGGAAATAGTATCAGCGTCAAGCAATGGTGGAGTACAACGTTTCCATTTGTCTGATGCTGAAGATATTCTCATGAAATCTCAGGTGCTGTATTGTTGCTATTTGATTCATCATCATTTTCCTTTTTCGTGAAAGTATATGTTGGAATTTGCATGTCGTTTTATACAAAGCTTTCAATGAATTGAGATGTTACATTTTCCTTTCTACAGGAAACGCTGGTCACCTTCCCAGCATTGATTGTCCAACTTGAGCGTGCAATTGAAAATAACAAGTCTGTATATTCTTCCCCGACATTTTTCGTACATGTTTTTCACTATTTTTATGTCTTTTGGGGAGAATCCACTACCCTATTTTTCACGTTGATGGGGCAAAGGTATCCACCTTTGCTTCTCTTCTAAGCATTTGAAAACCATATGTAATTAATACTTGCCATGTTAGTTGGAGTTGCAAGCATAAAAGTACTTGTTCGGCTTGGGTTCAAACCTTAGTTTCTGTGTTTTTAACAGGCATAAGGACTTATTTTGATTTTTATAACCCTAACCCCAATTAAAATGTCCTTGCTTCCCCCTAGGTTGATGTGAAAATGCACTTTTACCTTCGCATAAAGTGTGAGCGTAGTTTCATATGCTAGCTTGTTTAGCTACCTTTTTACTGTTGCCTACAGCCGTTTGTGCTTCATATTCTTTTTCACTTTAGAATTGAAATGTACTCCACTATTGCCTTTTGTAGAAATGTAACTAATTTAGTTCAAATGCAAACATTAAAATTGGTCAACTGCAAACTTGATTTAAAAGAAAGATGATAACTTTAAGGTGGTAAGTGATTTGATGAGTTATGTATTCAATCTTTAAGAATTTTAAAATGTTGGCTCCCTTGTTGAAATGTTTTTCCCCTTGCTTTTTTCTACTTCTTTGATCCATATATTCTGGTTCTTGTAATCTTATTTCATTTCTATTCATTTGTTTTTTGTGTGATAAACCTCTTGCTTTCGGCTTTCCCTCTGTTCTCTGATAAAGTTTCTTGTTGTATGGGTGCAGAATGTGGCAAGAAGAAGTGCGAGTTTTCTTTAGTGATGTTCAGCAGTCTTGGCACAGATTGTTGCAACTTAAGGTGAATATTGTGTACATAATACATATATCTGCATATTGTACAACTAAAAATGAAATGAGTAAAAAAAGGTTAGAAAAGAAAATAATTAAAAAGCGAAGGTAAGGGAAAACATAAAAGAAAAGAAGGGCGTATAGTAACTTATATGGTTATGGGCTTAAATAAAGTACAGTTGGGGAATGTAGTTTTGAAAACGTAGGTTCCGATTCGGTATTTGGTGGGAAGCTTTCGATTTCCGATAACTATGCCTGGGATTACTTATTGCATATGATTGATAATTGAGACTATGTTAATTTCTATATGAATAAAAATGTTAGGCTTTTAGAAAGGATCATAGTAGGAAGATGGTTGTAGAAGAAATGCAAATGCTTTGTTGAATGAGTCAACATGCTTTCAGGGGTAGAATCCAAAATGAAGGTTTACGAAAGGGTTTAGGAGTTTCAAATATTCAGGAAAAAAAAGAGAATCGTAGGGCAGATGGGGTACTAGCGCTATGAGGGAAGATGGAAAGTTAATGCTCAGAAAACTCAATAAGAGGGCAATGAAGATCGAAATATGACCTGAAGGGCAGAAGTGAAAGAGATATGTTAGACCTAGAGTTAAGTGAGATTAAAAAAAATTAACGGATCGGATAATAAGAATCCATGTGGATGACCATTGGAAATGATATTAATTCCTGTAGTCGACTCCAATATTTTGGGGATTAAGGCTCTAGCATTGTTGTCATAACATTTACAAAAATAACACAATTTTTTTTATATATTATCTTAAATATTTAAATGGATTGATTGTTAACCACAACATGGTAGTAGCTAAGCAACTATGCTCATGTTAGTAAATGCCATTACTCCAATTGGTAAGTAGTGCGTAGGTAAGTCTTGATGTCACCGGTTTGATTTATTTTGCATTTTGGCTATAGCTAGCTGCACAAATCCTGATATTCTGAAAGTCTTAGCTTGGCCTTTACGAGTTGATATCATGTGTGTAATCTTACACTTAAAAGTTATAAGTTCCTTCCACGAAAGGAAATTCCTTGTGCACTTTGTATTTCTATGTTCGTACTTTAGTTTAATCTTATACTTTAATTCCATTCCAATACCCGTTGCCATTAAGTGAGTCCCACCTATGCTTCCACCTAGGTAGGGTCTGGGAGGAGGGGATAGATGTACGCATAACTTGCCCTTTAATAATGAATATGCTGTTTCTGGTTGGCCCTTAATCTTGTACTTCCTATCGAGAGAAAAAGAGTAACAAATTGGCAGTCAACATATAAATGACTGATTTTAGGGTGGTTTGAGGAGCATTGCAATTTTTTGTTGCCATATGCATTGACTCTGAATGCTATCTCTTATGTACATCAAATTCTGCATGGTATAGTGTGCAATTTACATGCTTATTGTATGTTGTACTCCCAAGTAATGTTTTTTCTGTAATGAAACATATTAGGTCATGTATATTGATCCAGCATTCTTTATTTGACTATGATTACTTTATCCGCGTGTCAGGAATTGGGAAAGGATGCTTTCAACTGTCTAGAGCTAGACATGATCTTGTCTGAATATGCTCTTGTAGAAAAATGGAAGCAACGAGGAAGGGAGGTTGTTGGTTGTTCGACTGGGGATGTGGCGACATTGCTAAGTTCTCTTTTGAAGGTTGCAACTGTGCTCTAGAAATCACAGCAGTTTTTAGTGTTTATTTCTTTGTTGTGAACTTGTCCCTTGTGATGACTACTGTTTAGAATTAATTGATTTTATGTTTTCTTTCATATTTTACCAATGTAATCAGATCAAGCAATCGTTACATAGATCTTTGTATATCTATGAGAAGTCAAGAAGTTGGAAAGTGAGATATTTTTGCATTGGATGCTCTGATAACTCTGATGACCAAGAGTTTATTACTTGTTCAACATGCAAGGATTGGTAAGATACTACTTCTGATGGATTTATTCACGAAAAGCTAATTGAAGTTTTGAGTATGGTAAGGTGAGAATTGATCAGTTTATCTCAGAGCTTTGAGGCAACAGAAAATTGTCGTGCTGTTTTTCGCAAACTTTTGGAATTAGCCAATTAGATGGTTTCAAGGCATTTTGGGATAAAAGGATTGTATTCTGCTTATCGTGTTTCAGAGTGAGGTGTGAGGTGTATTTTTCTTTATGTTTGCATATATTTATATGCTTAACTAACTATAAATTGTTCTTTCTATGAGCAGCTATCATCTTAGATGCTTAATACCCAAGTCCATGGTTAGTAACAATGGAAACAACTATACCTGTCCCTATTGTGTATTAGTTGACAGTGGTTCAATATGTCGGAGTAAAGAAAGCCCTCTGGTAGGAACTTGTTTGATCATATTGCATAATATCAATATTTGATGGTTTAAAGTTTTGACTGACTTGTATAGTGTGCTTAATGCAGAGATATAAAGGAAAACGTCCAGAATTGGAGAAGCTTGCTGAACTGACTTCTGATGCTAATAAATTTACTACAAGGTAGTGAGTCTACTGCATCTCTTTTGTGTAATGAAGTTGTATTATCACATAATCTTCAAGAAGTTTGTTCATATTGAAACTTGTATGATAAGCTATTATTCGTATTGAAACTTGTATGATAAGCTATAACTATAGTTTGCTCTTTTAGAGCAAGCCCTTTTATCTCCTAGGAGGGAAAGTTTGGTGTTTGGTTCATGGATCTGTCTGGTGGCTATATGTAGTGCATGTACTAGGTGTCTACTTGGTTTTTAATGTTACTGAAGGTCTGGAAATTGGTAGTGATTTTTCAGATTAATGCTTTGCAATATCTTTGTTTGTATCCTTTTACAAAATTAAAGGTTGAGGATAAAGAAGCGCTGAACTCTTTCAGATATGCTTTCGGATTACTGCTTTACAATATTTTTGGTTGCCCCTCTTTAGAATTTGGAGGATGAGGGCGATTGAAGCACATTAGTTGTCAGTTGTTTAAAATTTAGCCACAAATGGAAGTAAACATTAGTGGCCGAGGCTTGGCTGCCCCCTTCCATGTTTTATCTCACCTAAATCAGAGTTAATTGATTAGAAGTAAAGAATTTGCTTTTCAATCTTAATTAGTCTAATCTGTTCATGGGTCAATTATACATTTTGGCTGCTCTCCACAGGCTTGAAGAAGTGGACATATTGCAAGAAATTCTCGATCAAGCTCTAGCATGTAGAGGCTGCTTGTCAGAAATTGTGGATTCTTCACTGTCTTTCTTGGAAAAAGATGTCTCATCCATCTCTGGGAAATTAACTATTGTTTTGAAGGTATTTTAACCTAGCTTCTTGTTACTTGAACTCTTCATTTCACCTCAAGTGAGGTTTTGAATCCTCGACACACCTTACATGAAAATCATGGAATACTTGGGACATTTCACTAAAAATATGGAAATGTTTCTCAAAATAGTTGAGTTAAACACTTGGTTCATGTCTGTGAAATTTTAGTCTCCAATTCTCCATATATCAGGTGAAAATATGTCGTTTTTGGTTCACGCTTATCTCCTGTATGCAGGCACTAGATGCGGCTGGAGTGAATGATTCGATCGCAACTCGTGAGTTTGATCAAGCACTTGCACGAAATTCATGGAGAATTAGATCTTCTAAATTGGTTGAGGGTTTCCAGAAGCCTGCTATGCAACAGATTCAACGCCATTTGAAAGAGGTAGGTTATTAGAGTACCGATAACATTTGTCCACTAGTCTCTATTTCAGTTGGTTTTTGGAGGCTTTTTCAACCTTCTTTTTTGTGTGGGGGAAGTGGAGTGAGTGATGATTGATTTGTTTTACCGAGTTCGTAGATGCATATTTTTTGCTACCATGTATATTGTCTTTTATTTTTTTCAGTGGACATTGTTTTACGTATCTTCATCTGTTATCTCAGGGATCAGCTATTAAAGTCCCGGCAGAAGATTACTTCAGGCAGAAGCTTGTAGAGGTGAAGCAAGCTGGAATGCAGTGGGCCGAAAGGGCCAAGAAGGTTCACCATATGACTTTTGGTTTTCATTCTTTGTTAAAGTAACTCCGGCTTGACGTTTCAATACAATGCAGGTTGCTAGTGATAATGGTGATTTAGAGCTGGATAAAGTATTCGAGCTCATAGCCGAAGGCGAGAATTTGCCTATCCACTTTGAGAAGGAGCTAAAGGTACTTTCAAATGGATGTACCCTTCTTTGCCTGTAAGATGCTCTTGATTTTATCCTAATCGTTATTTCTTGCCAGTTGTTGCGAACAAGAAGCTTGCTATACTGCATTTGTCGGAAGCCATATGATCAGAGGCCAATGATCGCATGTGATGAGTGTGACGAGTGGTATCATTTTGATTGTGTCAATGTGGTGTCTACACCAGATGTCTACATCTGTCCGGCTTGTAAACCTCTGATGGAAGGGAAGATGCCTATGTTCTCTTCTGTTAAACAAGAGAGGTAAACTTTTATCTTATCCCCAAGCGAAAATTGTGGCTAAAACATATGCATCAGTTCTGCGTTGTTGGGTTATCTTTCACCTTTGTATTATCGATTTATGGGTGGATTTTTCATAGTGTTTCACCCCTCTTGCATTTTAGGGTATGCTCGGCGTAAGGTAGTTGTTAGGTGTCTAAGTACATGTAGCTGTGGCCTGTGGGTATATTATTTTTTGTTAAAAGTAGCAGTTATGGTATAATTTGCTAAGAAAAATGTAGAGAAAATCTTAATATGCTAATTTTGATTTTGAAATGCAAGTTACGTTTTGAAATCAACTTGCACCACTAATCGATTGTTAAATTGCTACTTTGCCGAACAATTATTTTATGATTTGCCATTGTCTTCCCAACTTGAGGTTTATTTTGGGACATATAGATGTTGAAATATTTGAAAATTACAATTGACTGATAGTTGTAATCCTTCTGTCTCAACAGATCTCAGAGTCCACGAGAAAGTGAGCCACAAACACCTTCGCCTCGACACGTAGAGTCAAGATGGAGGCCTAAGAGGGTGAAACCGTCGTCAAAGCGGAAGACATTCATAGCTTCCGAAAGTCGTAGGAGTTTATTGTGGTCTAGTGGATTAGACAAGTTATTTTGGAGAAATAGGAAACCATTTAGAAGAACAGTGAAGAAAAGGACAGAGTTTAGAAACCTGTCTGTATTCATTAATTTACAAGATTAGGTATAGAGAGTATAGACTGACAGTAGTGTAGTTTCTAATGTAATTCTATTCATTCATTTGTTTCGCCATAGCAGCACTTCATGCTGGTCTTGTAGAATGCACATTTGCAGTGATAAAATGAGCAAAATTAAATACACTAATTTACACTCCTTTCGTTTTAAGTTTGCACTTAAATTATATCACACCCACCAATTTACATTAATTGTTTCATTTATTTTTTACACTTTATACTATACACTAGTTTAATTCTAAATATCTTTAGATACATGTAATTAGAAATTATCAAAATTAATATTAAGAAAATTTAAGATGCGACGAATAAAATAATGTCCCACTTGACTATGTTTAATATCTTTATTAAGAATAAAACACAAATTAAAAATAATCGACAAATTACTTTTGAAAAACCAAATGGGACAATTGATCTAAAGTATAGCGAACAATGAAATTTTTAAAGGAAGTATGTAGTAGTATATAATTGGACTTGGTCATGCTATCCTATGAACTATGATGGTATTTGGTGAGCTTGTGGTGCCTGTAAAAAGTACTTTCTCCGTTCTGTTTTACTCGTTATAAATGCATGAACACAAATATTAAGGAAGTACTGTGCAATTATTAGGAGCATGTGAGGGTTTCTTTTTAGGATTTTGTTAATATTATTTGATGAAAAATGAAAAAGGAAAATAGATTTTTTTTAGATGGTTGGGAATATTATAAAGATTAAATATGGTAGGTATAATAGTTAATGAGGTATAGAGTAGGATAAATATAGGAGTAGGTGAAACTTTAAATGATTGGTGTTTTACTAAAATTGAAAATATAGCAAGTAATATGAAACTTTCTAAAATAGAAAATATAGCAAGTATCATGGAACGGAGGAAGTATATCACAAGTTTGCCTTTTTTTCAAGTTGCTCTCCAAATCCAACATTTAAAGCGATTGGATTGCGCCCAATACCAAAATAATATATCAACCCGTATTATAATATTACTAATATAATACCCGTGCAATGCACGAGATTTCTTTAATTTTCATATATAGTAAGTTAATTATTTTGATAATTTATTCTCAGCATATTATTAATTACTTAGGTAAAAAAGGTATTTTATAATAATTATATAAAAAAATTACATACTCGATCAAGATAGATAATTTTAATATTAGCCCCACATGAATTATGAAGTATGTAAATATAATGAAAAATTTAAGCATTATATATTTGAATGATGAAAATAAGTAATTAATTTGAGGGAAATGTAATGTTTTATAAATAATCTAACTAAAGCTAAAAATCAACATGTAAGTCGGTAACTGATAATTGAGCCAATGATAATGATTACTATGCTTATTGCTTGCCTTTTATCTTACTTTATACTCAGATTTTATTCCATGTAAGTAACATAAAATGAAGAGTTTTATTCTATTTATTGCATCAACCACATACTTTTCCATCTTCCTAAACTTATTTGATTGGATAAATGACAAAATAAATAATTCATAAAGTGAAAAATGCATGGCAAAATAATTGCAATTGATTCATGATGTGATGACAATTGGCATAATGAATTCATGAAGTGACAAATGGCAAAGATGTTTCTCAATTACTATATTTATGATTCCAACAACGATCAAATTTAGAATCTTAGACCTTTAATCACTACTAATAACAATGTCAAAACCTTATTCTATTTATACAGACAAATATTACAAGCTATTCTATTATAGTACAATACTTAACTATGAAGTACATATCTTCAAAAAAAAAAAAAAAAGTACATAAGTGGAAATAAACTACATTTTTTGGGAGATACACCTGTAAGGCTGTAAGCACTTGATCTTGATACATAAAAGAAGCTATATACATCCCTTTGCAAATTCATCAATTTGGTCTTGGTTTTAATCCCTTCCTCCTTCCAAATGTCTCCATAAACCAATCATGATATGGATCAGTTATGAAGATTTTCCCAACGATGAAGCCTACTATACATCCTGCTACACAACCTAGTGATGGAATCATCCAATGAATCAGCTCAGAGTCTTGTTCAGTTTCATCAACGGTGTTCTCTGTTGGCGGCACTGCATTTGATTCTCCACATTGATTGGATAAAGGAGGTCCACAAAGTGCTAGGTTTCCAATGAAGGAGCTATTATCAAAAGTATTGAATTGTTCACCTTGAGGTATCGGTCCTTCCAGACGATTATGAGAGACATCAAACATCTCCAAAGATGTTACCTTGATCAATTGTTGAGGAATTTCTCCTGAGAGCATGTTTTGAGAAAGGTCTAATGCTTCAAGGTCCATCATATTAGCTAGCGATGATGGGATTCCACCAGTCAGATGATTATTGGAAAGATTCAATGCTTGAAGGCCTGTCAGGTTTCCCATAATATCTGGTATTTCACCAGTGAAATTGTTGCTTGATAAATCAATTGCTCGCAACACAGTCAAGATCACTGGGTAAAACAGTTCACTGCCTTTATTTGTTATGGTCATGACATATTTGTAAGTTATTTTATCATTCATAACCACACCAGAATCAGATGCAGATATTGAAAGGTCTGAGCTAGAAGAATATTCACCATGAGCTTCATCAGTAACTCTCATTGCTTGCAAATTTTGAAGATATATGGATGGTAAACTACCAACATGGAAATTATTGGACAGGTCAATCACGCGTAAGCAATTGAATTTGTGACCAGAATCCGGAGCTACTATCGTACCATGAAACTTGTTGTGCCTCAAGACAAGAACTTGCAACTTTTGAAGGCTTCCTAACCATGAAGGGAAAGTGTCTCTAAGCTCATTTCTCCCAACATCAATTACTTCAAGCAATCTACAATTGACTAATGACTTTGGTAATCGACCATTTAAATGATTATTGCTGAAACTAATCATCTTTAATTGGCAACTTATTGAGAAGGCTTGAGGAATCGGTCCTTCAAGACGATTACCACGCAAATTCAAAACTGATAAACTTGCACTGAGCTGCTGATTTATACAAACAGGAATGTTCCCACTAAAGTTGTTCAGGGATAGATCTAAGAATATCATTGAACTTGCCTTGCAGATATCATTGGGTATGACTCCATTCAGTTTATTACCAGAGACTTGGTAATATTGCAAAGTAATTGGAGGAGTAAGAAGTTTGCCTTGAAAATTATTATCTGAAAGATAGAGTACCTCTAAATTGTACCATGGAAGCATAGTTTGAGGTTGTTCAAAGCCTGTCAAATGGTTTTCTGAAAGGGAAAATGCTAGGAGACTTTTCGCAGTTGTGTTCACAAACCATTGCGGTATGGTGCCCACAATATTGTTTCTTGAGATATCTAGGATTTTAAGCTCATTTTGGGTATGCAAAAACTGTGGGAATTCTGTAAGGTTGCAAGACGTAAGCTGCAACATACCAAATTTAGGAAGGGATAATGCACTGGTGTTTGCTACATTTGGAGGAAATGTAAGATTGATACCTGACAATGATAGGGTACTGAGATACGGAAGTTTTAGAAATGTCTCAAACATAGCAACTGAACCATCAGAAGTCAAATAAAGGGTCTCAAGATTGAGGAGTTGAGAAAACCATTGTGGTATTATAGGAACTTGAAAGTTATTACCAGACAGATCTAAGAAACTTAAAGTTGTTTTATTAGCTAGCCAAAGTGGCAAAGAACCTGTTAGCTTGTTCAAACTAAGATCCAACCAACTGAGTCGAGTAAGGTTCGATATAGAAGTTGGGATTTCACCAGTTAAGGTTCCGTTGCCGAGTCCTAAACTCTGTAGGTTTCTTAGCTTAGACAACCAATAATTTAGTGTTTGAGAGTGAATATGAACATTTCTAATGTCCAAATTTGTGACTTGTGTGAGATTTGTGATAGATGAAGGCAAGTCACCGTAAAAATTACAACGAAGCATTAGCAAGGAAAGCTTTGTCAAGTTACCTATTGAAGATGGGATTGGTCCTGTTAAACCATTATTCCAAAAGGACAACTCAGTCAAGTTTCCAAGATTTCCAATTGAAGGAGTTATTTCTCCTGAAAATGATGTTTCCACAATTTCTAATATTCTAAGAGGACTATTAGGAGGAAATTCGGGGAGACTTCCTTTTAGATCATCATTGTAGTCCAAAATGATTACCTCAAGCTTAGGTAGCTGAAAAACCCTTGATGGAAATGTGCCTAATAAATGGTTTCTAGCGAGATTTAGAGATCGAAGGGAAGTGAAGTTGCTTAAGATACCAGGAACTGATGATGATATATTAACATCAACTAGATGAAGTGTTGTTATATGAGTTAAATTATTAACAAATTTTTCAAATGTCATTTCATACTGAAGTTCTAACTCATAGTTTTCGGAAAGATCCAGAATTTTCAAGCTAGACAATTTCGAAACTGTTAATGGAATTGGGCCCATGAAATAAGATTGAGAGAGGTTGAGCTCAGTCAACTTGGAAAGCCGACCAATGGCTGAAGGAATTTGAGAGAAGTTGAAGTGATTATCAGAAAGATCAAGCTCTCGAAGATGATCAAGGCCAAATAGAGAAGAGTTTTGAGGGAAGGTGCCATATAGACAACTACTACTGAGGTCGAGGCCAATCACATGGCCCGTCTCCTCATTGCACATAACACCATCCCACAGGCAACAATCGTTAGAATGACTGCTACTTCTATTTGCCATATCATCAATTTCAGACAAATCCCACCACGATTCTACCTTTGGGCGCGCAAAGGCAAATCGAGATGCAAGACAAGTGATAAGAAAGCTATGCTTGAAGTGAAGCAAGGCTAACTTCTCTTTGTCATGGCATATGGGCTTAACTTGCTGCATGGAAGCAAAGTGAGAGTTAGATAGCATAAATAATAAACATATGACATTAACAATATTATGAAAACTTGAAAAAAGCATGGATTTTCTCCACCAAAAATTCATCATGTATAAAACTTATAGTACTATTTCTTTTGTATTATTTGTTGTGGGTATTGTTGTATATGGAGAAGTAACTAAAATTACAAGTCATTTATAGAATCTTAAAGGTGGGGGTGTGAGGAAGGATGGACCATTAGTGGTGCATGGAAACAAACAAAAACTATTAAACCAAGTGATAATCAAGTGTTTGGACATTATAACAAAAGACAATATATTGTTACTAGATAATCAAGTCCTCTATTATGACCGTAATCTAGCTTAAGTCTAGCCTTAAAAAAGGATCAATAGACTTGGCAAACGATAAATACAGATTTGACCAACTTATAATATACTCCTTACAGGTGTCACAAGTTAACTAATTAATTAATCCCTCGTATTTAACCTACTTGACCCCTTTACTTTTTTACATATGTCGAGACAAAATTTTGACCGTAAAAATGTCTAATTGTGCATAATCAAAAATTGTAAAATGTTTCTATTAATAATCCTTACGTTGAGATGAATAAAACAAGATCGCATTTGACGATATTTTAACTTACAAATTAAGACTAATAATAAATTAAGAGTGATTAATAAATTATAACTAAAATGCAAATGAGACTAACAGATTGAATAGGAGGGATTACTGTCGTAGGCCATAGGATAGGACCAAGTCCAACTATATAATTTACCCCTTTTGTTTTTTCATAGTTTGCTATAACGAAGTACTTCCTCCTTTCCTGTACCTGTTATATTTTACTTTATTACGCAATTAAATGTGTTATTTTTAATTATTTAATGTTATAAAAATACGCAATTAAAAGTAGCGGCTTTGGTAACTGTTTGAGATATAATAGCTAAGAAAAATGTAGGAAAAATCTTAATATGCTAATTTTGATTTTAAAAGGCTACAAGTTGTAACGTTTTGAAATCAAATAACACCATTTAGAAGAACAGTGAAGAAAAGGACCGAGTTTGGAAGCCTGTCTCCATTCATTAATTTACAAGAAGATTAGGCAGAGTGTAGACTATAGTAGTCAGGGGTCTTTGAGGATGTGCAAGGTGATCAATCGTACAAGACCCTTTTTTTTCTCCCGTATATGAAAAGGTTAGTAAAAAAAATATGATAAGATCTTTAATAAAACAAATTGTAAAAAAATGTTAAAAGAATAATAAAAGAAAAAATATTGAGACCACGGTTATTAAAAAATATTTTTATAAAGTTGGTGAGAAATATGTGAGAGCTATAAAAAATATAAAAATACTAAAATAAATTTAATAGAAAATATGCGGGAATATAAGCATTATTAAAATATTAATAAAGTGAATTTATAAGATAAATTTAATTTGTCTAAAATTTGTAATATAAATAAACTAAATTTGTATATAAACAAACAAACATATTAAATGATAAACTCGAACAAAGTATTATGCATATTGCATAATCCACTTGCTCCTAAGAGGCTAAGAATAATATGGCTATTTTGTAATTGTATCCATTAATCCACCTACCCACTATCTTAATATTTGTGTTTATACTAGGCAACTATATATAAGAAAGTATACAAAATAAGTTGAAAACAAATCCTTATACTCCTTCCTTCGTTTTAAGTTTGCACTCACATTGTTACTCCTCCAATTTATATCAAAAAAAATTGCCTAAAATAATCCAAACTATTCATAATTTTCCTACAATAATCTTATCTATTGATTAACCATGAATAATCCCAACTTTAAGGGGTATTTTCCTAAAATAAACTTGAGTGACCCGATAACCTGCTATAGTAGATTCACCAAAAAAAATAAATTAAATATTAATTTAAAATTAGAAAATATTTTTTAAAATTTACATAAAAAATTCTAAATAATAAAAAAAATCATAAATTTTTTATGAATATTTTTTAACATTTTTCGACATTTTATTTTAATTTATCTTTTTTTAAAAAAAACTTGTTTTAGCAAGTCATCCGATCACCGGGTTTACTCTAGAAAATGCCCCTCAAAGTTGGGATTATTCATGGTTAATCAATAGATGGGATTATTGTAGGAAAATCGTGAATAGTTTGGATTATTCTAGGTAATTTTTCCTTGTATCAATTATCTCATTTAATTTTTACATGTTAGACAATACACTAGTTTAATTTTGAAAATTTTTAATTATGCATAATTAAAAATTAAAAAAATTCACGTATAAATAAAATTTAAATTGAGATGAATATAATAAAATTCCACTTAACTATATATTTTGACATCTAAATTAAGAATAAAATACAAATTAAAAATGATCTATAAATTTTTATAAAATCAAATAAAACAATTACTCTGAATTGAATGGAGTACTATTTACTACTACCAATAGCGAACTATGAAAAAATATAAGGGATGGAGTACTATTTTCAATACAATGCCAAAGTTACGTTGTGGGTATTGTTGTATGTGTAGAAGTAACTAAAATTGCAATAGTCCTTTATAGAATCTTAAACCAGTTGATAATCAAGTGTTTGGACATTATAACAAAAAGACAATATATTGTTACTAGATAATCAAGTCCTATATTAAATTATGACCGTAATCTAGCTTAAGTCTAGCTTTAAAAAAGGATAATAGTTATAGACTTGGCAAACGATAAATACAGACTTGACTAACTTATAATATATTCTTTACAGGTGTCACAAACTAACTAATTACCCTCTCCTATGATCTGACCTACTTGTTCCATTTATTTTTTTACGCATGTCGAGACAATATTTTAACCGTTAATATGTCTAGTTGTGTATAATTAAAAATTATAAAATGTTTCTATTAATAATCCTTACATCGACATGAATAAAACAATATTGCATTTGACGATATTTTAACTTATAAATTAAGAGTGAATAATAAATATTAACTAAAATGCGAATGAGATTAACAGATTGATTAGGAGGGAGTAACGTCGTAGGCCATAGGATAGGACCAAGTCCAACTATATAATTTACACCTTTTATTTTTTTCATAGTTTGCTATTGTACGTCTACTGATAGCAAATAGTGATATAATTGGTGGGTGCAAATGTAAAACGAAGGAGAGAGTATAATGGTTTGTTTTCTAACGAAGTAATTCCTCCCTTCCATTACCTGATATATTTTAATTTATTACGTAATTAAATGCATTATTTTTGATTATTTAATATTGTAAAATACGTAATTAAAAGTAGCGGTTTTGATAATTGTTTGAGATATAAAAGTAATAGCTAAGAAAAATGTAGAATCTTAATATGCAAATTTTGATTTTAGAACGCTATAAATTATAACTCCCGAAATCAAGTAGCACCATTTAGAAGAACAGTGAAGAAAAGGACCGAGTTTGGAAACCTGTCTCCTTCGTTAATCTACAAGAAGATTAGGTATATATAGAAGATTAGGTATATATAGAGAGTGTAGACTATAGTAGACTAGTCAAAGGGGTAATTGAAAGGTGATCAATATATCGCACAAGGCTCCCTCTTTCTCTCGTATATGAAAATATTAACAAAAAAATATGTTAAGATTATTAATAAAATAAATTATTTACTATAAATAAGGCGCAAAATAAAAATATTACATAGCACCTCAAATTTTGTAAGACGGCTCTAACAACAATGCAGTTTGTAATGTGATTCCATTCATTTATTTGTTTCACTGTAGATTGCACATTTGCAGTGATCAAATCAGGAAAATTATTTGCTTTTCTCATTCACGTCACATTTCGCTCTTTTATTAAGCACAACAATTTTTTTAAAAAAAAAATTACAATGAAAGCCTGGAAAGACATATTACCTTCGTTCCATAATACTTGTAATACTATTTATTTACACATATATGTTTTAGATTACTTGCAAAATTTGGCAATAAATACTCATATAAAATCTCTACTTTTTAGATATACCTCTCCAAATAAGTTTTTATAAGAAATGTTAACAAGAATTAAGAAATATGAATACTTTTAGATGGTACGTGGATATATTATTTAATTGAATAGTAAATTTAATGAGAAAATAAGTACCATAAACATTAAAAATACTAAACGAATGTTAATGGAAAAAATATAGATACTTCAATTATTAAACAAAATGTTTATAAGATTGGTGGAAAATATGTGAAAACTATAAA
Source organism: Amaranthus palmeri (assembly GCA_019776075.1). NCBI lineage: Eukaryota > Viridiplantae > Streptophyta > Magnoliopsida > Caryophyllales > Amaranthaceae > Amaranthus > Amaranthus palmeri. Next base: position 780,665 of record JAAKBH010000029.1, on the reverse strand, counting down.
CAATATAAAAATATTAAAATAAAGTTAATAGAAAATATGTGGAGAAATCGTAAGCATTATTAAAACATTAATTAAAATGTGAATGTATAAGGTAAATTTAATTTGTCTAAAATTTGTGATCTAAATAAACTAATTCTTTATAAAAACAAACAAACATATCAAATAATAAATGGGAACAACTTTTAATACTCCAACAAAGTACACAAATTTTTACTGTAGACCGTCTTTGATATAGACCACTCGTTTTGGATCAACCCAATTATAAAATCAGTTTCTAATTTCTAATATTTTAAATAAAAAAAATAATAACTGTATTTAAACATTGGGTTGGACTGTTTTAGAGAGTCATCTTTGCAATAGACGATCTCTCAGGAGACCTTCTGAACAAAGTATTATACATAATCCACTTGCTCCTAAGAATAATATGGTTATTTTGTATCCATTAATCCACCTACCCACTATCTTAAACCTTAATATTTGTGTTTATAGTTTATAATACTAGGCAACTATAAGAAAAGAAAGTATACAAAATAAGTTGAAAACAAATTCTTATACTCCTTCCTTCGTTTTAAGTTTGCACTCACATTATTACTCCACTAATTTACAGTGCCGTTCCCAGTATTGTATGGGTCCTAGGCAAATTGAAAGAAATGGACCCTCTTTATGAAGGGTCGATTTTGAACTTTAACGAGTATTTGGAAAAATAACAGAGATGGACCCTATAGATTATAATTAGCATTAAGACCATAGGCGTGTCATATAATTCTTAAATGATAAAAAAAAAAAACAACTCATAAATTGTAAACTTTTATAAATGTCTACTTAATTAACCAACATTTTCTAATTTTAGGACCCTTTTTAACTGTAGGCCCTAGGCAAATACCTACTTTGCCTATGGTCAGGAACGGCCCTGCTAATTTATATCAATAATTATCTCATTTAATTTTTACATTTTAAATAAAATTTAAATAGAGATGAATATAATAAAATTCCACTTAACTATATTTTGACATCTAAATAAAGAATAAAATATAAATAAGAATAATCCATAAATAATTTCTAACAAATTAAATAGGACAATTACTCTGAATTGAATGGAGTATTATTTACTACCAATAATAGCGAACTATGAAAAAATATAGGAAAAATTACCTACAATAATCCAAACTATTCACGATTTTCCTACAATAATCCCAACTATTGATTAACCATGAATAATCCCAACTTTAAGAGGCATTTTCCTAGAGTAAACCCGGTGACCGGATGACTTGCTATAGTAAGTTTTATTTTTGTAAAAAAAAAGATAAATTTTAAAAAAATGTCAAAAAAGTGTTAAAAAAATGTTCAAAAAAAATTTATGATTTTTTTATTATTTAGAATTTTTTATGTAAATTTTCAAAAATATTTTCTAATTTTAAATTAATATTTAATTTATTTTTTTGGTGAATAACCTACTATAGCAGGTCATCGGGTTACTCAAGCTTACTCTAGGAAAATACCCCTCAAAGTTGGGATTATTCATGGTTAATCAATAGGTGGGATTATTGTAGGAAAATCATGAATAGTTCGGATTATTCTAGGTAATTTTTCCAAAAATATAAGGGAGTATATTATATAGTTGGACTTGGTCATGATCCTATGAGCTATGATAGTAATTGGTGAGCATATGGTACCTTTAAAGAGTATATCATACGTTGGTCAAGTCTATTGCCCCTTTTCTCGGGCCAAGACTTTGATCATCTAGTAACAATTTATGGTCTTTTCTTATCACTTGCTTTAATAGTTTTTGTTTGTTTCCATGCACCATTAATGGTCCTTCCTCACACACCCTACCTTTAACATTCTATAAATGACTTGCAATTTAGTTAATTCTCCACATACAATTATACCCAAAACAAAAAATACAAAAGAAATACAATAAATTTTATAAATGATGAATTGTTGGTGGAGAAAATGCATGCTTTTTTCAAATTTTCATATTATTGTTATTGTCATCTGTTTGTTATTTATGCTTTCTAACTCTCATTTTGCTTCCATGCAGCAAGTTAAGCCCATCTGCCATGACCAAGAGAAGTTAGCCTTGCTTCACTTCAAGCATAGCTTTCTTATCACTTGTAGTTTTGCATCTGGCTCTGCCTTTGCGCGCCCAAAGGTGGAATCGTGGTGGGATTTGTCAGAAATTGATGATATGGCAATAAATAGAAGTAGTAGTCACACTAACGATTGTTGCCTGTGGGATGGTGTTATGTGCAATGAGGAGACGGGCCATGTGATTGGCCTCGACCTCAGTAGTAGCTGTCTTTATGGCACCTTCCCTCAAAACTCTTCTCTATTTGGCCTTGATCATCTTCGAGAGCTTGATCTTTCTGATAATGACTTCAACTTTTCTCAAATTCCTTCTGCCATTGGTCGGCTTTCCAAGTTGACAGAGCTCAATCTCTCTAAGTCTTCTTTCATGGGCTCAATTCCAGCTGGAGTTTCGAAATTGTCTAGCTTGAAAGTTCTTGATCTTTCGACAAACTATGAGTTGGAACTTCAACATGAAATGAATTTTGAGAAGTTTGTTGAAAATTTAACTCATATAACCGCACTTCATCTTGAAGATGTTACTATCTCATCTCCAGTTCCTGTTTTCTTAAGCAACTTCACTTCCCTTCGATCTCTAGTTCTCGAAAGAAACCATTTATTAGGTACATTTCCGTCAAGGGTTTTTCAGCTACCTAAGCTTGAGGTAATCATTTTGGCCTTCAACGATGATCTTAAAGGAAATCTCCCCGAGTTTCCTCCTAATAGCCCTCTTAGAAAATTAGAAATATTGAGCACATCATTTTCAAGAGAAATAACACCTTCAATTGGAAATCTTGGAAACTTGACTGAGTTGACCCTTTTGTTTAAAGGTTTAACAGGACCAATCCCATCTTCAATAGGTAACTTGACAAAGCTTTCACGCTTAGGTCTCATGTGTAATTTCAATTGTGATTTGCCTTTATCAATCACAAATCTCACACAACTCACACAATTGGACGTCAAAAATGTTCATATTCACTTTCAAACACTGAATTCTTGGATGCCTAGGCTAAGAAACCTAGAGATTTTAGGACTCAGCAACGAAATCTTAACTGGTGAAATCCCTTCTTCTTTATCAAACCTCACTCGACTCAGTCAGTTGGATCTTAGTTTGAACAAGCTATCAGGTTCTTTGCCACTTTGGCTAGCTAATAAAACATCATTAGGTTTCTTAGATCTGTCTGGTAATAACTTTCAAGCTCCTATAATACCACAATGGTTTTCTCAACTCGTCAATCTTGAGGCCCTTTATTTGACTTCTGATGGTTCAGTTGCTATGTTTGAGACATTTCTAAAACTTCCGTATCTCAGTACCCTAGCATTGTTAGGTATCAATCTTACATTTCCTCCAAATGTAGCAAACACAAGTTCATCATCTCTTCCCAAATTTGTTATGTTGTACCTTACGTCTTGCAACCTTACAGAATTTCCACAGTTTTTGCGTACCCAAAATGAGCTTAAAATCCTAGATATCTCAAGAAACAATATTGTGGGCACCATACCGCAATGGTTTGTGAACCAAACTACAAAAAGTATGCAAGGATTGTTCCTTTCTAAAAATTATTTGACGGGCTTTGAACAACCTCAAACCATTCTTCCATGGTACAATTTAGAGGTACTTGATCTTTCAGATAATAATTTTCAAGGCAAACTTCTAAGTCCTCCAACTTCTTTACAATATTACCAAGTCCCTACTAATAAACTGAATGGAGTCATACCCAATGATATCTGCAAGGCAACTTCAATGATATTCTTAGATCTATCCATGAACAACTTTAGTGGGAATATCCCTGTTTGTATAGCTCGGCAGCTCAGTGCAAGTTTAGCGGTTTTAAATTTGCTTGGTAATCGTCTTGAAGGACCAATTCCTCAGGCATTCTCAACAAGTTGCAAAATAAAGATGATTAATTTAAGTGATAATCAGTTAAATGGTCGATTACCAAAGTCATTAGCCAATTGTGGATTGCTTGAAGTAATTGATGTTGGGAGAAATGAGCTTAGAGACACTTTCCCTTCATGGTTAGAAAGCCTTCAAAAGTTGCAAGTGCTCGTCTTGAGGCACAACAAGTTGCATGGTACGATAGTAGCTCCGGATTCTGGTCACAATTTCAATTGCTTACGCGTGATAGACTTGTCCAATAATTTCCTTGTTGGTAGTTTACCATCCACATATCTTCAAAATTGGCAAGCAATGAGAGTTACAGATGAAGCTCGTCGTGAATATTCTTCTAGCTCAGACCTTTCAATACCAATATCTAATTTTGGTATTGTTATGATTCTTAAAAAACCTTACAAATATGTCATGACCATAACAAATAAAGGCAGGGAACGTTTTTACTCAGCGATCTTGACTGTGTTTCGAGCAATTGATTTATCAAGCAACAATTTCACTGGTGAAATACCAGAAATTATGGGAGACCTGAGAGGGCTTCAAGCATTAAACCTTTCCAATAATCATCTGACTGGTGGAATCCCATCATCGCTAGCTAATATGATGGACCTTGAAGCATTAGACCTTTCTCAAAACATGCTCTCAGGAGAAATTCCTCTACAATTGAGCAAGGTAACAAACTTGGAGATCTTTAATGTCTCTTATAATCGTCTGGAAGGACCGATACCTCAAGGTGAACAGTTCAATGCTTTTGATAATAGCTCCTTCATTGGAAACTTAGCACTTTGTGGACCTCCTTTATCCAATAAATGTGGAGAATCAAATGTAGTGCCCCCAACAGAGAACACCGCTGATGAAACAGAACAAGATTCTGAGCTGATTTTTTGGATAATTTCATCAATGGGCTGTATAGCAGGATGTATAGTAGGCTTCATCGTTGGGAAAATCTTCATAACTGATCCTTATCATGATTGGTTCATGGAGACCTTTAGAAGGAAGAAGTCATTAAAATCAAGACCAAATTGATGAATTTGCAAAGGGATATATATAAAGCTTCTTTTATGTATCAAGATCAAGTGTTTAATGGTGTATCTCCCAAATAAATGTAGTTTATTTCCACTTAAGTACTTCATAATTAAGTATCATATCATATTATTAATTAAAAGAAATGGAAATTGTATGTGGCATGCTCACAATGATTTGGAACATGGAATAATCTTTGGATTATTGCTATATTTATTAATAATATGATTAATTATTTGCTATATTTATTAAACTAAATAAGGGATAGTTGTTTTTATTTTATTAAACTATAATAAATCCACCAATCATCATACTATAAATTTAAAGAACAGGCCAATTTCATGTGGTATCCTCCAAAATATGTCACATGGAATAATCAAATTAATTAATTTATATATATATTAAACTAAATTTAGTAAATTGAGCAAATTAATAAATTACATTTAATCTTGACTAATATCTCTACCACTAAATTATCTTTAACTAAAACTTATTTATAGTTAAGTTGAGTAAATTAGAGAATATATATACCGCATCACATATATATTGTTGACAATTTCTAAAATTACAATGTTAATTTATACATATATTGTCAAAATTGAGTAATTTATTTTTTAATATATATGTTTATTGTATATACCGATCAATGCTAAAAAAACTATGCGTTGCATGGGATTCTACACTAATTGTACTATAATGTACTAGCTTGTAATATTTATTGTATAAATATATAGAATAGTTTTTGCATGGTTATTAGTAGTGTTTAAAGGTCTAAGACTTTAAATTTGATGGTTGTTCTATATGCGTCAACAAATTTAGTCATTAGGCTAAAAATTCAATCATGAGGGCTAACATGACATGCTAGTGTTGGTATTTTGTGATATGTATATTATCATAGAAGGAACTTTTATGAATACGAAAGTTTAAATATTTAAAGCAAATGATTGTTAACATTTACTCATGTTCGAAGTGGAAACAAGTCGAAGCTTTTTGTTGTTGGGATAATACGAGTTGATATATTATATTGGTATTGGGCACGATGCATTCCTTTGAAGATTGTTGGATTTGGAGAGCAACTAAGATTGCCCTAATGTGTAATTTTCATGGGCGACAATAAAGTACCTTCATGTCGCCCAAAAATGATAAAATAATAGTAACTTTATTAGAAATTAGATCAAGCTCGTGAAGATGATCAAGGCGAAAGAGGGAAGAGTTGTGAGGGAAGATGTCATTTATGCCCGTTTTCTTTTCCTATAAATACACTACCCTTTAGGTCATATGTTAGCAAGCAAAAATCTCATTGTACAACTCTCCTCCTTGCTTATATTCAGGGCCGTCGAATGGCAAGTGCAAAGCGGTCAACCGCCCAGGGCCCCGTGTTTTTTAGGGCCCAAAAAACTTATTTTTATGTATATAAGTGATATTAATTTGAATCAAATTTATATATAATCTACATTTTTTTGCTAAATAATGAGTTTTTAGTGTTTTTTTGTAAAGTAGATCAAATATTAACAATAAAAAACAAAAGATGTATTATATTATGCGTTATGTCTTAAGTTTTTAGGGGCCCATTTTTATCTTTTGCTCTGGGGCCCAAAAATGAACGAGACGGCCCTGCTTATATTATTCCACTAATTAGCTCATTCACTTTCCCATTTTATCTCCATTTGTAATTCCTTCAAGTTTATTGTGGCATTTATCATACTTTCGCATATGGTTCATATCTTTGCGCACTGCATTCACACTTATTTTTTCCATAAAAGTTTATCTTAATGCGTGTGTGAGTGTGTTTCCACTTTTAAAGGAAAAGTTGATATTAATAATTCAAATTTTTATCTATTCACTGTGAATAATTTCACTTTTGAATTATTGTTTAATAATTTAATCTTTGCCCTTAATTTGCTATCAGTATAATTTTTTATTTATATTAATTCAAGCTTTGCCCTTAGTTTACTATTAGCATACCCTAACAACTAACTAAGGGCAAAGGTTGATTTAATTTGTTAAAAAATAATTTAAAGTTTGAATTATTCACGGTAAATGGGTGAAAGATTGAATTATTAATATCAATTTTCTTATTATTAAAGAAAAATGAAAACAAAAAATACTTTTAAAGAGAGAAACTTATTTTTAGTAATTTTTTTGTGATCCCACTAATCGATTAAGAATTCGCCATTAACACTGTAATTTTATTGATTAGGTAATACTTATTATCACTATTATTTTATTACAATGAAGGTACTTCTCATTGTTACTTTAAAAATCACACGTTGTGCACTACATATACAATGAAGGTACTTTACTTTTATAGTCCTTCTGTTTAATTACTTTTCATTTAACTAGTTAAACGATTTTAAGTTTGACTGTCGTTTGCTTTAAATATATAAACTTTCGTGTTTATAAAGGTTTTTTTTTATGAAAATATATATTAACTAGTATAAAAACCCGTGCATGCACGGAGTTTTTAGAATTAATACATAAAAAATGTAAAATAATTAAATTAATGTATGTTTATAATATACATGTTAATTTGTCATTTTTTAAATTATGACATTTGATATAAAAATAATGTAACAATTTAATAATGTAATATTAGATTTGAGAGATAATGCAATTACTTATGTAAAATAAAGAAATTGTATATATAATATAAAATTGTAAAATAAATCAATAAAAAAACAATAATAAAAAAATCTACATTAGAGAATAACAGTTTAGAGGTTTTGTGTGAAATAACTTAAGGCATATCTGTTAAATATAGTAGATTGTAGGGTTTTTGTGACAGAATTTTGAAATTGGATTTTCTTAATTTAAGAAGGCATAATTTTAAGAAAACATAACAATCCCTTAATTGGCTTTAATCAATGGAAAAGAATTATTTTCTTTCCTAATTAGGCATAAATGATATACATTAAATTCTAAATAACAATTCAATTTGTAGTAATTAATTAAAAAATTGATACTTGATTGTTAGATAATTCAAAAATTATGACTAACCTTCCCCTTAAAAGTATTGCCTTATATCATAATTGACAATATTAGCAGAGTATAATTGACAATATTAGCAGAGTATAAATCCTATATATAAAAACTAATTGACGATCAAATGGTAAGAAATTTAAAGTTATCTTTATTAAGTAAGATTGAATGACATTTAATTGACAATATTAGCTAAATAAACATATTTTAAAAGATATTCCCAGATCTGATAATTTTTTGAATATATTGATTATCATAATTAATAGAGTTTGAATCATTTAAATTTAAAGAGTATAATCTAAATCTAGGAAAATTAAACAATGTTGATTTAAATGTAGAAAGAATTCTACTATCTTATAACCAATAGGAAAATGACAAATGGCATGCATTCCCATAACATGACATTTGTCATTTCCCAAGACTTTTAATAGTATGTATGATGTGAATTAGTCTATAAAAATTAACGTAATTCATAATTTATATTATGCTATTAATGATTAAAGTTAAAGTCATTTAACTAAGAAAGTTGAAGTAAAAAGAGAGTATTATATTACAATGTGAACAACAATACAACACTAACAATCTAGTATGTTTTGTTAGCCCTCATGGCTGAACATTGAGCCTCATGATTAAATTTGTTGACACAAATAGAACAACCATAAAACTTAGAGTCTAAGACCATGTTATTAGCCTTAGCTTATTCTATTTATAATGAAGTACATAAATGGAAATAAACAATATTTTTTTGGAAAATATACAACGATGTAATGTGGACAATTTATCATAATTAAACGACTTTAAATTTGACCATTGTTTGCTTTAAATATATAAACTTTTATTTTTATAAAAGTTCCATTTATGAAAATATACATTAATGTAAATTGGTCAATGATAACATTATCACATAATTCATACAATAGAAATTAAGCTATTAATGATCAAAGTTAAAGTCGATTAACCAAGAAAGTCGAAGTAGATAAAAGAGTAATATATTACATTGTGAACAATAATACAACTCTAGCATATCTTGTTAGCCCTCATGGCTGAACTTTTAAACACTATAAATAACAATGCAAAAGACTTATTCTATTTGTACAACCAAGCATTACAAGTTATTCTATTATAGTACAATACTTAACTATAAAGTACATAAGTGGAATAAACACCACTTTTTTTAGGAGATACACCTTAAAATACTTGATCTTGATACATAAAAGAAGATATATATATATATATATATATATATATATATATATATATATATATATATATATATATATATATATATATATATATATATATATATATATATATATATATATATATATATATATATATATCCCTTTTGCAAATTCATCAATTTGGTCTTGGTTTTAATGCCTTCCTCCTTTCAAAGGTCTTCATAAACCAATCATGATATGGATCAGTTATGAAGATTTTCCCAATGATAAAGCCTACAATACATCCTGCTACACAGCCCATTGATGGAATTATCCAATGAATCAGCTTTGAGTTTTGTTCTGTTTCATCAGCGGTCTTCTTTGCTGGTTGCACTGTGTCTGTATCTCCACATTGATTGGATAAAGGAGGTCCACAAAGTGCTAAGTTTCCAACGAAGGAGCTATTATCAAAAGTATTGAATTGTTCACCTTGAGGTATCGGTCCTTCCAGACGATTATGAGAGACATTAAACATCTCCAAAGATGTTAACTTAATCAATTGTAGAGGAATTTCTCCTGAGAGCATGTTTTGAGAAAGGTCTAATGCTTCAAGGTCAATCATATTAGCTAGCGATGATGGGATTCCACCAGTCAGATGATTATTAGAAAGATTTAATGCTTGAATCCCTATCAGGTTTCCCATAATATTTGGTATCTCACCAGTAAAATTGTTGCTTGATAAATCAATTGCTCGAAACACGGTCAAGATCGCTGAGTAAAACCGTTCACTGCCTTTATTTGTTATGGTCATGACATATGTGTAAGTTACTTTGCTAGTAACATTTAACCCGGAATCAGATAAAGATAATGAAAGGTCTGAGCTAGATGAATATTCATGATGAACTTCATCTGTAACTTTCATTGCTTGCCAATTTTGAAGATATGTGGATGGTAAACTACCAGCATGGAAATTATTGGACAGGTCAATCACGCGTAAGCAACTGAAACTGTGACCAGACCTCGGAGCTGCTATCATACCATGAAACTTGTTGTGCCTCAAAACAAGAACTTGCAATTTTTGAAGGCTTCCTAACCATGAAGGGAAAGTGTCTCTAAGCTCATTTCTCCCAACATCAATTACTTCAACCAATTCACAATTGGCTAATGACTTTGGTAATCGACCATTTAAATGATTATTGCTTAAACTAATCATTTTTATTTTGCAACTTGTTGAGAATGTTTGAGGAATTGGTCCTTCAAGACGATTACCACGCAAATTCAAAACCGCTAAACTTGCACTGAGTTGTTGAGCTATACAAACAGGGATCTTTCCACTGAAGTTGTTCATGGATAGATCTAAGAAGATCATTGAATTAGCCATGCAAATATCATTGGGTATAACTCCATACAATTTATTCCTAGAGACTTGGTAATATTGTAAAGAAGTTGGAGGACTTAAAAGCTTGCCTTGAAAATTATTATCTGAGAGATAGAGTACCTCTAAATTGTACCATGGAAGCATAGTTTGAGGTTGTTCAAAGCCCGTCAAATAGTTGCCGGAAAGGGACAATCCTATGAGACTTTTTGTAGTTTTGTTCACAAACCATTGTGGTATGGTGCCCACAATATAATTTCCTGTGATATCTAGAAATTGAAGCTCATTTTGGGTACGCAAAAACTGTGGGAATTCTGTAAGGTTGCAAGACTCAAGGACCAATGTTTCAAAGTTGGGAAGGGATGATAAGTTGTTGTTTGCTACAAGGGGAGGAAATGTAAGATTGATACTTGACAATTCTAGTTTTCTGAGATACGGAAGTTTTAGCAATGTCTCAAACATAGCAACTGAACCATCAGAACTCAACAAAAGTGTCTTTAGATTGAGGAGTTGAGAAAACCATTGCGGTATTATAGGAGTTTGAAACTTATTACCATAAAGATTTAAGTAAACTAAAGTTGTTTTATTAGCTAGCCAAAGTGGCAAAGGACCCGTTAGCTTGTTAAAACTAAGATCCAACCGACTGAGTCTAGTGAGGTTTGATAAAGAAGTTGGGATTTCACCAATTAAGGTTACGTTCTTAAGTCCTAAATTCTCTAGGTTTTTTAGCTTAGGCAACCAATAATTCAATGTTAGAGAGTGAATATAAAAATTATTGATAAGCAATGTTGTGAGTTGTGTGAGATTTGTAATTGATAAAGGCAAGTCACCATTAAAATTACAACGAAGCATTAAGAAGGAAAGCTTTGTCAAGTTACCTAGCGAAGACGGGATTGGTCCGGTTAAACCAGTACTCTCAAGGCTCAACCCAGTTAAGTTGCCAAGATTTCCAATTGAAGGGGTTATTTCTCCTGAAAATGACATTGTCGCAATCTTTAACTTTTTGAGTGGACTGTTGGGAGAAAACTCGGGGAGATTTCCTTCAAGATCATCGTTGTTATCCAAAATGATTACCTCAAGCTTAGGTAGCTGGAAAACCCTTGATGGAAATGTACCAAATAAATGGTTTTCAATAAGTATGAGAGATTGAAGGGAAGTGAAGTTGCTTAAGACAACAGGAACTGGAGATGAGATATTAACATCTTCAAGATGAAGTGTGGTTATCTGTGTTAAATTTTCAACAAACTTCTCAAAAGTCATTTCATATTGAAGTTCCAAGTCATAGTTTCTGGAAAGATCGAGAATTTTCAAGTTAGACAATTTCGAAACTGTTGTTGGAATTGAGCCCATGAAAGAAGATTGAGAGAGGTTGAGCTCTGTCAACTTGGAAAGCCGACCAATGGCTGAAGGAATTTTAGAGAAGTTAAAATGATTATCAGAAAGATCAAGTTCTTCAAGATGATCAAGGCTAAACAGGGAAGAGTTGTGAGGGAAAGTGCCATATAGACAACTACTACTGAGGTCGAGGCCAATCACATGGCCCGTCTCCTCATTGCACATAACACCATCCCACAGGCAACAATCGTTAGAATGACTGCTACTTCTATTTCCCATATCATCAATTTCAGACAAATCCCACCATGATTCCACCTTTGGGCGTGCAAAGGCAGGGTGAGATGCAGGACAATTGATAAGAAAGCTATGCTTGAAGTGAAGCAAAGCTAACTTCTCTTGGTCATGGCATATGGGTTTAACTTGCTGCATGGAAGGAAAGTGAGAGTTAGAAACCACAAATAATAAACAAATGACAATAAAAGTAATATGAAAATTTGAAAAAAACATGCATTTGCTCCAGCAACAATTCATTATGTATAATTATTATCGTATTGCTTTTGTGTTATTTGTTGTATTGATGTATATGGAAACAAACAAAAACTATTCAACCAAGTATGCTTAATAACTATCCTCAACGATAAATCACGTCCTCTATTATAACCCGAGAAAAGGGGCAATGGACTTGGCCAATGACATATGACTTGACCAACTTATAATATACTCCTGACAGGTCCACACGGTTACCACTTACAATCATAGCCCATAGGAATTAGGATAGCATACTCCCTTTGATTTTTTTCATAGTTTGCTATTGATAGTAATTAGTGATATAACGGGAGTGCAAACCTAAAACAAAGGAGGGAGTACAATAAAAATAATTAGTGATAATCAAGTCCTCTATTTATGACAAAGTACTCACAATACACATTACACCATCACCAATGACATCAACAATAAAAGATAACATAAGGTCTTCAAAGAGACCGTCTATGCCATCAGCTCAGCCCATGATTTTAAAATTAAAAATAAGGTTGATGATTAACCCGTTGCTTATTTTGCAAAATAGGCTGGTTCATATTTACCTATTCATGCTATAGACGGTCGGTCTATATCAAGAATTTGTGTAAAAATAATTATTACTTGGTTTATTTTTCTCTCACAATACTTCGAATTTTTTTTCTTGCCTATGATCTAACCTGATGCTCAAATACCATATAGAATACTAGAGAAAAAAAGAAATTTAGACATGTGAAATAACTACATTTTTATGTATTATTCCTTGAATTTATAAAGCGATTGGTAATACATGGGCACTTCAACAACTTTCTAATTAGGGATTCTAGTAAAATACGTAAATAAGAAAGGCTATATCTAACAAAATATGAATTAATTGTAAAAGATTATTTAGTAGAAATTACTACCTTTCAACGAATTTGCAGGCGAAAAGAGAGAAAGAAGGGATTGCTTAGTACTGTTGGTTCGAGATACCAGGCGAAGAAGCCATGGCTGCTGCATTTTTCGAAGGAATCAGGGGAAAGAAGAAGCATAGTCATAGATGTTGTTCAATCGAAGGAATCAGGGAAAATTAGGGTTTATGCTTGTTGCTCTTTGAATATCAGAGAAAGCAAATAAGGATTGTGGGAGACTCGGAGGGGATTAGAGGGTTTAGGAAAAATACAATACTTAATACGGTGTTTGGCAAACGGCCCATAGTTAATAGTTGTTTTCGGTAGTTGATTTGATTAGTTGATTTTATTAATTATAAATTTTTGTATGAGACGGTCGCATCGTGAGACATGCCTTATGCTTGGATTAAATAGTCTAATAAATAATAAAAAATTTTAGTTGATGAACTTCTTGTTTTAAGATTGTCCTACCGTAAGATGGTCTTATACAAGATGAGTTGTTTATTAATTAGTTTGAGAGTTGATTTAGAACTTGTTGATATGAGTAGCTTTTTAATAACACTCATTTTCATAAAATTGAGAAAATAAGTTGTTTCAGTCATCTAATTTACTAAATATTACTCATTTCGTTCCGTAATGTTCTTCAAATTTGAAATATTTCACTCTAAAGAGAGAAATTTATTTAATGTTTTTGACACATAATTAGAAGATAAAATATACCCATGTGAGATCTTGTTAGATTCGTTTTTATATGTACTTTTTAGTTATGTATTTTTTAGAAATTTTTATAATATGTTTTTGGAGATATAAAGCTTTAAAAATTGCATTGAAAACTGTGTAAAAAGTAAATGCGAAAAACAAAAAGGAAATGGAGGGAACGGCTTTGACTGATTTGACCATTCAACCTTCTAGTTATATCAAAATAAATTAAAATTGTCCAATAATCTATTTTACGCAAACCCTAATTCTAATTTTGCATTGAGCTAGACCTTATGAGAGACGATCTATCAAAAGACAACCTGATTAAGAAAACACAAATGTCATTTTATTAATTTTTTGAGAAACCGAAGTGTTGTGGAAGTGGTTATACGGAGAAGGGATAGATAATATTTTCGTAAAGAGGACGAGAATTAAGCTCAGATCTATGTATGATTCTTTTACCATATTTTATTTAGGAAAATTAATTAGAATAATTCAAACTTTTCGAGATTTTACTACAATAATCCACCTATTGATTAACCATGAATAGTCCCAACTTTGAATTGTATTTTCCTAGATTAAACTCGATAACGGAAGACTTGCTTTAACAAGTTTTACTTTTAAAAAAAATAAATTAAAATAAAAATATCGAAAAAAATATTAAAAGAATTGTAGATTTTTTATGTAAATTTTCAAAAGTTTTCTATAATTCTAAATTAATTTTCAATTTACTTTATTTAATAATTACCTAAGAAATTATCGAGTTATCCAAATTTAATTTAGTCAAATGCCGTCAAAGTTAAAATTATTTATATTCAATGAGATGATGAAATTATTTTTTTTTTTTTCTAAATTTATTCTTTGACTCAGAATTTCTCTCCCGTTTCTTTGAACTCACTTTCACTCTCATCAGTCCTCCCTCCCAAGTCCCAAACTAGTAGAAGTAGTGCAATTTCCCCCTTTCCTCTATTTAAATCTTGGGTTCCTTTTTCTTTCAACATTTTCTGTTTTTCCAGAGATTATTCAGAAGGATAGGCAAAAAAGATTTTAGCTTTTTATTTAATTTTCAACATCCTGGGTATCTGAAGAAATTTTCCTGCTGTTGAGTGAACTAACTTCACTTGTTAGATAGTTTCAATCTTTGAGATCTGGGGTTTCTTTATCCCTAAAAAACCCTAGTACAACTCTGTATTTCAATTTCTAATTAGGTTATAATTTACTTTTTGAAGAAATTAGGGATTTCAAAATTTTTACCTGCATAAAGATCAGTACTTTTGGTGGTAGGGTTTCATTTTATCTTGATTAAACCGTTGAGAAATCTTAGTTTAGTATTTTGACTTGTTATTAGACATCTGGGTTAATTTCTTTTCGTCAGAAATTTAAAGGGTTTAGTATTTGTTGGATAAATAAGTGATTTTTTGAAGAATTAGGTGAAGTTAATGTATGGAAGGCAGAGAAGGTATGACATTGCAAGGTTCAAGTCCATATTTTATGCATAGAACATTTCCAGGGGCAGTTGGGTCAGGTGCTGGGCAATCTGGATTAAATACACCAACTCAAGGGTTTAGACCCTCTTCAAACCCTAATCTTTCTGCTCAGCCAATTGTTATGGCAAATAATGCTGTGGGTCCTACATTTAATGTTGAAGAGTCTCAGCCTAATGCGCCTCAAGGATTCACCATAAATGAGCCCTCTATTGGGGGTTCATTGAGTGAACCTGTAAAGAAGAAGAGGGGTAGGCCTAGAAAATATGGGCCAAATGGTTCTGGCCCAGGGGGAGGAGCTTCCGGGTCGGGTACCATGTCATTGGCTCTCTCGCCGTGCACCCAGGATTCGGGTACCACCTCGGAGAAGAAGAAGAGGGGAAGGCCACGTGGCTCTGGGAGGAAGCAAAGATTGTCCTCAGTTGGTAATGTTGATTGTTTGTCTAAGTTTGTTCATATTTGATTGATTTACCTTTTGCTGTCAAAGTTTGGTTGTTTATAACTGATTGAATTGTATTCTGTTAACTTTGTTTGCTTTTTGCTTATTATGAACCAATTATCCCTTTGTGGTCTTGCATAATTAAAAATAATAAAATGGATACTATTTGAGGGCATGATTTCTTTGTTTGTATGGAATTTCTTTTCATGTTATGTGTTCTATGATATGGAATGGATTTAAGCATATATAGTTTGTATTTTTGTTAGTGACTTAATTTAGTTAACGTTTTGGACAAATGTCTTCATTTTTAAAAATAAAAATCATATTTTAGTTTCGAAAAGCGCCAGGCGCACCGAGGTGCAAAAGGTCCTTAGAGACTAGATGCAAAGCGCAGGCCGGAGATGTGAGCTTTTTGTAGGCGAGGCACACCTTTTTGCTTAAGCATTAAAATCAATTTTAAACATGTATAATTCCTCAAACAACATGATATTCATATGTTAGTATCAATAAGTTTGAAAACATTCATTATCCTTGCGGTAAACACCACTTTAGCACAAAACTATTATAATGAAAATATGAAGAATTACCCCAATTACTTTCTTCTTCGTATGCCTTGTTTTTCTTAAAGCAACGGTTTTTTGAACTTCATATTCAAGTAAATTTGGGTTTCGAGTTTTATTTCTTTTTCTAACAAACATTCATAAGTTAATCACCTAGTTTAATAAACATGCATAAATAAGTGATTTCGAACTTCATATGCCTTGTAGTGGGCTTTGCCTCACCTAGCCGAGGCGTTTTCAGCCGAGCCGGAGCTCGAGGCGCTCAAGACGCAAAGCGAGACACTTTTTAAAACTTTGAATCATATCATATCATATATAGTGAAAAAGCTCCCATCATTAGCTGCTTTGAATGACTGAAACCTAATCTTCCGTCGTTAATACCAAGGATTTGTCATGGCTTTTACCTGATTGTCGATCTTTTGCCATGCCTCCTTTCACCAAATGACCTTTTTTGAGAAGAAAAATGTAGTAAGTGTTGTTTTGTGTGAAATTAACATGTAGAAATTGGTGTTGGTTGATTTGGTTTTCATATTTTGAACTTTTATGTCGAACTCAGCAACTCTTAGTATCTATTTTTGTGATCTTTGCTCAATTTTAGAAACTGGAATCATGTCAACATCTATTGTTCCATGTTTTGCAATTTGGTCCAAATATTGTTCGGAGAGGTCAAAGAATGCATTGGATACCAGGTTGGACTGGTGGTTGAGATGTAACTTGTCCAACCACCTCATCTTATGATTAAACCTAGATACTAAATAAAAAGACTGCAATTGGTTAGCTGACGTGAGATATCAAGTTTTGTTTTCAATGCAGTTTTTTTCTTAATAATGTTTATAATTGCCTTTTGGATTGTGGAAACTAACCTGCCATGCAAACTAGTTCACTCTAATAAATGAAGTCATTAATTTTCATTTAATTTTCCTTGTGTAATTGTTTTATGACATGGGAACTTACATTCAAATTGCATTATGACTACTTTCAGGTGAATGGATGAATAATACAGCTGGCCTCGCTTTCACACCTCATGTTATTGACATTGCAGCTGGAGAGGTATGCTAAGTTTCTAGCTTCTAAAAAGCTTAAAAGCTTGTATGTGACATTTTATATATTATATGTGTTTACTTGAGTCTTGATGCGAACGATGATCGTGTATTCAGTTGACACGTATAATACATTGAACTAGAAGTCCTACATTGTGAGTGGAAACTTCTATCAATAGAAGTTCCTTGAACATCTATACAGTTTATGGAAGATAACTTTTTGTAATGCTTCTAAGTCCTTAGGCTTGGGTTTAGATGTTAACAAGGACACTAGATGCTTTGTTTAAATGCTTTGTCTCGGAAGCGTTAATGTTTTGATTGTCTAAGCTTTAAAGTATGTGCATTTTGTCTGATTGTCTCATTTCTTGGTTTCACAAGATGCCACATGCTTTGTTTGTTAATTTCTTAAGATACAACAACCCTAAGCCTTGATCTCATAAAATAGGGTCAACTACATGAAACAATAATCTAGCTTTTGTTTCATATAATTTTCTTCCTATATACATTCTTGTCTTTTGTCATATTGACTATCAAGACTAAATGTCTCGAATCTTTCTTCACGTCTTCCTTTCATGTCATTTTGGTCTCTCTATTCTTCTTTTAAAATCTCTTTCATTCCAATCTTTCAACTTTGTTCAATGGGCTCATTTCAGTGTTCGTTGCACATGTTAAAACCATTGAAGGTGCTTTTTCTTCATGTTATTCTGTATGTTTGCATATGAATCTGAGATACTCCTCTCTTGAATGTTTTCATCCATTGTAACATACTCATCTCAACCACCCCTATCCCTACAACCAAACTATGATCTTTTAAAGGCCCATCATTCGATCTTTATGATGATACTTGTCTAATGGCTCTTGACCGAATTTCTCTTCAACTTTAGAGGAGCTGTTAGATAACATTGAGCTTCCGTTGTACTTCACTTAGGCCAACCACAATGAGTTCTATGCATCACATTGAGGTCATTTATTCTTAACTGAAGAATTGACACTATCATCAGCTTATTCATGGTAAAGTCCAAAATTATATATATTCCAATGATAATGTAACTTGAATATCATTATCATATTCTGATAATGCAAATGATGTATTCATTCTGAAATGATCGATTATTTGGAACAGTAGCACTGGAAAAAAATGCTCTATTTTTTCTTTGAAGTAAGAGGACTCTTCTAGGCCCAAGTTGAATGCTAGTATGTTCAGTCAAGTTCCAATAAGTTTAGCCCACCACTTCCACTCATATTTTAATTACTCAATAAGCTCTAATAAGTTCAGGTCAGCTGTAATAAGTCTAGGAAAACAGATCCTCAGATTTTTTCATGATTAAATTAATATTGCGCGTTCTCATGAGTCATGAGTCTCATTCCCCTCCGCACCTACTTATGATTTTTGTTTTGTAAGTTGGGAGGTCAGTAGGTTCTAAACTCTAAACAAGTACAACTCCAGTATAGTGATTTCAAAAATTGTGGATCAGAATTTGAGATACTGTAGCAATCTTTCGATGTCTTTGCTATAGATTAGTAATTGAAAATTAGGTTCTTGGAGCTTAACATTGTTCTTTTTTGCAAGATTTTGTGATTATGTTAATATCCCGTCCTTTTTGGTTAGGTATTATTTAAATACAAAGCTGTTTACTGTGTCAACTTCAGGACATTGCCTCCAGAATACTTTCGTTTTCGCAAGAGAGGCCGAGAGCGCTCTGTATTGTATCTGGTAGTGGTGGTGTTTCCTCTGTAACATTACGTAAGCCTGCATCACCAACGGGAACTGTCACTTTTGAGGTAAACATTATGAGCAGGTTTTATGAGAATTTTGATACTATATTCCCTTGTTTTATAATACATATTCTTTTTTTGACTGAATTTTTGCTAGTATACATTGAAAAAACATCTAATATCATATGTTATCATGTTAGCTTTGTCTTGATTAGTATTTTTAAAATTTATACTTATAATTCTTAATAATGCGTAACTGACAATATTAATTATCAAATTAAACAAAAGTTTGATATTGCTAACCGAGTGACCGGGTAACTTCAAATGTCATACTAACGTTTAATTATTGATATGATCCCTAAGGTATATCATTTAACTGTTTTAATTTTCTACCATCTTGCAATTCTAACTATAACCGTAACTATGCATTTTCACATTTTTTGGAGGAATTATCTTACAGAGGTGTTTATCCGTTCTGGACAATTTTATCTACATACAAATGTTTATGGATCTACTATTGTAAGGATCCTTATGTTTTTCATCGCATAAAAATCTAGTGTTTTTTGAAAGTGTAGTCGTTGCCCACATCATACTATCATAGGTTGTACACTCGCTGTGGAATGTTTTCGAGTCAGATTTTTTTTTGTGTGAAATTCTAATATAAATTTTGATGAAGATAACTTAAGCTTATGGTTGAGGCCTTAGGATATTTATATTATATTAGAGTATATAACATATTCTGAGGCCCCAGGATATGTTATACTCTAACATCAAATCTTAATCACCTATTTATATTACTATTCTACATTCTTCACTTAATAACCTCTTTATATTAGTCATGACGTTTGGGTAGGACATAATCAAGTTTTTTCTGTTTCATTTATTTTTTAAAAATATTTATTATTATTGGAATCGGATTAATGGAATGTTGTATTACATATTTACATTCCCTAATGAAGTTGGGGGTCTTAATTGCCGAAAGAAACATATCTCCCTCGGCCCTTCTTAATTAGTAGCACTTTCTAGTTTAGTCTCTATAGAAAACTTGCTTTTTGAATTTTCTTTTCGCTAAAAATGGCCCCAAAATAGCTCAAAACGATCTATATCATTTTTATCTATTTGCGAGGATTAGTGAATCATGTAACACTGATTGTAGTCCGTCCAATTGATATTGCACCCTTTACTTTTTTGGCAGTAGTCCCACATTCTTTTTAATCTCACATAAAAACTTGTTCTCTCCCGTCTTAATCGTTAATTTTTGTCATCCACTTTTTTTTTTTTTTATCTTATCTAGGAGATGAAACCATTCATGAAATTTACCACAACCAACTAAGCTCTATCATAACTGCTTCTCAATTAAGCTCTACCAATAGATGAGATCATGAAAAATTCATAGGTCGGATATTGATCTCGCATATATATTGTGCACGACCTTTTGTTACTTGTTAGTAGCCCTGAGCTAAATGAATTGTATTTTTATCTTTGTAGGGCCATTTCGAAATTATATGCTTAGCCGGCTTGTACTTGGTTAATGAAACTGGTGGATCTCGTAACCGGATCGGTGGTGTTAATGTTTCTCTTTATAGCCCTGATGGGCGTGTGATTGGTGGCGCAATTGGTGGAAGACTTATTGCTTCAAGGGCCGTCAAGGTAAAAACTTAACTTTGAGATTGCAGTTTCTGTTGTGATGTTATCAGTTTAATCTGAAGACATTACTTATAGTTGATTACCAAGAACACATTTTTGACTAGTGCCTAGATTTGGGTGGACCAAAAGGACACAAATGATTCTTGTCTTTGATTACCTGTTTTCTTATTATTTTTCTGGGGAGATGAGAGGTGTGTTTGAGGCTTTGTTTAGTTGTTAAAGTAGATAATGCCTGTGCGATGCACGGTTTTATTAAATTTTTAATATATTTTTTGTAAACAGAGAAATTAAAAATTGATGGTTTTATGCTTTAACCATCTTGAAATATTGTATACTCATTTAATGAATAACATTTTAGAGATTTTATAAAGAATTAAAAGAAAATAAAATAAAATATATGATTTTCTAATATATTAAATAATATGATCTAAAAAGCAAAAAATTAATAAATATTGATAATATTATAGTCATAATTAGAAAATAAAAAAGTCAAAAGATATGAACATTAGTAATAAATGCAATGACATTGTCATTGAGTTTTAGAGGGAAAATTTTCATTGAGATAGTGACACATAAGCAGTTTTAAAAAGTGATGACATCATCAGTGTTTTGTTTTAGTAATATTATTATAGATAGATAGATAGATAGATTATCGATAGATTAGATGTCATGAAATGACATCTATAAACGAAGCATAAGAAGAGGGTCTTTGGCTGTTGGAGAGGTGTATATTTGAGTGTTTTGCTATAGGATACCTGGCTTACCGTTGTCTTGTATCAGATCACGGTGTTCAGTTTTGTTTACGGTGCTATAAAGGGAAAGAGCAAGGAGTCGGATTCAAAAGACGAAATGAGTTCCGAACAACCTTTGAGCGATAAATCTTCTGCACAGATCGATGCCTCTTCTAGTCAAAATGTCGGTGGCTCGTGGCTTGGTTCTAGAGGACTGGATCTAAAGAATCCCTGCACTGACATCGACTTGGCCAGCGGATAACTAGTGATTATTTAGCTACTTATTTGGGCGATTTGTAAATACATTGTGTCGTGTATTTAAAAGCCTGTTAGATGAATGAGGTTCGAGATAAACGCGATGACAGTTTGAGGTCCCTATTCGTGCAGGGGCCCGAAAGCTGATCGTCGTTTTCTAATTGTGATGAAGCCCTTGGGCCTTGACTTGGGCTGCTGATTTGGGTAGCCACATTTCAGATAATTGAGTTTAGTAGTAGGTAGCATTTGTATTTGTTAGGGGTATTGTACTGCAAAGAGTTTTATGATGAGTGTTTAATTTTACCCATGTTCATTTTTAGTTTCTCATTAAATGATTTTTAATGTTATGTCATTTTGTATTTATTTTGTATGCTTTTTGGTTATTTTTATTTATTCAACCCATTATTTTGGCATTAATTCTTACTTGAGACCGTCTTTTGTAAAGACAGCTCTTAAAAGCCCAATCCAATTCTAAATACATATTGCTACAACTCTAATTATAGATTTGGGCTGAACTTTTGAGAGTCGTCTTTACAAAAGACAGTCTCTTAAGAGAACAACTTTGGTGTTAACATCTTACTATTTTTATTTTTTAGTCCCCTTTCAACAAAATACTCAAGCAGTCCATTATTTGATCCCCATTTAAGATCACTCCTTTAGTGAGGGCCTTGAGGCCGTCTCATCGTGAAACGACTTTAATTGGGTAGCTCAAATTATTTTTAAAAAATTGCATCTTTTACAAGTGCTAATTCGGATTTTTTTCTTGTTTTTAATAATGTATTGCTTGTATCGTATGAGTCCGTATTACGACGAGACATTCTCATACAAGACTTAAAATTTCACAAGATTAAATAATCACTTAAATTCTCATTAGTAGTTAGTTCATTTAGCAATTATGATATAATAATCCTTTCAAATAGATCCACTTGAGTTTAGAATGTTTGTAATATCCTTGAATCGTAAAAAAATAATTGATAGACTACTAATATTCAAGGTATATTTTCTTTTCAAAGGAGCATAATATAATTTATTGTAAAATCTATTAAATATGATACTACGAATATTTCTATTTATTTATTTTGTGTGATGGAGTTGATTTTATAAGATCAAAAATAATATTTTAAGATTATTATTTTGTTTTGTTCATAACTATTTTAATATATCTTTTATGTTAATGATGATACAATTATAAGCATATCTCTACAATGTCGATTTGATCACGATATTCCAATCGTATATTATTAACAAATTATACACCCGTGCAGCTCATGCGGCTATGATACAATAATTCTATTAAATAATTCATATAGTAGTATATTTATATATACAAATTATTATATGAGATGTCTTATGGTGAGACATTATCTATATATGTGCCGAATAATCCAACAAAACTTGATTTAAGATCGTCTCACCGAAAAACAAAATTAAGACGAATAACTCATTTAAATATTACTCTCTATATATAACATGTCTTAGCGTTAACCTTTAGCTTAAATTTTTTTGTTAAGTTAGTTTATTGACACTCTCATCATCAAAGATTCCATCGACAATATACAGGCCACAGTAAGACACTATGATTTTAAAACTTCAAATTTTTATGACAAGACACTTATTTTCACTCCATCAAAGTTACAAAAAGAATTGTAATTAATATTCTATCTGTTCAATGAGAATGCAACAATTTTATATTAATTTGTCCTTTTTATTTTAATTTTTTATTTCGGGTAATATCGAATTTCACTTCTTACATTATTTAATTTTTATCCTATATTTTCTTTCATTTTCCCCCATTTCATCATATGATTATCTACACTACGCTATTCGTCTAGGAAACGATAATGCAGTAATGAGAGTAACACAGTTATTATAACGCCTAAATACCTGAAAAACATAAAATATTCCTTGATATCAGTTCATTTATTTTCAAAACTTTTACAACACCTACCAATATAATGTGATGCTGCCTTCTTTTTACGCTATGTTTCCGGCATACTCATAGTAGTCAAAGGTTTCACCTCATCAAAAATGGTTAACGAAAAAGAGTTCTCTGTAATGCACATAGCATTTTACCCATGGCTAGCTCTAGGCCATATAACTTCCTTCCTTCGATTAGCCAACAAACTTGCACAAAAAGGTCATACTATCTCATTCTTCATCCCTACCAAAACCCAATCCAAATTATCTTCTCAAAACCACTTCCCTAACCACCTCTCCTTCATCCCCGTCGATATCCCGTCTATCGACGGGCTTCCACCAGGAGCCGAGACCACCAACGATGTGTCGGTCTCGGCCGCACCCCTTATCATGTCCGCTATGGACATGACCCGCGACTCTATCGAAACCCAATTAGTCCATCTTAAACCCGACTTTGTTTTCTATGACTTTGCTTATTGGATCCCTGAATTGGGTAAAAAACACGGGTTCAAATCCGTGCATTACATCACTGGATACTTAACAAGATACGCTGCTTTTGCTGCTTACATTACAGCACCCGATGATACCGACATTTTGGGCCCACCACCAGGGCTTTCTTCCCCAATCTTTAAGACACGGGCCCACGAGGCCCGGGTCGGGCTATCAGCAGTGATCAAAAAGCCGTTTGGATTAACAGGTAAAACGTTGATTGAAATGTTTGGTATATCGTTTAGGGAATGCGATGCAATTGGAGCAAAAACTTGTATGGAAATGGAAGGGGAATATTATGAGTTTGTTAAAAAGACTTTAGGGAAGCCATTGTTGTTAGCCGGGCCTGTTGTTCCTATTAAACCAGCGTCTAAGTTAGATGAGAAGGTTAATGAATGGTTAAATGGTTTTGGTGCTGAAACTGTGATTTATTGTGCACTTGGAAGTGAATGTGTTCTAGAACTTTCTCAGTTTCAACACATTCTTCTTGGGTTAGAGCTTACAGGTATGTAAATTTTAATTAACAAAATTTTGAAATTTTGAAATATGAGATTTTGAATATTAGTTTATTAATAAATTAATTATATTGAATTTTTTTTGAATATATTTAGATATACAATTGATTTATAAGGATTTACAATTGTGTTGGGTGCAATAAGTACGAGGGGTGAATACACTACAAATAAGTATGATAATAGCGATGAAAAAGAGTGATCAGAACGAACTCATCGCCATTAGCGACGGATATGCTACAAAATGCTCATCGCCTTGTTTAAAAAGTGGTCGTCATCACCACTGGTCAACGTAAAATGGCGTCCAATTGGCATCGATATTTTAGTTTAGCGTTCAATATTTTAGCGTCCACTCATAGACCGTCGCCCTCCCCGTCGCCAACAACACTTTTTGACCATTTAGCTCCCAAATGGCGATGAAAACAGTGGTCGTCATTTCATTGTTTTTTTGTAGTGATATGATATAAGAGGGGTATAAGGTGGATATAATAATCATGATGTATGGACATATCTAGGTGAGGATGAGTTTGAATATATACGTAGATGGTAAGCGTGGGTGAAAAAATTTTACCCCCAATGGTAAGTATGTAGGTGAACACTTTAGGTGAGTGGAAGTATGGGAGAGTATACTGTATCTGTTCATCCATTTTGACATTTTTATAATTATAATATATGTCCTTCGTTTCATAATTTTTGCTACTGATAGTGACATTTTTCCACACAACATGTCATACTCAGTAGCAAGTGTTATGGAACGGAAGAAGTATTCTTATACATTCGCAGGAATCTAGGCTCCAACCTACTTAGATTTTGGTCCCAATCATTTGAATTAAATTAATATAAAATTAATGATTATTGATTTTGTAAACATTTATAGATAAATATTTGAACCAATCCCATTTTAAGGTTTTATATTCAACCCTGCTTAATAGGCGACACTATTCATTTCTATTTTTATTTTAAAGGGTTATCTATATGGTAGGCACAAACTTTTGTAAAAGGCCAGTGCTAACAATTGGATAGAAAATTTGTTAAGTTGAATTGGACTTCTTGTCAATGTCAACATATAATTGGCGATAGACAAGATGCATACATTTAAAGGCTAATAAAATATTATTCCAAAATCATTTGCCGATTAGAGGAAGGACTTAAATGACTTATAAAATTTGCATACGATCTTTTTTACTGTTTTTTCTTAAGCAGTTTAGTATGATTTATAGTTTATGATGGACTCTCTTGGCACCCTAAGCTCTTACATAGGTTCACACTAATAGTATATCATTACTACTGCAGGTAGGCCATTTTTGGCAGCCCTAAAGCCCCCAAAGAATTACGAAACAATAGAATCAGCCTTGTCAGAAGAGTTTAAGGAGAGAATAAAAGGAAAAGGAATCATTGACGGTGGTTGGGTTCAGCAACAACTAATATTGAAACATCCATCAGTAGGATGTTTTATAACACATTGTGGAATTGGATCTCTATCTGAAGCTATGGTAAGCCATTGTCAAGTGGTGTTTATGCCTCAAGCTGTGGACCAGTTCATCAATGCAAGGCAAATGAGCCTTGAGTTGAAGATCGGGGTGGAAGTTGAGTCGCGAGAGGATGATGGTTTTTACACCAAGAAGGCCATCAGTAAGGCAGTCTCTTCGGTGATGGATGAACATAATGAAGTTTGTAGAGAAGTAAGAGCTAATCATGCCAAATGGAGAGACTTTTTTTTAAAACAAGGTCTTGAGGACTCTTATACTGCTAGCTTCATCAATAGTTTACAACAATTGCTTCATTAAACTCAACAATATATGCTCTTTTATGAGAATTAAGTTTTATCACAGTTAGAGTTAATACGTTTTACTTTTTGAGAAAGGATTTGAGTTTGTTTCTCCTAGCCGTAAACCATAATTCTTAAATTATGTACTCAAAGAAAGATTTTTTTATTATTATTATTATCAACTCAAAAATGAATTTATGTTCATTCCTTTGATTTGTTTAATTTGTTCCATTATATTATCAACTCAAAAATGAATTTATCATTTATGTTTAATTTATGTTATTTACAGTGAACAAGAAGAAAATTACTTTTATTCGTTGTTACCAATATCAAATGAAAGAACAGCTTGTCTCCTGAGAGACCGTCTTTCTGATAGACGTCTCTCAGGCCCAATCCATTAAAGCTTATTACCTACATTTACTTTACATTTTTCCTAACAGGTCAACCCAATTAGAAATGGTCTCTCAAAGAGACCGTCTCTCACAAGAATTTGTGATGAAAGAAAGATAATATCATAACGTTCTGAAATAGCAGAAAGTAAATTATTTATTGTTTGCCGTTGAAAACAACGAACTAACATTTGCTTTTTCTCACCTAAAAAAGTAAATAAACAATAGGTGAGATAATTTTCATCAAATTGTATATGTTGTATTATTAATGATAATTTTTCCTATTTATTTTATGTGATGTAGTTGAATCAATTAAATCAAAATAACACTTTAACACTATTAGTTTGTTTTTTTTATATGTACTTTATTTTTTTTTTATGATAAAAATTCAATTATATTAGAACATCTTTACTCCATTTATTTTGATCACGATTCAAATCCTATTTTATTATTAACAATATCCTGTGCTGCTCAATGCTCATGCGGCCATGTTACATTAACTTTTAAAATAAGTCACGTAGTAGTATATTTAAATAGTTTTTCAGTGTTGAAGTATTTGTTATATCATAGATATTGATGCTATTTATTGTTAGAATTTATTTATATATTGTAATAAATATGTAAGAAAAAATATACTAAAGTATGATTTTATTAATTTAATTAAATTGTTTTGTCGCATATTTTCATTATATTAAAATTTTATACACCCTCCTATATTCACCACAAGTATTCCGTTTGCTCTCTATCTACTTCACTTATTCAAATCTTAATATCTCTAATAGTACATAACTAAAAGTCTAAAAATTATGGAAAATTGATATGAACAATTCTTGTATTGAGACAAATCAAACAAGATCCCACTAGACTATATTCGAACTTATAGATTAATACTCCCTCCTATTCACACAAAAGGGCACGTTTCTATTTTGGATCAATTCACACAAAAAGTCTCATTTCTATTTTTACTCTCACCTTTACAATTAATTTAATCAATTAAAATATCAAACTACCCCACTTTTACTACTCCCAATACCCAACTACTACCTTTACAATTAATTTAATCAATTAAAATACCCCACAATTCCACTCTTAAAAAGCTTGTCCAACCCAGATGTGCCCTTTTGTGTGAATAGGAGGGAGTAATAAAAACAAATTAAAAATAAAAAATAAATAATATCAAAAAATAAATGAGACACTTATAGTGAATGGGACGAAGTACTTTTTTATTATGTACTTCATAAAGAGTGAAACATAACTACACACTAATGAAATAAAAAAGTGTTTATCATTTGTCCCATTAACTACATCTGTACAAAAAGGTAGTATTTAATTACGTTGAAAAGTCAAACACAGCTTTCTCGATGAGATGAAGAGTTACTATTTTATATTTATATACTTTCTCAGTTTTATTATTCTTATTATATTTTAATTTTTACACATTTTAATGCGTTATTGTGTTTATTTATATGTTGAATTATAAAAATTCAAAAATTAAAAAAAATTAATATTATAAAAGCATGCCATTAGACGATTTAAAAAAATCTCACTTAACTATATTGTTTACTTACACATTAATCGTAATATAAAAGTATAAAATTAACTTAAATGATAAATAGTGCACATAATTAATCAAAATGTAGCGAGTATTTTAAAACAAAAGAAGTAAATATCATTATTATATTGTGAATGTGGATCTCGAGAAATCAGATCATGAGTTCATGACATTGATCACCTAATCAGTGACGTAATATTTCCATTGTTGTAATAATTGTACTCCGTTTTTTAAGGTACACCAAAATCAATTTACAATACTATTCATCATTTGATCGTAATCATATACTTCCTCCGTTCCATAATACTTGCTACATATTCCATTTTGGGAAATTTCTTATTACTTGCTACATTTCCTTATTTGGTAATAAACCAATCATTTAAAGTTATACCTACTCCTACTTTTATCCTACTCTATATCTAATTATTCCTATTTTTCTTTTTCATTTTTCAACAAATAATATTAAAAAATTTCAAAAAGCAACTTTTCACCTATTGCTAATCATTGCACAGTTACTCCTTAATATTTGTGCCCATGCAACGGTAGCAACTAAATAAGAACGAAGGAAGTAGAATCTTATTTTACTCGGTTCGTGGGATTTTTTTTATAATATCAAATTTTTATAATTTTTAGTTAAGTAATTTCCCATTCTATTATACTTGCTACATTTGACTTTTTACGCAATTCAATGTGTTATTTTGTTAATGTTATGAAAGTATGAGATTAGACGATTCAAACAAAATCCCACTTGACTATGTATTTATTTACATATAAGCCGCAATAAATAAAATAAGCTTGAACGATGAATAGTTCCCAAAACTATTTCAGATGAAAGAAAGTATAATTCTAGATATAAGCTATCCGACTAATGTATTAGAGTACTTAAAAGTATTTAGTTGCATGTAAAAAAAAAAAGAAAGTATTAAATTTGCACTATAAGCATTTGACAGATGACAAAAGAAATAGGGATTAAATATAACGATAGTTTAAATGTATAAATGACAATAAAATAAAAGATATTAATCATGAACTAAAAAAAAAACAAATTTAATAAAACAAACTAAAAAATAGACGATGTAGGGAAATTTAGACTTCACCGAACTACTAAATCACAGTTTTATTGGCATATTTGTCATATATTTTCATGATTTTCCTACAATGATTCCACCTAATGATTGTAGAAAAATACCCTCCAAAATTATTTCCTACAATTTACATTAATTTTAAATATTTAGAATTATAAAGATAATAAAAAAGTTGGTATTAATAATCTTTATATCGATAAAATTCAAACAAAATCTAGCTTAATTATGTTATAAAATTCAAACGGAGTAGTAAGTAGTACTCCCTCCGTTCCTTTTTGTTTTTCCACCTTACTATAACGGGTAGTTCCATAAGTTTTTCCACTTTAGAATACTTTTCATTTTTGGAAAGTTTTCATCCCACTTTTACCCCTTAAAACCCATTTATCTTACTTTACACTACTAATATTTTATTATTTTCTCTCTCATACTTTCAATACAATTATTACATTACACTATTATTTAATTATTTTTTCTCAAATACTTCCAATACCATCATTACTTTACACTACTACTTCATCCGTTCCAAAATACTCGCTACATTTCATTTTTGTGCACTATTCATCGTTCAAGCTTATTTTACATATTGCGACTAATATGTAAGTAAAAATATAGTTAAGTGGGATCTTGTTTGAATCGTCTAATCGCAAACTTTCATAATATTAAATTTTTATAATTTTTAGATAAGTGTAGTTTTAAGATATTAATGATCAAAATTGTGCATTGAATTGCGTAAAAAAGTGAAATGTAGCAAGTATTATGGAACGGAGGAAGTATATTATTAAAATAATACCCACTACCACCAAAGATTCCATTTTTCTTAATCTTGGTGAAAAACCCAAATAGGAACATCAAAAAGAAACGGAGGGAGTATTATTTATTTGCTAACTTCATTTCATATTTTTTTAGATCTTATTAAATTTGTCTCAAAATATAATTTTTAAATATCAATTTTTTATAAGTTTTACATATACATAATTAGAGATTTAAATATTGCATTCAATTGCGAGAAAATACTAAAGTTGTATTTAAATAAGACCGGAAGAAATATTTACACATGACAAATACATTTATATGTCGGGAAAAGTGTCAATTTTAGACCGATTTCATGTTTGGCTTGAATTGAATTTACATCGACACAAAGGGTTAAAATTCTTTAAGGGGAAATTGTAAAAAATAAATCAATTTTTTTTCGATTTACTGTAAATAAATCTAATTATTGTTTATTTTTAAATAAATCTATCTATTCGATATAATTACTAAAATAAACCCAACTATTATTTGTACCTAATTTTTGACTTACAAAGATGTTTTGAAGACAACGGGTTATTTATTTTTAGAAAATACACATAATAGGTGGATTTATTTAAAATTAAAAGTAAATAATAAGTGAGTTTATTTTCAGCGGATCAAACAATATTGGTTTATTATTAACAACTGACAATTTATTTTTTTAAATATAAATAAAATTATCGTTATAAGTTTTCTGAACAAAGTATTTATAAATGAACCAATATATCGTTCAAGGGTTCAACAAAATAATACTGCTTAATATAGAAAAATTGACAATATATAGAAAGAATCTAGACACAAGTTGATGATGTTTAAAACTTCAAATAAAATTTAAATTTTGAGACATTTATAAAAGAGGAAACATTTATATCTAATAGTAATAAATATATGAGTTATCGTCGTTCTTCCCTCTCTAGATTCTGAGCATAGTTTTCTATGAGCAGAATACACTGAGTATGATGATGATGAGTAGTAAATATATGAAAAGGGTTAATCCATAACACCAAAAATATAAAATGAAACAACTTAAGAAATAAATCAAAGGATTGAATATAAATCCATTTTTCGAGTTGGAAGTAAAAGACATTTTTCTTTGAGTACATAATTATAGCCGATGGTAGAAAAAAAAACTAGGAGAAACGAATTCAAATCTTTTCGGCTATAAGACTCAATTCAAAAAAAACATATATTGTTGAGTTTATTAAAGCAATTGTTGTAAACTATTGATAAAGCTAGTAATATAAGAATCCTCAAGACCTGGTTTTAAAATAAAATCTCTCCATTTAGCATGGTTAGCTCTTACTTCTCTACCAACTTCACTATGTTCATCCATCACCAAGGAGACCGCTTTACTGACGGCCTCCTTGGTGTAAAAACCATCCTCCTCTCGCGACTCAACTTCCACCCCTATCTTCAACTCAAGGCTCATTTGCCTTGCGTTGGTGAATTGGTCCACGGCTTGAGGCATAAACACCACTTGACAATGACTTACCATAGCTTCAGACAGAGATCCAACTCCACAATGTGTTATAAAACATCCTACTGATGGATGTTTCAATATTAGTTGTTGCTGAACCCAACCACTATCAATGATTCCTTTTCCTTTTATTCTCTCCTCGAACTCTTTCGGCAAGGCGGACTCTATAGTTTCATAATTCTTTGGGGGCTTTAGGGCTGCGAAAAATGGCTTACCTGCAATGTAGTAATGAATCTATGTAAGAGTTCAGGGGTGGGTGCTAAGACTACATTATAAAATACTTAGAAATTATACTCTCTTTGTTTTATGTTTCTTAAAGTTTTCATATAGATTGTTCCCAAAAATTAAGAGAATGAATATATTACGTATATAAAGTCAAAAGGAATACACATATCAGAAATCAAATCTCCTTATCGTCATATTCAAAATCCATTCTAGCCTAAAAAATTTAGAAGACAAATATTGTTGAAATACTTCACATTGGAGGAAGATTCTAAATCACCAAATTAATATGTTGCGAACTTACTTATAATATTTGATGGATAATCTTCCTAACACCATATGATTTTGAAAAATAATAAATTTTGTCAAGTGTATGCAAATTAACACTCATTATATAGATTTGTGAGTCTAACCACCTATGAGTGATTGGTGGGCATATCTACACTAGTGGAGCTATCTATTCCATAATATTTGCTATTAATAGTAATATTTTCCTACACAATATATCACCCTCATAAATCATAATATTTCCAATATTGCAACTAAATTGAAACGAAAAAGTTCTCAAGAATGTGTAAAGACAGCAGAAATGTACTGGATTACCATGTTATTTTGATTTTCATTTTATTACTAGTATAAACCCCGTGCATTGCACGAAATTTGTTGAGATAATTTTTTTAAAACATAAATTGTATGTAATTGTACAATTGCATAATATCATTATGAAATTTTAGTTCAATAAATAATATTTAAGAATATATTCAAATGGTTTATAAAATTATAATGGCTCAATAAATAATTAAATAAAAGAAAAAAAATTTGCATATCATTATTATGAAATTATAATAGTTAAAAAAGTAATATTAATGTAATGTCATTAA
Organism: Amaranthus palmeri; assembly: GCA_019776075.1. Lineage (NCBI taxonomy): Eukaryota > Viridiplantae > Streptophyta > Magnoliopsida > Caryophyllales > Amaranthaceae > Amaranthus > Amaranthus palmeri. The sequence continues at coordinate 747,777 of JAAKBH010000029.1, read as the reverse complement.
TTTCAAAATAAAATATAATGTCATTACCATAAACATTTCCTGATATTATTGGAAATTATTTATTTTGAGTAATTATTTATGAAAATATATTGGCTCACTTACTAAATAATTAACTAAAAGAGTAATAAAGTAATGATAAAATTTGCATATTATTATTATGAAATTATAATAATTCAAAGATGTAATAATAATATATAATTGAATTAATATAACAACATAAAAACTCAATCCATTTTGGATGGAATAATATATTGTCATTACAAAAATATTTTCTAATGTTACCGGAAGTTAATTATTTTGACGGTACAACAAATTGTATTAAAGGAAAATATTCAAATTTAATACTTTTTATTAAAGTAATCAAATTACTTTGATTGTAATAATGTACGATCTCTCCGTTCTTTTTTGTTCTTCCCATTTAGAATATTTCATTTTAGGAGAGAGAAATTTGATTAAGATTTTTAAAAAATTTATAAATGATAAAATATATCCATATGAGATCTCCTTAGATTCGTCTTAATGTATACTTTTTTATCATATATTTTTTATAATTTTTATAAGGTGTATTTAGAGATATTTAGGCTCGAAAATTGCTTTGAAAACTGTGCAAAAAGTAAATGGGAAGAACAAAAAAGAACGGAGAGAGTATGTTGTAATTATTTTTATAAATTTCCTAACAATCTTATTATTTTTTGTATTAAAGGAAAATTTTAGATTTTTTTTAGTAACTCATAATATTTTCAAAAGAATAAGATACTATTATTGCAATAATTTTATTAATTTCAAATTGTAAAACCATTTAATATATTGAGATTCTATGTATTTTATAATTAAATCACCATTAATTTTGATGCATTAATTGGCAAATGGCTATTAGATTGCCATTTGTCATTTAACATCAAAATTATAGTATTGTATGATATGATGATTGTATCTAGTATCTACACCAACTGAAATAAAAACGGTGAAAAACCCGTAAAGTTTTAACCGCATTAAATGATCTAGAGGTGTTCATTCTGGTCATTGGGTTGCTTTCAGGTCAGATGTTTCCGGTCGATTCAGAATCGGATTTTGTGCTCACATTGATTTTTACATAATTGTAGATTCATTTTAAAGTCGGGTCAAATCAAATTCGATTATAAAGTCGAATATCTATCGGATCATCGAATCTATTTTAAACACCTCTCATCTAATCGTAAAGATCACGTACCTGTAAGCTCTAATCCAAGAAGAATCTGTTGAAACTGAGAAAGTTCTAGAACACATTCACTTCCAAGTGCACAATAAATCACAGTTTCAGCACCAAAACCATTTAACCATTCATTAACCTTCTCATCTAACTTAGACGCTGGTTTAATAGGAACAACAGGCCCGGCTAACAACAATGGCTTCCCTAAAGTCTTTTTAACAAACTCATAATATTCCCCTTCCATTTCCATACAAGTTTTTGCTCCAATTGCATCGCATTCCCTAAACGATATACCAAACATTTCAGTCATCGTTTTACCTGTTGACCCAAACGGCAATTTACTTACCGCTGATAGAATCCGGGCCTCGTGGGCCCGCATCTTAAATATTGGGGAAGAAAGCCCGGGTGGTGGGTCTAAAGTGTTAGTATGATCGGGTGCTGTAATGTAAGCAGCAAAAGCAGCGTATCTTGCTATGTATCCTGTGATGTAATGCACGGATTTGAACCCATGTTTTTTACCCAATTCAGGGATCCAATACGCAAAGTCATAGAAAACAAAATCGGGTTTAAGATGGACTAATTGGGTTTCAATAGAGTCGCGGGTCATGTCCATAGCGGACATGATAAGGGGTGCGGCCGAGACCGACACATCGTTGGTGGTCTCGGCCCCTGGAGGAAGCCCGTCGACAGACGGAATGTCGACGGGGATGAAGGTGAGGTGGTTAGGGAAGTGGTTTTGAGAAGCTAATTTGGATTGGGTTTTAGTAGGGATCAAGAATGAGATAGTGTGACCTTTTTGTGCAAGTTTGTTGGCTAATCGAAGGAAGGAAGTTATATGGCCTAGAGCTAGCCATGGGTAAAATGCTATGTGCATAACAGGGGACTCTTCTTTGTAACCCATTTTTGATTTACAAGTTTTCTTTGCTTCTTTGGTTTGTTGTTTTTTGCTTTTAGATGTGGAGAAACATTTGACTATAAAATATATACTCTTGTTTTCATGTTATGTTGGTGTTATAAGTTTTTTTTTTCCTCCCCACATCATGTATATAGTTTTCTATAAGCGAGATATACTGAATAGGCTGATGATGATGATAATCTTGGTGTTACTTATATGATATTTTACATCGTTTTCTTTATGATTTAAATTGATTGCACACATTTCACCTGTCCTCTGTTTCGAAGGGTACGATTATGATCTGTTTCCATTTCTTACCGACTGATGATTAATGGTTGCTATTGTTCTATATTAATTCATTCTTTGGCTGTGCTCTCCTTTACGGGTATGAGTTGCCGCCGTCCTTCCCTCCCCAGACCCTGCCCATAGTTTTCTATGTGCGGTATATACTGGGTAGGATGATGATGATGATGATATGGATAAAAATTAAAAAGAAAATATGTTGAGATATTATTTGTTAAAAAAATTATTAATAAAAGGATGAATTGAAATATAAATTTGTTGCATGCTCATGGAAATAAATCGTAGACTCGTATTATGATTTTACGTCTAAAAATTTTATTTTAACTAAAATCGTAAGATTCTACAATTTTAAGATTTTCTTGCGATTCAAATTACTCACTTATTTTTAAATCGTAAGTCTCGTAAGAAAAAAACCAAGTACAGCCTTACAGGTGATGAGCTGTAGGCCGTATGTTGTGATGGGTCTGAACTTGGGCCAGAGTTGATGATAAAGCAAATTCAATAATGTTCCAAGTGAAGAAAGAAAAAATGAGTACTCCATCTAGAGACAATAGTCATTAGACACAACTCACAACTAGGGGTGTTCATAAAAATCCGACCCGATTATTCCGACCCGAATTATCCGGTACTCGATTTTAAAAATCGGATAACTTACCCGGTTTTCGCAAACTGGATAATCCGGGTCGGGTACCCGGTTTTAAAACCGGATCCGGATCCGGGTCATGATTTTTTTAAAACCGGGTACCCGGTATCCGGTTTTCTTTAATTTTATTTTTTTTACTTTTTTTTCGTAAATTAAATGATCATAATATCTCTTAAGCTAACCTTGGATTGAATATTTTTAAAGAGTTAGTATTTGAATTTTATAATTGTTCTTACTTAAGCCCATGAACAATAATATTATTCTTTCATTTTCTTTATTAATCTTTTATGACTAATTATGTTAAAGATTTTTAGGGAGTTTGTATTTGAATTTTATATAAAAAAATATTTTAAGTGAATATAGAGATAAACAAACGTATGGTTGAACGACAAAACGACAAAAAAATAAAAGAGAGTTAAAATGTATGGATTGTGTGGATGAAATTAAAAGAGAGTTAAAATGTATGGATGAGATTAAAAGAAAGTGGTGGGCCATTATCCAAAAATAGAAATGTTGCAAATCAAGTGGGACGGACCAAAATGAAAAATGATGCAATTTCAATGGAACAGAGGGAGTATATAACAACTCCAAATTAATAGTTACATCTCTGAAAGAGGCAGAAATCAAATGGGTCAATTAGAATATATCATTACTAGCATTACAAGTTACAAACTTACAACTATAAAAAGGTGATAACTATAAGAAATTATTTCATGATGTTAACTTTGTAACTATATAATTGGGTCAATCATATACAGTTACATCTTATCCTTGAACCGTGTTATTTGAGAATCACATATTCTTGCTATAGATCGTCTATAGTATAGACGGGGTAAATATGAATCAACCTATTTGTTAAATGTGTAACTATTGGATTGGACTATTGAGAGAGCCGTTTATACCATAAACGGTCTCTAAGAGACCTTCTATTGAGAATTTGTGTTATTAGAGTGCAAAGAAAATTGCCAACTTGTCGAAGGAGAAGAATACAAAATACCTGGGCCTCCGTTATCAGTGTAGATAATGCAGCTGATGAGGGCCCAAACTAAAACAACTGAGCACTAGAAAAAAGTCGCAGGCCCAAAAAGAAAAAAAAAAAAAAAAAAAAAAACTGGTTCGATATGTAGCTGCTGGCGCCTGGAGGGATAGGAAAATAGCACAAATTGATTGGGTCGGTCTATAAAAGAAGATATAGAGTAAGCGTAGGTATTAAGCTTTAATGAACTGGACATGAGAACTGAGATAAGAGACGTCTCTTACAAAGACAGACGTCTCAAGAGTGACTAGGGATAGAGGGGGAATTGTCAATCAAAAAACCAATATTATGGTGGATCATGATAGAATATACTTCTATAATATATCTTGAAATATTAATTTTAGATGAGTGAATTTATTGACAGTTATTTACAATGCTTTTTACTATTTACTATTTTGTAGTAGTAGTAGTAATTCGATTTGCTGATTTACTATACTTTGGTTTCTCCGCAGTTTTCTGAAAGACCGTCTTTCTAAGAGACGTTTTTTAGGCCTAATCCATTAAAGCTTATTACCTATATTTACTCTACATTTTTCCTAATGGACCAACCCAATTAGAGATGGTCTCTCAAAAAGACCGTCTTTTACAAGAATTTGTGTTGTTTATAAAGGTATTTATTCGGGTCATCGGGTTGATTTCGAATTAGGTGTTTCGAGTCGGTTTGAAATCGAATTTTGTGTCCATATTATTTTTACATAAATGTAAATCATTTCTTAATCGAGTCAAATCGGATTCGGTCACAAAATAGGGTAAATTCCGGATCATTATTGGGTCTATGCTTAACACTTCTATTTGTTTATATGCTATTGATATACTTCATATCAGTCATTGAATTAGTATATATGAGAAATATTACTTAATATTAACATAAGATCACTTTATTTTAAAGTTGTCTCATCGAAAAATTATCTTTCACATTTTAACTTTATTTTATATAAATACGTCAATCGCAAATGTTTGACTACCGTCTACCAGCACTATAACCAACTGCCATAATAGATATGATATGTTGGCAACTAATTTATTGCGAATGATATTGTTGGGTCTTTTTGTTTTCATTATTAATAATTGATTGTTGGAAAGATTAAAAAAGTAATAAATAAATTTTATATGTATGATTTTATAAGAGAGAAGAAATATGGGAGTGAAAATTTATAAGTAAATTGAGATATTCCCATAAGGACAAATACAACAAAATAAGTGAGTCATTAAAAAAAAATGTGGTGAACTTTATACAAACTTTTGTGAGGCTATAATCCATATTCTACTGAAATATCTAATTTTACTCCTCTATTTTTTTTTACAAAAGGCATTAAAGAAATTGTAGATAATTTGATTACTTTTTAAACATATGGAAATATAATTAATTTGACTTACTCCTTTCTTAATTATCACCTGAACAGGGATATGAATTGTTGGAGACATTTTATTAATGTCTTAAACATCTGATACTTTCTCGCTTACCTGTTGGAGTTCTTGTTCTTTGCCTTTGTCTTTTATATACACTTTTCTTTTACTCGTTTTTTACCTAGTTATTTTATTTTATTTATATGTATTTAATTTTATGATTAAGAGTCAAGCTTGTATGGTAAAATACAAGCTTGCAGATTAACTTTCACTCATTCTTTTTCGTTGCAGGAACTTTTTTATTGAGGATCTTTCTCAAGTCAAAGACCTCTTTTGCCGCATTCTCTTTTATAAGTATGGTTGCCACTTTTCTCTACGGATTTTGTTAATAGTTATTTATGGGCAGAATACACTGATACGATGATGATAATGAAAACATAATAATTCTAAACATATTCACTTGATGTTTCTTCTAGAATCATATATAATTTTTTTCACTTATTCAAAGGCAATATTACACATTCTAATTAAACTATTTTTTTTCAATTTTGTGATGAAGATAAATCTTCAACACCCAAAAGAAAGATAATTGATTTTCGTGTAGATGATGAAAATCAAATCTCTATTACAACACAACATTAAATCATTAAATCATTAAATCAATCCATAATTCTGAACACTAATTATTATACAATTAACAATTGTTGTAAACTCTCTATAAAGCTACTAATATAAGAGTCTTCAACACCTTGTGTTAATATAAAGTCCCTCCATTTAGCATGGTTAGCCCTAACTTCTCTCCCAACATCACTTTCTCCATCCATCACCATTGTAATTGCCTTGTGAACATCCTCCCTAGTGAACCAACCATCATCCTCCCTCGTCTCGATTTCGACTCCAATCTTCCACTCTAAACTCATCATCCTTGCATTGATGAATTGATCAATTGCTTGAGGTATCATCACTACTTGACATTTGCTTATCATAGCTTCGGATAAAGAACCAACTCCACAATGAGTTATAAAACATCCTACTGATCGATGTTGTAAGATTAGTTGTTGTTGCACCCAACCTTCATGAACTATTCCTCTTTCTCTTGTTCTGCTTGCAAAACCTTCTGGTAATGCGGATTCTATTGTTTTGTAATTTTTTGGCGGCTTTAAAGCCGCTAAAAATGGTCTACCTGCAAGGATTTTGATTTATGTAGCTCGTTAGGTGTAACGAACTAATTAATAGAAGTACATGTATTTCAAATTTTTGTTTATATGAATGAATTTTTGTTGATTTGGATATTATTAATGATGAGTTGATAGGCAATAAGATCTCAAGAGACTTTGTTGTGATACTGATATATACTTCCTCCATTTCATTTTAGTTGCACCATTGGGTTTGACACATTTTTTAAGGATCGTCAAATCAATATGGTAAAAGTAAGGATGGTGTATGATTGATGGTAATATGTGGGGTAGAAATAAAAAAAATTATTATAAGTATATAGTGGTTGTGACTTGTGGGTATATATTAATGGGGTGATATATGATTGATGGTGAATTGGTGATAGTGGGGTAAGAATAAAGTGAGAATAAAATAAGTAGATTATTTTTGCCAAAAATAGTAATGTTACAAGTAATATAAAACTTCCAAAAACGATAAGTGTTGCAAGTAAAATGAAACGGAGTAAGTATACACTTCATCACCTCATTGTCATTTATATCTAAGTGTACTTCCTCTCTTCTATAAAAATTACTCAAACATTAGTGAGAAAAAAGTGTAGATGGAATGAAAAATAAATTATATATATGTGACAAGAAAGTAAAGAAAAATTAAGATCATGACAACAAATAAAAATGTAGCAATTCCCTACACTTAGAATGAAATTGTAGCAGTTCCCATGAGAACCAAAGCAATTAACATATATAGAGGTTGTAACCGTTAAATAATCAATTCAATCAAAAGTTTAAATTTTTAATTCAGTTGCTTTCTTGATATGGCATAAGAACCAATCTCAATCCCTTTCAAATTCAAGTGGGATCACACTTCTAACCTAAAGGTTCTTTTGTGAGAAGACGTGTTAAAGTATAAAACATACTCCTCCGAATCATTTTAGATATCCCATTTGGGTTTTTACGGTTATTAAGAGTGGTGTGGGGTCTATTAAAAATGTGGTAGTTGGATATTTTAATTTATTAAATTAATTGTAAAGGTGGTATTGAGTATTGGGAATTGGAAAAGTGGAGGTATTTAGGTAAAAAAAGATAGACAAAAAAGAAAATGGGACAATTGATACGATTTTGCCATATAAGAAAATGAGACATCTAAAATAATTCGGAGGGAGTATTTTGAAACCTCAACCATCAACTTAAGCTTTAAGCTGTGAAATGAATAAATGATGCAACTTTTTTTAATTGTAATACAAAGAGATTGTTTCGAATAATCTAACAATAAATATAATATGCTAATTCACATCACTAATAAGTACAAATAATTGTTATAAGTCGTTTCAATATAATCCATTATAATCCAACTCAACTGAATTTTTTACTCTCTCCTATTCATAGATCGAGAATGAAACATTTGAATTTTGCATCAAAACCAAAGAGGGGTTGGGGACCACTTAAAAGTGAGTGGAAAACTATCTTTTTTAAGGGTAAAAGAGGTAAAAAAGAACGACAAAAATAGAAATGGACATTTTCAGTGAATTGACTCAATAAAGAAATGTCTCACAATCTCTATGAATAGGTGGAAATATAATTCTCTAACCCCAAAAAAATTGGAAATATAACAAAAAAGAGAAAGTACAAGTTAAATTACCTGTGAGCTCTAATCCAAGAAGAAGCTCATGAAATTGGTTAATTTCCAAAGAGCATTCACTTCCAAGTGCACAAAAAATCACACTAGATTCATCAAACCCATTTAACCACCCATCAAAATGTTCATCTAGTTTAGAACATGGAAGTTTAGGCACAACCGGTCCAGCTAAAAGCACCGGTTTACCAAAAACATCCTCAAAAAACTTACAATGTTCACCTTCCATTTCCTTACAAGTCTTAACCCCAAATGCATCACACTCTATAAATGACACGGCTAATCTCTCGGCCAGCGTAAACCCGCCTAGTCCAAAGGCGGTTTTACCTGCGCCCGCCATAATTTTGGCTTCGTAAGGCTTCATCCTTATTGGGGATGGGTAGCCTGGTGGCGGCCGAAGAAGATCGGCCGCCGTTGGAAGGTATCCTTCCTTTTTGTAAGGTGCAAGATAACCATATCTTGATATAAATGCGGTAAAATAGTGGATAGATTTAAACCCAAGTTTTTGGCCTAGTTTAGGTATCCAATAAGTGAAGTCATAGAAAACAAAGTTGGGTTTGAGTTGGGCTAAATGGGCCTCAATTGTGTCTTGGGTTAAGTCCATTGCGGTCATGATGAGGGGTACGGCCGAGCCGGGGACATCGTTGGTGGTCTCGGCTCCGAGTGGGAGGCCGTCGACGTGTGGGACGGTGATGGGTATGAAGGTAAGGTGGTTAGGGTGGTGGTTGTGAGGGGATAGTTTTGGTTGGGTTTTGGATGGGATAAAATAAGAGACTTTAAGGCCTCTTTCGGCTAGTTTGTTGGCTAAACGAAGGAATGAAGTTAAGTGGCCTAATGCAAACCAAGGGTAAAATGCTACGTGTAGATTTGGGTTGGATTCTTTGTTGTGAGACATTTTGATGGTTTGGCTTTTTTTAGTGTTTGAAGATTTAGAGCTATTTATAGTAAGAAGTTACTCTTCTGTGAGACGGTTTTCGTTCTACAATTGAGCTAGATTTAATAATTTTTTTGAAATATGCTGATATATTAATTTTAAGATTTAAAATGACAATTTCAAGACTAAAAATTCAATTTTAAGACTTAAAAGGTCAATTTTAATGTTTTTTTGTATCAACATTAATGTTTAAGTCATTTTATTTTAAAGTTGAAATGAAAATTTAATGTCCTTTAAAAAAATATACAATTAAGCCAACTCAATAATATGCAACTAAAAAGTGAGACGGTCTCAACTCTCACCTATATAATAAACCGATCAAATTTAAAAAGTCTCAAATAAAACCGTCTCTCACAGAAATTTGAAAAATAAAAACTTGAAGTGTGGGTATTAGTTGTATGGGACCATAGGCCTTTTAATTTTTGTCGGAATTGTTAAATTGCAATCTTATCATTTCAAAATGACAGTAACGACACCATCTTATCATATCACAATAATTACACACTGAACAAATAATACACCACACCACAATCCGAATGCTAAGAAAGCACAACATAAATATATAAAATTTTATTTATTACTCCATATAGTTAAAATTCAAAGGATATGGAAAGTATTTATACATTTGCTTATAAAATTGACTCAAAAGTTTGATGAGACAATAAAATAAAAATTGAAATTGAAAGATTATAGAGTGTTTGAAAAATGACTATTAGCCATTTTTGTTGATTTGATCAGCTAAAATTATTGATTAATAATACGACTATTTAAATCAGGTGTTTACGCCAAAGTGAAAAGTAGAAAATTGCCAAATATCAATGAACAAAACTAGTAAGATTAACTTCACATTTTTGACATAAAATTCAGTTTTTCAACTGATTTAAAAGTCACTTGTTATATTTTAGTTGTTTAACCAACCAACAAACCATTTATTCCATAGCACGGAGAGGTAGCTATGGAGGTTCTGTTCCTATCGTCTTTTTACGCTATATTATTGCGCATTTCCACCATTGAAGAGCATAGTATAGTACTCCCTCCGTTCTTATATGTGTGTCCTATTTGAAGATTTCACACATATTAAGATAGTGAGAATCTTTGTTGATTGTGGGTATTATTTTATTATAATAGTGATGTGAATTAATGATTGTATTGGTATTATGCGAGAGAAAATATAAATTAATTATTATAAATGGGATATTAGAAAAGAGAGGGTGAAAAGAGGGTATCAAAACTTTCCATTTTAGGAAACGGGACAAACATATGAAACTACCCGTTATAGTAATAGAGTATGAGTTAAAGACTTATAATTACAGTACAAATCCCATTTTCTGTTCAGCAAGAGGTTATGAGAAAGCAGTAAAAGTTCATAAACCTTATAAAGCATTACAGTAAAAACATTCTTTGAGCATGATGAAGTACATCATGGATTTTATTTATATTATATATGTATCACATTTTGGACAACATGCCAGTCTCTAAACCAGCCCTTCATTTGATGCCCAGCAGTTTCTTGATATCCTTCTGCAGATTTACATTATACAGTTAACACTAGTCACCAAAAGACGCTAGTTTTCTCTAATTTCGCCTTCGGAAAAAAAGATGAAATGGTTGAAGTAAAGCTTGGATTACCTCGATGCTTGATGGGGAAGTGGTTGGTGCATAACGATCGACAACTTTTCCATCTTTGTTAACGAGAAATTTGGTGAAATTCCACTTGATTCCTTTTCCTAAAAGTCCACCTTTGCTTGATTTCAGGAACTTGTATATCGGGGCGGTGTTACTCCCATTCACCTCAACCTGTGAATTATGGATTAGATAACCAACCATCAACGGTTCAGGTTATTTTCAGTTTATCAATGATACCAACAGAAGAAGCCTAATTCACACTATAGACCATAACAACATTCATAAGAGCAGAATTTTCGAATTTAAACAGGGCACAAAATGCATGGGTCCGTAGAGAAGGGCGAAAATAGGCTATTTAGTTGGTGTTTATAAGAGATGGCTATGGTTGATTTAACATGTGAATGTACAGTTCGAATTTTCTTGAATCTTATTATTGTGAGTGAAGCTACATGTTTTAGAATCCAGGATATTAAAATGTGAGTAAATCACTTATTTCTTTATAGAGTTTGTGTATCAATGAACGCAGCCGAAAACATGTAAAATGGGCCCTTTTATGGCTACATTTTGAGCATCATTGTGAGTACCTTGTCAAAAATGGGGTATTCAGCCTTGAAGCGAGTGCAAGCAAACTCCATGATCTCTTCGTTACTTCCTGGCTCTTGGTTGCGAAATTGGTTGCATGGAAATGCCAAGATCTCCAGGCCTGTAATTTAGCACAATCGCAATTTCAGTTCTCCGTATAGCAGTATCAGTTTATCAAAAGGAAAGAACAGTGTCTACTAATTACCTTTGTCCTTGTACTTCTCATACAATTGAGTCATCTCTGTGTAGTTTGAATTAGCGAGCCCACTGCATCCAAAAGTGAAAAGATTTGACCGGATTAAGCATAATAGGAAGTCTTAGCTAGAGGACCAAAACATGGAACAAAACAGTAATCAAAAAGCCATAAAACGACGGTTCAATCCGTATCATACCATTGTGACGCAACATTGACAATCAACAGCCCCTTTCCTTTGTAGATGCTAAGATCAACATCATTTCCACGGGCATCCTGATAAATTTACTAATTAATATTAGTAACACAATTTAGACCTTCATAAGGATTATTGCATATTACCCTTGTTCTTCCCCATCAAAGGTCATTAAAGGTTTACTTCGCCATATAACTAAACCAAGCCCTCCAAAAGGAATAAAGGACTCACTATTGATCGGCTCAGGATTAAGACCCTACTCAAATTATTCAGGACAGCGGATTTGAGTTCAAATTTATAAAACCCTCATACGTTGCAAACACTCATTTCACAACTAAACCATAATCACACATAAATTGGAAATGAGTAGCACCAAATTCCTCTATAAGATGATGAAAAACCTTGAGGAAAGCCACACTTGATGATCGTCATGGTAAAATCCACCCCTCCTCTCAAGTGCCCCTCAACTATCAACGCCACCAATCAAAGATACATGTATAATCCGTTTTTAATGTGCGTCATGTGAGAGCTTTCGACAAGAAACGACACACACAAATGATAGAACGTAAATTAAACTATCGATCAAAATTCCTACAATCAGAATAAATCCAAATATCCAATGGTCTACACTTCTATAATCTACACTTTCTCTGCGTTTTGATCAATGCTATACTTTACATTTTACGTGAGAACTTTATTGGTAAAACGTGGCCATTTAGGCTTTTAATTGAGTTGGTTTACATGGCATCAGAGCCAGCGTGACAATAAGTCATATGTTCGAATCTTGAATGTAGAATATTTAGCACCAGATATGATACTTATTCTGCATCCGGGCTCTCGTGTGATGGAGCGTGTTAGAATATAAAACGTATCTCCGGGATCTTAACCATCGGGCATCGGCTTAAGATTGAGTTGTTCCTTGACAAATTTAAAACCCTATAGTTATGATCTTATGGACCTTCTGGTTTAAAAGAGTCCTCAAATGAACAACCAAACCGACAAAACTAGACCTTGTAAGATTGGCCCCAAATAACATTATGTCTCAAGTCTCACCAGCATATAATTAACTATCATGGAATAAATTGAGTCATACAAAGAGAATCAGGAACACAGAAAAAGTACCCAAACGGCCCGTTTGGTAGATGATAATAAACCGCGGTATTGAGAATGAAAAGCTAGTGTAATTTTGGTTGAAAAATCTCTTTGCTTCCTTGATGGCCATGTTTGACAACATTCAATTATCTTATTTTGTTCATAAAATTCATTCCAATGCATTACCAATGGGAGAGGTGGTATTAGGTGGTAATGGAAATTTGTGAAAAAAAACTATTTTGTGATCAAATTTCATTACCATGGGAATGACATGAAAGTTTTGATTAAATTTTACACTATAAATCATTCTCATTACCACCATTTAATACCACTAACCAAACGGGCTGTAAATTCCCATTACAAATATTTCAATTTCCCAATTCAAAGGGTCAAATTGAATGTACGACAGCCCTATCCTGTCAAAAATATAGAAAAAAAATTGGATATAGCAAAGATCAAACCAAATTCGGCTTCAAGGATAATGAACGTTTTCATTAAAATCATCTCTCACTCCTTTTTCAGGAAAAAAATAAGGCCATCAAATGACAAAATTGAAATATACAACAAAATTAAAGGAAATAAACATCAAAAACTATAAAATTGAGACATTTGACCATGAAATAACAAAATTACATGCAATATAACAATGATCAATAATCCAAAACAAACAAAATTAGCGAAGAATTAAGACGAACCTTAACAACAAAGTCATGAATTGATTTGGGTTGTGAAGAAGAATCACTTGCCATCGAGTGCTGTAACCTAAAACGTTGAAAAGAAAGGGATTGATGAAAATGCCCAGAAGATAATTTATCAAAATTGATGAAAGATCGCAACTGGGTTCCTTTAGGAATTGAAGATAAATGAGAATATGAAACAACAAAAGATAAAGGAACAGCTAATGATCTCTGTTCGAGGAGACGGAAAAGAGAAGATGAAATACGATGCATGAGGGCTGATATTTATAAAATCGTGGGTATCATGTAAATACATGAAACGAAAAATACTTTGTTATTTTTAAATGTTCAATTTGTATTCGGATAACTAATTAAGTGAATACTTTTAATTTGTATTTTATTTTTAATTTATGTATTAAATATAGATAAATTAATTTTTGTTTGATTCGTCTTGATAAAGTTTATTACAATTTAGTTTTTAAAAATTTTAATTATACAAAATTATTGCTATTCAGTATTTGGTTAGTGTATTGACAGACTTGTAAAAAGTAAATATGACAGTTGAAATGAATTGGAGGGAGTATCAATATCATATTTAAGATTGAAATTAATTCACCTTTGTAAACAATACTACTCCCTCCGTTCTTTTTTGTTCTTCCCGTTTAGAATATTCCATTTTTGGAGAGAGAAATTTGATTAAGATTTTTAAGACATTTATGGATGATAAAATATATCCTTATGAGATCTTCTTATATTCGTCTTAATATATACTTTTTTATCATATAATTTTTATAATTTTTTATAATGCGTATTTAGAGATATTTAGGCTCGAAAGTTGCTTTGAAAACTGTGCAAAAAGTAAATGGGAAGAACAAAAAAGAACGGATGGAGTATTATTTTTGTCTTTTTAAGTTAGCTATTAAAATAATAAAAGTGGGTTTACATTAAAAAATTTGACATTAATAATTCAACTTTTCACTCATCCGCTATGAATAATCCCACATTTGGATTATTTTTTAATAATCTAACATTTGTGATAAATTGCCCACAACCTACCCTATTACTAATAATAGATATTAATAGGATATGCTGCTATCAAACTAAAATAAAGGTTTAATTATTTATAACGAACTAAGGACAAACATTAAATTATTAAAAATAATAAAAAAATTAGATTATTCACAGCGGATAAGCAAAAGGTTGGATTATGAATTTCAATTTTTCTTACTATAATCTAATAACATGTTGAGTTGAAAAGTCCTATAAGTATAAGTGTATCAGTAAGTCTCATGGGAGACAGTCTATTCTATAGACAGAATCCATAAAGCCCAGCCCAAAATATAACATAGTATATTTGGGGTCATAATAAATTATTTGGGGTTATAATAACTTATATTTGGGGTTATAGAATAGTATATTCGAGGTTATAATACCTTACATTTAGGATTATAACATAATATAATTGATATTATAATTTTCAAAAAAAAAATAAAAATAATTGATATTATAATAAAAAAAATCAGTTAAGGGAAATAGGCTGGCCCAATTTTGTGGTCTATCTTATAGACCTCTATCCTATAAATCGTCTCTTATGAGATTTTGTGTAATTGTATAGACTATAGAGCTGAAATTGTATACGAACAAGAAAATGTGGGACTTCTGTAGAGGTGCTATGATGTGCACGTGGGGGAATTGTAGCCAACTAGCCATGCTTAGATGAATGGTATGCCACCAGGCACGGATATACTCATTAACGTAATAAAACTATTCTTTTTTTTGTGTTTTCACTTTAATTATAGCGTAAAAAAATAATTTTGGTTATGGTCGTGGAAAATTTTGTAGCCAATATATAAACATATTTAGGGCCGTCTCTGACATTATGGGGGCCAAAGGCCCAGAGGGGTCTTTGAGGGTGTGCGAGGTGATCGACTGCACAGGGCTCCTCTTTCTCCCATATATGAAAAAGTTAATAAAAAAAAATTATGTTAAATTTATTAATAAAATATATTATATTTATTATAAATAAGACACACAACAAAATTTAGCACATGGCCCCCAAATTTTCCAAGACGGCTCTGCATAGGCCAAATTATAGAATGAGCCCTCGTATATGATGCAATTGAATAAAAATTTATAATTATAACTTCTTTATTTATATTACATATTGATACATATTTTGATTTTACAATATGTTTTAAATGTGTTATACGGTGTGAACTGTATGAATCTCTTAAAGAGTAACGAGAATATAAATCAACTTTATAATTAACAAGTCTTGCCTAAGAAAGTGGTTTCATAAATTCATAAGTATCAGACATTGAAAATTTTAATTTTAACTAAATCTCATTTTAATACCCTTTTTAAAAAAATTTTTACAAAAAATCTCATGTGAAACCGCCTTATTCGTATAACTAGTCCAACCTTCAGGGCTAATAAGTTTTTTAAATATTCGGACACACTAATTTAAAGACTTAAAAGGACAATTTCAAGACTTAAAAGGTCAATTTAAAAAGTTTTTAATATCAACATTAATGTTTGAGTTATCCTACTATAAAGTTGAAATGAAAATTTTATGTCTAGTGATTGGTCTTTTAAGTCTTAAATTTGGTTTTTTAAGTATTGAAATTAAATTTTTAAGTCTTAAAATTGTCAAATTCTATACTTAAAATGTCCATTTTAAATCTGTGAAATTGTTTTTTAAGTCTTCAAATTAGTCTTTCAACTCTTAAAATTGTCATTTTAATTTGTAAAATTGATTAAAAATATACTCCATATAATTGGATCGGCCCAATAAGACGCATCTCACAAATGAGACTATCTCACCCAAGGCGATGACGAAACTTTTAAATTAATGTTTCCTAAACTATACTCTTCAAAGTTCAAACGGTTTATTCTTCAAAGCCCAAAATCATCTATAACAGTAATATCCTTTGGATAGACCGTCTTTTGGATAGACGTCTCTCAGGCCCAGCCCATCAAAGCCTAATTAAACTAAAAACTGATGATGGGCTCACCAATTTAGGGATGGTCTCTCAAAGAGACCGTCTCTCACAAGAATTTGTCAATATTCTTTTATTTTTCTTATCTCTTGTTTTTATTCATTTTGTTCTTTAAATTTTTTACTCATTTTATCTTTGCTATAAAATAAATTATACCACATTTCTGATTCACTCAAAGTGAAATTCAGGGGTACAACGGAGGTGATATAATTAACACAAATTCTTGTATGAGACGGTCTCACCGTCAGACATGTCTAATACTTGGGTTAAATAGCCCAATGATAGAAACTTTTAGCTTGAGGGCTTTTGTTTTGAGGTTGTCTCACCGTGAGACGGTCTCATACAAGACGGGCTGTATAATTAAACGGGTAAAATGATCTTGTTAATTCATGTGTTAGCCCATTAAGGAGCCCATTGATGGAGTAGGATGGTTTGATTCATACAATTGCACCTAATAATAATACAACACAAATTCCTGTGAGAGACGATATCTTTGAGAGATCATCTCTAATTAGGCCAGCCCATTATATATTTTCTAAAATATTATGAGCATTGAGCAGGCATTAAGAATGATGTAAGTAGACATTTAAAATATTAAAAGTAGGCATTAACTATACGGTAAGTAAACATTAAGCATAATGTAAGTAGCCGTCAAGAATACGATAAGTAGGTATTAATCTTTAATGGGTTAGGCTTGAAATACATTTCTCAAAGAAACGATCCCTCAAGATAGTAGTAATTCAATGGTTCAAAAGTGTGATGTTTCTCTTCATTATCATTCCCTAATAATAGTGCACTATACATTTACACCACTCATCTCTTATAGAGATTTCAACAAAAAAAAAAAGCACCCATCTTTTTACAAATACAAAAGATGAAGCTCTTTTCTTATCTTAATATATATTGTCTAAATTATGAATCACAAAATGAAGATATAATGAAAGATTAACTCACTTAACACCCTTAAATCTCCTACTTAGGGCAATCTTTTAGCTACCCTTTCAAGCAAATTATTCACAGCTATAGTAAATGCATCATCAAATTTCTCCAATCTAGCATTAGGATGTGCATAAACCAATTTAGGCATCAACTCATCAATTATATACTTCCTCATTTCTTGCCTTTCTTTTAATGGGATTTTCACTAGATGTTCTATCACATTCACTTCGGACGCCTTTACCTGTTCTTGGTCTATAAACACCGAATATTTCGTGTAATCCTCGGGCAAATGCCATGGATATTGATAGTATGCTGTGAAAGGATCAAAAATTACAGGAATACACCCTGCAATAAGTGAGTCAAAAACCGATTTTCGTGTAGGACTGTCTCCTGGTGGCTGCAGGCAAAACTCTGATTCCATCAGAAGTTTCACAACTGGTGCAGATTTAACACAGGCTTTATCTGCACAATTGAAGAAGTTACACTCATTACGGGCTGAAGTGCATTGCTCGATCAAGATCGATCTTATGCTTTCTCGAGCATTTCGAGGGGCACCAACAAAGCTGATTAGGTACTTCCGATTCACATTCCTGATTTCGTCCTGCCAAGCGATGATATCTTGATCTGAGTTCGGGTGAAAGTGAGTTGGATGAGGTACACCAACATCGTTGTTATGCCATGGTTGTCGTTCAATTAAGAGCTTTATCGGGTTTTGTAGCTCATCAAGCTCCAAAAACCGGCTTCCCCATGATGTGTTTTCCCATCTCCGAAAATCCCAAGAGATTTTTCCTAAGACAAACACATGATCTAGCCCGAAATTTCTCTTCCACATCCATTTTTGATCAAGCCATTCGACTAATTCCTTAGAAAGTGCATCTTTTACCTCATTATCAACCTTCTTAAAATGCCATCTTAATATGTCTAACCCACCATAAAAGGGCACATAAAAAAGCTTGGCTTGCTCGGGTTTATAAACTCTACATCGATGTTTAAGTATTCGATTGTGGAATATCGGTTCTAGGGAATACTGATGAGTGTTGTACCACCCGTTCCCTAGCTCCATAATCGGCTTACCCATTGCATCGTTCGATATGTATTCGCAAAAATCCATATCTTCCATCATATCACTACACATTGCAACTAAATCTTTGTTAAACTTTGGAGGAAGATCATACACATAAATCCCTCTTCCTTCACAATTTAAAGGCCTAGACTTTGCAATGTAGGATCTTAAAACAGCTAAATGCCCTTCAACATCCTTCCTAGCATTTGCTATCTCCTCTGCCCTAGCCTTATCAATCCCCTTTCGAATCACCGGTTTAGTAAATATCGAACCTCCATCATTCACTTGATTTGATCGGCTCACCGGAAGTTCAATACTAATGCTTTCTTTCATGACAAAAGGGGGAGACACTACTGGCTTTTGGGCAATGTTTTTAGTGTTTTGAGCTCTATTTTTGACTACAAGGTAGGCCGAGGGAAGGGAAGGACTATTGAAGCGCGCAGAGTCACCAACGACCTTACCTGGAGGAACTGGTGCACGCTCCAACTGAGACAAGACCCTATTCTCGTTTTGAGCTGAATTTTTTACCTGGTAGGCCTTACCTGGAGAAACTGATGCACGCCCCAACTGAGACAAGACCCGATTCTCGTTTTGAGCAGTATTTAACTGATCATTGATGGGTAAAACAACATGGGACTTATGGGTATTATTAGGGACTAAATTTGTTCTTTCAACAACAGAAATTTCAGAGGTATAATTGTTGAAAGGAAGAGTATCATACTTAGAAGGCTGAGCACCAGCAGAAAGACAGTAAAGATTGTTAAGTTTTCGAGACGTTACACAAACATGAACAATGGATCCAGTGATGATAGTAGTAGAAGAAGACCATACAAAGATAATGAAAAGAAGAACAAATGCTGCAGGAATTTTGCTTAGAAGTTTGAACATACATGAGTCTAAGAAGCCTCGATTTTCGGGTTCTTGATCTTTTTTGTATAGTTTCTTTGATTTCTTCTTAGGAATTGAGACAGCCATTTTTGAGGGTTTGTGAGGTTCTGATTGATAGCCATGGTTATGCTGGTTTTGTAGAATGCAAAAGTTCTAGAAGTAATGTTTAGAAATGGAAGGCACGTCTATAATCTGCAGGCCTGCACGTCGTTAGTTGACTATACAGAGCATACAGGTCAAGGAATAATAGAAACATAATCACATAAAGGAAATTCTATTAATTAACTGTTGCAATATGTGTCATCGATAAATTAAAGATGATGTGCATCGCGCGAAAAGTCAGTGGTGCAAAGTTACCGTATGCTGGATTATGACTGAACGTCTCTAAGTCGAAATCCGGGCCAAAAGCGACGCATGTGCCCGTGCTCGATTACCATCCTACAGTAGGGGCAAGACCCA
The DNA here is from genome assembly GCA_019776075.1 of Amaranthus palmeri. Taxonomy (NCBI): domain Eukaryota; kingdom Viridiplantae; phylum Streptophyta; class Magnoliopsida; order Caryophyllales; family Amaranthaceae; genus Amaranthus; species Amaranthus palmeri. The sequence goes on along the minus strand of JAAKBH010000029.1, from coordinate 727,911 downwards.
CATAAAAGGAGAGTTGACTGCACATAGACTCGGTGATGTTTCATTCTATAAAATCAATTGGTATTAAGAGTAGTTTATCAACCATTTATGTTAGTCAATCTCTCTCTAATTCTTCGACGTGGGATCATATGTAGGTTATTTTTACAACAGAGCCCTTCCTTCTATTGCTATATGATTTTAGGATGGTATTTCCTTAACTTTTGGAGTGTGTGCACGTCGTGTTTCTCAATTATATGCGCAATGATAATAAGTTCAGCTTAATTTAACAAAAATGCGTCTGCGTGGCATTGAAAATGATATGTTTGACCCTTATATTTGAATGTGCAAGTTGTTGGCATGCACCAATTGATCAAAAACTAGTTAATGAATAATGATTGTTCAATCATAAGATTGGTAGTCACAAAATTAAATTTTTAATTAGAAGTCAAATGTTTAATGAATCTGGTTTCTGCATGTCCGTATACTTTTAATTTACAATCATTTTGGATTGGTACTTCTAACGTGTTATTATGGTAAGGCTCAGGCCGGTCGAGCTCAGTTCGAGCGAGGCTTCGGCTTTCGTGAGTCATGACTAGGCCTGTGTAATGGGCCGGGTCGGGCTCTAGTAGAAACGGGTCGGGCTATGTCGGGCCTTGCAAAAAGATTCGGGCTTTAGACGGGCCGAACCCGTCAAGCCCAACTCGGCCCGGCCCATTTATATTACTTATGCAAAAAATAAAATAAAATAAAAAAACCAATTTATAATAATTACATTATAATTATTATAATTACAACAAAAGTATCAAAATATGAGACTTTATGTTCTCTTATGTAGACCAACAACAATTGCAAGTTCAGTGAATGAGGGTTGTATAGAAGCTCAGTCTGTTTTACTAAAACTCTTATCCGGCCCATGTTTTTTAATTTTAATAAAACCCTTATTCAACCCAACTCTTTTAAAACCCTTGTAATTAAGGGTTGGATTAGAGTCCCCAACGGGCCCCCGGCCCAATGCACAGGCCTAGTCATGACAAGGTCATGGCCCCGCAAGTTTGTCTCTTAATTTTTTATGATATTGAACGAAAATTAAATGAGTTTTTTGATGATTACAAACACGTCTATTTTAATTGGGAATAATAAATAACTATTTTATTTTGATTGAATAAATTTTTTTGTCCCTTTAAATAACGGGGCCATCCGCAGTCGCTAATGTGGTAGAATCGGCTCTGGTTATGGGCTCATATTTTATGCACGCATTGGATTAACTATACATTGATTTTTTTTGGCAAGTTAACAAAATCTTGTATGAGATGATTTCATCGTAAGACGCATTTTATATATGAGCTTCTTATTTTGACATCGTTTTACCGAGATGAGTTATGTATTATTTAAAACGAGAAAACGCAACATTTTGAAATGACACAAAGGTAAAGTTTGCTAAAAATAAATAAATAAAAGGAAAAATTGATATTAATAATTCAACCTTTCACTCATCTGCTATAAATAATCTCACTTTTAGATTATTTTCTAATAATCCAACCTTTGCGATAAATTTACCCACAACATACCATATCACTAATAATAGGTAATAAAAGGATATGCTACTGCTAGCAAACAAAAATAAAGGTTGGATAATCACAGCGAACTAAGGGCAAACGTTGGATTATTAGAAATTAAACAAAAGGTTGAATTATTCACGGCGGATAAGCAAAAGGTAGGATTATTGAATCAATGTATAATGTATAAAGAGGGTATGTACAAGTATTTTTCTCTTGTACCTCCAATTGAAAGAACACATAATTCTATTATCATACTACTATGTCCTCTTTGAATTGCATCAAAGAGAAATGGGTTGATTTTTAAGAAAGTGGTAATAAATGAAGAGAGAGAATGAATTGTGTGGATGAAATTAAAAGAGAGTTAAAATGTATGGATGAGATTAAAAGAAAGTGGTGGACCATTGTCCAAAAATAGAAATGATGCAAATTAAGTGGGACGGACCATAATAGAAAATGATGCAAATTCAATGGGACGGAGGGAGTATTTATAAAAGCCTAATGTCATTGAAAATAGGTCGTGTTAAAGCAGATAAATTAAAAACCGTACTACATTCTTCATACTACATACTATATTCTTCAGATGACTTAGTTTGTTAAAACAGATAAATTAAAACCTATTGGCACATAAAAAATTTAAATTATTATTCCATAAGAATGTAAATACATAGTAATTTCCTTATTCTCTTTCAAACTCATCTGATACTACGAGACATTAATGAAAAGTAGATACAAGAAAACAACCACTAAAGAAAAATAGAAAATTTTGATTAATTTGGTGTACCAAGTATAACTATTGTATATATATATGTATCTCAATATATTCCAATTCCAATTCTCTATAAGTATATTCATCCATTTTGAAAAGTAAAAAAAACCCACATAGCTAAACTTTTACCCTTCTAAGACCCATTTCAAGTACATTATTCAAAGCTATAGTAATTGCATCTTCAAATTTCTCCAATTTAGCATCTTGATGTGCATAAACCAACCTAGGCATCAATTCATCTATTATATACTTCCTCATTTCTTCCCTCTTTTTCAAAGGAATTTTCACAAGCTCATTTATCACATTCACTTTAGACATTTTCACCTCTTCTTGCTCTATAAACACAGAATACTTCCTATGATCCTCAGGAAAATGCCATGGATATTGATAGTGTGCCGTTAAAGGGTCGAAAACAACCGGAATACACCCTACAACGAGTGCATCGAACATCGATTTTCTCGTAGGACTATCCCCGGGTGGCTGAAGACAAAACTCTGACTCCATAAAAAGTTTCACTACAGGGGATGATTCAACACATGATTCTCCACTACAGTTTAAGAACTTGCACTCGTTTCGGGCATATGTGCATTGCTTGATCAAAATCGATCGAATGTTTTCCCATTGCTTATGTGGTGTCCCAGCGAAACTGACTAGATTTATCCGGTCTGCCTGCCTGATTTTCGCCTGCCAGGCTATGATTTCATCGTCCGACCTTGGGTGAAAGTAGGTCGGGTAGGGAACTCCCACCTCGTTTGTATACCATGGTTGTCGTTCGATCAAGAGCTTGATCGGGTTTTGGAGCTCATCGAGCTCCAACAAGGGACTACCCCAAGGCACATTCGCCTTCCTCCGAAAATCCCATGTGATTTTTCCCAACACAAACACATGATCCAACCCGGAATTTCTCTTCCACATCTTGTTCTGCTCGAGCCACTCGACGATTTCCTTAGAAAGAACATGTGCATTTTTCAATTCACTACCATCTTTACTAAAATGACACTTTATCATATCCAATGCACCATAAAATGGCACATAAAAAACCTTGGCTTGTTCTTGATCATACACCCTGCAAGGATGCACCAGCACACGCTTATGAAAAATCGGTTCTAACGAAAATTGGTGGGTGTTGTACCATCCGTTCCCTAGCCCTTGTATCGGTTCACCCATTGCATCGTTACTCAAGTATCGACAAAAGTTCAACCAAGGCATCATCTCATCACACTTATCGACCAAATCTTTATTAAACTTCGATGGTAAATCATACACATATATCCCTCGACCCTCACAATCGTTAGCTTTTGATTTTGCAACATATGATCTGAGAACGACTACTTTCTCCTCCATACCCTTTCTCGATTTCACCACCTCCTCAACCTTGGCCTTGTCGACACCTTTCCTAAACACCAGCTTAGTAAACTCACTATCCAATAACCGAGTCTTATTGATCAAAGAAATAGGCTTATCATAAACACAAGACGAATCATACAATTTCCTAGACAACACACAAAGATTCAAAGTTGAGCTCGATATAATAATCGACGAAGAACACCAAACGAATAGAATCACAAGAAGAACAACAAAAGTCGAGATTCTACTAAGGAATTTGATCGAATACGAGTCGAGACCAAAGCTCCATTCTTCATTACTCTCCTCTTTCTCTAATGATTTCCTCTTAGCCATTTTTGAATGTGTTTAAACCCTTTACACTTTGCTTAACAAAAAGACTAATAACACTTTAGAAATGTGCTTTACGTATAAAAGTGGGTAGTTTGCACATTCTTAATACAAGTCAGTATAATCAGGATTTAGAATTAAGAATATAATGTTGCTTAATTGATACACTTAGATTCCACTATTAATAATTTTGATCATGAAATTGGTTTTTACACGTTTTTATTTTAAGAAGGATCATATATCTTAGGATCTGGTCTGTTTCTATGATTTTACTCAATTCAATTAATTTTTTATACATGGTAAAATTCCTAAACAGATACTCCCTCCAAATTATTTTAGATGTCTCATTTCCTTATTTGGCAAAAGCATATTAATTGTCTTATTTCCTTTTTTGTCTATGTTTTTTTTTACCTAAATACCCCCACTTTTCCAATTCTCAATACACCACTACCACCTTTACGATTAATTTAATCAATTAAAATACCCAACTACCACCTTTTTAATGGACCCCACTCAATTCTTAAAATCCGTGAAATCCCAAATGGGACATCTAAAATGATTCGGAGGGAGTATTATAATATAGAGGTATCTTTTAGGATGAGTATAAACTATACCCCCTCCGTCCCATTTAATTTGCAGCATTTTTCATTTTGGTCCGTCGCAATTAATTTGCATCATTTCTGTTTTTTTGGCTATGGTCCACCGATTCCTTTTAATCTCAACTATATATTTTAACTATCTCTTAATTTCAACGACACAATTCATTCACTCTTTTTATTTATTACTATTATCTACATTTTTTCTTAAAATACAAAACTTTCTCTTTATTTCAAATTATATAGGACAGAGGGAGTAAATCTTAAGATAAGGTAGTGCTGCAAAGGTTTTTAATAATTAGGAATCAATCTTTTGCGCATTGTAAAGGTGTATGAAAAATAATGTTTTAGGCAGTATCAAGCGATATATTAAGGTTTCAATAGATATTTAGACGTTATGATAGCCGCGTCATTGTTCCTTATTGCAATCGCAATTGTTACCGCATTTTTATACTATCTATAAATTGCTTACTTTCCTAACTAGTTTATTTTAAGATAAGGTCTTAGTAAATAACGGTTATTTGTAAGGGTAACAAATAACCCTTATGTGGAATGATTTGATAGGGTAATAGTTTTGTTATTTTAATTTATTTTTTTTGTTTTGTTTATTTTATTATTATATTTTTTGTCTTTTTATAGTGATTTACAAATCACGGTGATTGATTAGGAATTTTTGTTATTTTAATATGTTCAAGAATGGTGTAAATTGTTTGCTTTCTTTCATTAGGTTATTCCCATATCTTCTAAAATGGAAGTAAATTGTTTGATTTTGTAACTAGCTAATATCAAAATCTTTTGATATCTTCTAAAATGTATCTAAATTGTTTGCTTTTTTTCATTATTTTATTCACATATCTTCTAAAATGGAAGTAAATTGTTTGATTTTTTAACTTGATGTTTTTAAAATCTTTTGATATCTTCTAAAATGTATCTAAATTGATTGCTTGTTTGATTGGCTAATTTAAATATCTTAATTGGTCTAATGTGATTCATTGCCTAAAAAACTATGTCAATATCTTTCTAAAATTGGTTATTGGGTGTAAATCTTTTTTAGACTTTTCTAATCAACTAATCTTATTTCAATCAAGACGGTTTTTGGGTGTGCAAGGTTTCCAATCGCTAAGAGTCATTATATTATACCTGGAAAACATCATATATAAAACATCATATTAAAATTATGATTTTTTTAACTAATGCACTAGGGACATGGGTCTATAGTCTATACAATATTACAATAAAACCCGTAACTATTTGAATTTTCATTCTGAATATTTTCTAAAAAATTATTATAATTACCTATTTTAGAAGATATCCTATATTGAATTCTAAATAATTAACAATTTTATTGTCTAAACCTATATAGTAGGCGCATAGGTTAGAATAATCGTTAAAATAATATTGTAATAAAGTAGTGTATGTGGGTAGAGTTTTACTTGACACATCAATCAATTTCAATGTAATTGGATTTTGTTTGAGTTTGAATTTAGTTATAGAACTTAAAATTAAAATTATGTTGAGTTTTTATTTTAATAAAATAAAATCTCTTTAAATTTTAAAAAGACTCCAATTTAAAAATTTACGAAAAATAAATAGGACTTTAAAATTCATTACTCTGCCCCCAATTTCAATATCATGCACCCACGTATGAGAGAAGTTTGGGATTAAAAGTAGAAGCAACACAGATCTCTGTAAACCTATATTTTAATACAATTTAAAAAAATCAACTCAATCAAAAGTTATTTTATTTTTGTAAGCGATCTTATTTTCTACATGCTAACACTTATGAAAGGTTTTTGTATTTATGGGCGTGATTGATATGCAAGTAACGAATACATAGGTGCTACTGATTTAACACGTTGCGTTAGGTGTAAATTGTAATATCATAGCAAGTGACAGTATCCCATTTTCTTATGATCTATCTAATTAATAGAAAAGTTGGGCTATTTTTCGTTGTGTTTGATGTTACATAACATTTCAATCTTTCCCCATTCAGTGCTAAATTTTGCTATCAAAATTTAGTCAAATATTCATATAGATTTTGATTTAACAAGCTAATCAGTGTTATCAAAATTGAGTTGTGTAACTTTGAATTTGACAAACTTGTCACAATAAACTCTCATTATGGTTTATAAAATGTGTTAAATTCAAAAAGACGCAGAGAATATAAAGAATGATATGAAATTGTTTTGTACTATGTTCAATCAATATAAGAACTAATGTTATATAATGACAAACTTCAATAGAGTTCTCTTTCATTTTATATAATCACTGAGTCGATCCAAACCAAGTCAAAATAGAAGTAACTTGCTCTGAAAATGACCTGACAAAAATATGTAACAATAAAAAAGGAAAATTGAATACATTACTTTTGAGCCGATCCTAACCAAATCAAATCACGTATACATGGGAATCAGCGGTATCCCTTAGGGCGTATGGTCGTAACCTAAGAGATGCAATACCAAATGGGTCAGTAATGCAACACATTACATCCTACACTAAGCTTCCAATCAATTTTGACAGAATACACAAAATCGACAATAGAGAAGGAAAAACAAATAGTACATCATAGTTAATTTCTCATATAGCTTAATTGCCTTTAATTGTTCCCCTTGACACTAGTAAAGTTTTCTTGTACACAATGCATACTATAAAGGTAAATTGCTCAAATAACTACACAATGACTTTAAACAAAGGTTAGAATTTAGAAACAAGACTAAAGGCATACCTGAATACATCTGACCTTAAATTTACAGCATACTGTCTGTCCTAGCAGGCAGGCGACGGAAGAAGTTGATGGGCACGGAAGGCAGGCGATGGCGAAACCTTGGATGCCTCATGACATAGAATCCGGCTAAAGCAGCAATCACTTGGAAAGGAGTAACGTATAGCACAATAGCAGCTATAAGACAAAATGTCACGAAAATGGCTGTAGCACGTGGATCTCGCCAGCTCAAGAGAGCCTGGAACCGCTCCCCTTGAGTTGCAACGTCGCCCACCACAGTTTGAATCCTTCCTGCCACACTCCTCAGCCTGTCATACCTCATCCTCACAAGCTCTGGGCTCTTGCTTGTGGGAAATGTATCAAACTCCTCATCAAGCTCATCAGGTAGTGAAGCATCAGCTTGCGAGATTTTAATGTTCATGTGTGGAGGATACCTAGGGCGGTATCTATAGTTCCAAACACCGATCAGAAACATGTAGAGGAAGACAGTGGGCAAGATCAGCTCAGGAAAACAAACTAGCATAAGAAAGAGGATGTGAACAAGGACTGTGGTGATAGGATTCCTCCACATGCATATGTCACCAAACCATTTCCCAGCGGCAAACAGTCCAGAGAATACTGACATGAGGCGGAAAAAATTCGCCTTGCTTCTCCGCATACTCCAGAGATGAGAGTCGACATCAGACATGTACTCCACTACTTCCTTTCGAAGAGGAGGTTCTGCCCGACCAAGCCTCATCGCAACTATATTCATGGCTTGAAAACGAAGCATGTCCTGCTGCATTACTGAAAATGGTCTCACATAGTGCATTTTTGGCAAAAGGGGGCGTGAATATTGATACATCATGTTAGCAAATGACGTGCAAGAAAATCTTATAGCCAAATGCAACTCCCCCATCTTCTTAACGCCGTTTGGTTGAAGCACAAGTAAAGGATACGAATGTGTATAAATTCTACCTGTTTCAAGGGTAGATATACGTATTCGTACCTTTCCTATCTTTACGTCCTTGTTTCCACCAGTTGATTCCTTTCCACCGATTTGACAGTTGTCAAAAACACCCACTGTAAGAACAGTGGCTGGGTCAAAAACTTCCCATGTATACTGCTCATTATATTTTGGAGAGAGACTGTCAACAAGTGTTCTAGTCCGTACCCACTTATGACCGTACTTTGCAACACAATATGTATCCGATGTACCTCTCCCTTCCCTTGTTTTCATTGGGTGGAGTCCTTCAGCACTTAAGATGCCCAGTTCCAGGACACCAATTGTAGGCTTCCAGAGCTGTTTTGCTGTGGGGCGGAGATCACTGCTGTAATGGGTAGACTCGTCAAGAACATGGTAACCTCCATCTAGACAAACTCGCAGATGAAGCCGGCTGGCAAATTTCTCTTTCTTCAGTTGGTCAATATCAACAGCAACTGGCTTCTCAAGGTGAAACCAGCGGGAAGGAATGAGCCGGTCATCTGCACGCCTATCAATGTGAGTCAATGGAATAATGACTCTTCCAATGATCTCATCTTTACCAGGAGCCACACGATCCTCGACAGTGATAACCAGATGGTCATCAAAGGGCTCTGCAGCAACAAATAATAGATCCTCATTCCAAAGGGAGTTCAGTGTTCGGGCCTGAACAGGTTTAGTTCTCATTATCTGATGACCTATCTGTGCCTTGCAAAAAACTTCTGGAAACCGATTTTTTTCAGTAGGTACCAAATCTTGTGCCTCAATAACATTGACACGTACATACCATAGTCTTGGAGCATGATACACTTTTGAACGCAATAGTGCAGAAGCGGAAGAGGAATGAATATCGATACCAGCTGTATCAGAATGCCATGCTTCTGAATAAGCCTCATCCGCTTGAGTGCCAAGCCAAACAGCCAGCATTAGTTCACCTTTTACTTTTTCTCCCTTCTTATCCTCAAGACGGTACCATTGAGGAGCCAATGGACTATCTGGGGGAACCCTGGTTGGCACTTCATGTAAATCAAACCGTACAATGCCAACAAAATCATCTTTAACTAAATCCTTATCCTTCACTTTAACTTCAAGAACCGAGGCCTGCAACCGATCCTTGGAAAAAGCAAACACTACATTCCATTCTGGATGATCATTTTTATCTAGGTGTTTGGTCACCCCTTTATAGTTTCCGATTCTCACCTCTACAAAAGGGTCAAGACTACCAGTAAGATCCATATTAGGAAGGTCACGGGCTCTGACAACTCTAACGTAAAGAAACTGCATTCGTTCCACAAGGTCATATGTGCTCGCAGTTTTGTCTGCATGAACAATGCGTCCCCCGACTACTCTTCCCCCTCCAAGGTATGGACTAGTTTCCTTGAGAGCAAAATCAACTGGTTGCGCAGCAGAAGCAGAATGCATTCTGACAATCTTAGGAGGTGGTGCAGCAGCTTTCATCTTCATCTCTTCTACTTCTTGATAAGTCAATTCATGATTAGCTTCCTCGGGAGCACCGTGATGATGATGATGCGGAGGATGAGAATGAGAATGGGAATGAGAGTTTGGCTGGGCGTGAGAATGGTTGGCATTAGGTAGATGATGAAAAGTATGTCTCACTTCAGATTTTGGCACTGTTGCTTGTGCATGATGCATGCTCACATTTGCATCAGCCGAAGAAAGTGGAGTTGATGACTTAATAGTAGGATCATCAGTGATGAAAACTTTCAGGCCAAGCTCTCCTCTAATTCGAGAGAAGATGCCTCGCTTTTCCAGAGGATAATGTAAGACAACGGCATCAGAGTGAGGAACAAATGAAGTCCCGCTGAGAGAAACCTTGCCAAGAAATGATCTTGAGTTTGTGGCTCTGTTGTGATTGTAAATATGGACATCAAGATTGAGATGAGGAAGGATTGACGGATCAGATATATTGAAATAGAAGCTCTCATCCCATACTGGGTTGAGATCCTTTTCCTTGGTTGTGGTTCGGAACTTCTGTCCATCAAAATGAAGCTCAACAAATGCACTTGATGATCCTTGGCCATCTTTCGGCATAAGATCATGTGCACTAACCACATGTACTCCCAATTTCAGATTGCTCATGGTCATTTTTGATGGAGAATTGGCAACCCTGCTAGCTTACAACAGAATACAAATTTGCTAGAGATATCACCTGTGAACAAGAAAATAACAGAACATTTAGAGAACTTGCGAAGGTAGTAAATATGTGAATCTCATGTATGCTTAACTTTAAATTACTATGGAAGTTGGAACTATCAAATGTTTGTTTCTTGTTTGTATTGCAATCTGCTTAATGCTCATGTGGATCAAGGGTTTATCAGAAATAATGTGGTTCAAGGCATCATAGAGATAAAGTGGTATAGTTATAAAAAAAAAAAAAAAAAACAAACAAACAGGAAACGTGTACACTATTACTCAGTCAAGCTTCTCGATCAAAATAATGTTTGGCACAGAATAGATAAAAAAAAAAAAAAAGGAAACGTGTACACTATTACTCAGTCAAGCTTCGCGGCTTCAGGTATCTAAGGCGGATCGATTTATACTAGAGGTTTCCAAAAGATAAGGCAACTGTTAAGTGCTCACAATCTCAAAACAGGTAGCACGGGTCAAAATAAAGGGATCAAAAGGATGGAAAAATCCAACTGATCTTGTAAGGAGATCGAGCAGGCTGATAAGCAGCAGATGATTATACACCAATACTTTCAAGTAATGCAAGGAATAAATACAACCGTGTGGAGATCCAAGCTCAAGGAAACAAAAGCAATCATGCAAATTTAAAAGTTGAGGTGAAAGCACAAGAAAGTCGTAACTGATAGAGTATATAACATTTTCCGAAACTAAAACCATCATGTCAAGGAACCAACTCAACCAAAAAGTTTAAACTGGTTGTTGTAGCTCCATGATATGTTATCAATTATATACTCTATCAGTAACAATTTCAATATATGCATCATATTGATGAATCCAGAAAATCACAAATGAAACTTGAGTAAGATTAACCTGATTGTATTTGAATGAAGGGAATACTTTGTATGTTTCACAACAGCTTGAAGAAAAGATTCAAAAAGAAAAAACTACAGACTTCAGAATCTGCAAATTCTATTCTGAGAAATGCATAGGTAAAGCCAAAAGTCTTATGGGATTTTTCTCTTTATCATGGGCTCATAGTTTTGTCATATACTCCCCAGGGAAAAGGTAAGACTTCAGAGTATTATATAATGAAGGTTATTTTTTAATTAATTTATTAAAAAAACAGATTGAATATGAAAGTTCACAAATCTTGGAATGATGGTGACTTAACAAAATACCAAAAGAAGAGATTTAGGAAGTGGGCAAGTCAACACTTTCTCAAGCATGTGCATTGTCTCACTTCCAACAGATCTCAAAGTAGGTTCAATTAAATACTATATTACTAAAAAAACTAAAGAGAAGATTTTTAGTGTTGTAAGGTCTCATTATCCTAAAAACAAGCTAAGATCACATGTAACCTCTTCATCTAATTACTCCTCTGTCAAATTGCTTCCTTTGTCTCTCCAATAAGCTATTTTAGCAATGTAACGATAATAAAGTTGTTTATGGAGGAGCTCCATATCAAGCCGAGGTAAATCACGGTTATTTGTGAGAGAAGTAAATCACCATGACGTGGCCTAATTCTATAGGGGTATTTTTGGTGTTTTATTTTTTCTTTTTCTTGTTTTAGTTATTAAATTATTATATTTTTTGTCTTTTTATAGTGATTTGTAAATCACTGTGATAGACTAGGAATTTCTTCCATCACGCCCGCCCCAGCTTAGATGTTAGACAAGCGGATGCGGACAATAATTTCGGAGTCTATAATAAATTTGACTTGTCAAGCCCCTTCAATAAAATTATGGAGTTGACAGCAAAAAAAAATCCCACAAGCCAATTTTTCTTATCTAACTCCTTTAATCCTTTTGCCATATACACCTCCTCCCATACATATCCATTGACATGTATTTAAAACACAATAAATCACAAGCCAATTTTTCTTATTATTTTTCTCTCTTTTGTATTGAAACTGCATACTAACGAAGTATATTTTTTTGTTAAAAATACATAAGTGAAAAAGATCATATGTAAAAATCAAAATGTTGCAAGTCAAAAAAAAGAAAATTTTATTCATTAAATTTGTCATCTAGTAGTTTGAGCGAGTTTGAGACTTTACATATAGATCTACAATCCCAAAGTCTTAATCTCATAAGATTAAGATCGATTACGTGAACTAATATATTAGTTTAAATAGTCGTCCAAATAAATATATCTTATTAAAATAATATTTACGTGATCTAATATATAGTTTTAATCGTATTGAAATCCATTTACCCATGGACCCATCCCTTAAGAAAACAGACAAATTAGACCTGTGGGGGAATTTATTTAGATTTGGATTTGAAACCCCATTCATAAGAAGGGCAGAAATGTCATTATCTAAGATACTATTTTAGTATATTTAATTATTTATGCGAAGAAAAGCTCGAGTTCTAGGGGTATCTCTACATCATCCCCTTCTTTTACCCTCTTTTTGTGGGGGTGAATCTGCACACAAAAAAAATTTGAATATACTGATAATATTTGCTGTGCCTTTTTCATTAAAAATATTGTCAAAAATATAGGA